>RPOG01000673.1:0-61193 GCA_008086565.1 Thalassoma bifasciatum | reverse complement strand
TTTCACTTATACTTTCAGAGATATTTCACTTTTTTCACAATTTTTCTTCCATCTGGAAAGCATGGGAGACCTTCAGATTCTGAAGATTTCAGGGAATTACTTCAGCCTCATTCAGACCCTTCTCATTCAGTCATACTTTCAGCCAGAAACTTCATTCTACCTGCAAAATGTTCAGCCATCGTTTGGCTTTCTTCAGTATATTTCAGCTCTTTTCTATCATTTATAGTTTCTTCATAAAACTCCTTCAAAGGTCATTAAGTTTTTCAGCCCTTGCAGCAGTTTAACATTGGTGTGTATGTGGTGGAATGTTCAAACTGTAGAGTGAGGATTTGAATTTTAGAGTGTGGACCAGGAGAGAAATGACCTGGAAACTTTTTGGATAAACAGGCCTAGGGGCCACAAATTTCTCTCCACATACTCAAATTTGGGCTCAAAACGTAGGTAATCTTGTTTTGCCTCTGATTAATGACCCTTGACACCAAAAGGACAAAGGACAAAGCTTGCAGGTGGCCAACTGTCACAGAAAGTCATCATCTGCCCCCATCTGCTCTAATGTTAATTTTTAAGGGATTTTCCGAGAGATGAAGAAAAAGTAACACTTTTTTAACTCACTGTTCTGGTAAAACCTGTGGCTCAACAGACATGAAATTTACATCAATGGATACGTCTGGGCCTTGGGAATCTCATGATAGTTTTGGTTTTCTGCTAGCCCTTAAGGATTTTGCGCAGCCTAAGGATATTCACACCCTGTCCACCTCCTTGAATCCAGCTCCTCATCAACTGTCTGTCAGTTAAATCAAACAGCTGCAGCTTCAAACAGCCTAACGAGCAGGTTACCATGGAGACCTGTGATCTGACACACCTGTTTATACCTACAGATCAAAACACTGATGAAGAAAGATACTCAAGTGATTGTTTCTCTGCANACTGTCTCAAACATCTGATAATTCTGATAATTCCCACACAACTTCTAGGGATAAAAAATTCTTTCATTGTGATTCATTGATTTCCTTTCTTTTCCATTTATTCTTCAATTCACCCATTCATATTTTCATTTTGGACATTATTTCACATCCTTTCAGCCAAGTCTTCATGTTCATGTTCCTGAGTTCTCCTTCAACATTTTGCATTCAGCAGTTCAGCGCAAGCTTTTTCAAGATTCATTCAACCATTTTCAGATAAATTCAGTCATTCAGCATATTCAGGATTCTGCATTAGCAGTTCAGCGCAAGCTGCTTCAGCTTCTGCATTCACAGCGCAATTTCTTCAGAAATTGCTTTTCTAGTTGACCACATGCTCTGTTCATTTTTCATGTCTGTTTTCCTGTTTGCTGGGATCTACTCCGCAGAGATCGATGTGTTTCTGCAGAGTGCTGCGGCATAAATAGACTCACAGCAAAACGTACGGCAAAGTGCATGATGCTGTACGTGTGAAATGGGCATAAGAGCAGCAGCAGAATAGAGAAGGCATGGAACAAACTTTTTGTATTTCCAGCTGCTACAGAATGTGCTGTTCTCTCCTCCAGAGGGTTGACGATCGTCCTGCTGTGTAATTGGATTGTGATTGTAAGTGGTCAAAACCCTTTGAGCATGTTTATTAACCGTCACTAACAAGAAGTTGACATAAAAACCTCCATTCTCTATACCACATATCTACCTGCTAACCAAACACTTTACCTTAATTTTTGTCTTATTTTCATGATGCACTGCTTTCATTTACACAACTGTTTAGTGGCTGTTTTTTATGCTGATTTTAAAATAGTTTTTCTCTTTTGTTTATTTCTATCTTATTTGTTTCATTCATTCATCAATGTTATATATTCATTCCATCTATTTGAATCCATTTTCCTTTCATCTCATCTCATTATTTTGACCCCGTCTTTTTAAGTTAAGTCAAAGATTCTTGGTCCCCCTGGTCTCTGTTCTTGTTGTTTGGTTCCAGTTTTTGTAGGGTTAATATTTTCCCTGAAAATCAAGGTTTTTATTCATTTAGTAGTAATCCTCTGTTTAAGATGGACATATATCCTAGTCTTTGTCTCAGTGTTGCCAACTCCTCAGTAAGGAAAGTAGCTATTGGCTGTCCCCAAAGTCGCTAGAAGTCGCTATATGACGTCATCGCCTAATTTTCATAATCGGGCATTGGACATTTTTGTAAGGAACGCTGTAGGAGAAAGGAATAATGTCCTGGAAGAGACAAAAGTGTATAATAAACGTCCTAAATGTTTAGAAGATTTTTGTGCATTATGGTTTAGGGGAAAGCTACAAAAAGCTATCTCAGAGATTTTAGTTGTCAGTTTCCACTGTGAGGAACATCGTGAGGAAAAGGAAGGCCACAGGCACAGTTCTTGTGAAGGCCAGAAGTGGAAGGTCAAGAAAGATACCAGAGGGGCAAAGGTGAAGGATGGTGAGAGTGGTCAAAAACAACCCACAGACCACCTCCAATGACCTTCAAGATCATCCTGCATCAGATGGTGTAAATGTGCATCGTTCATCAGGAACGAGGAAAAGCTGTACAGGAGAGTGACGTGGGAGAAGCCTTTTCTGAGCACAAACAGAGTTGATCTAGGTTTAGATGGCGGCAGAAGAACACAGCAAGAAAAACACTTAATACCCACAGTAAAATTTGGTGGAGGTTCCATCATGCTTTGAGTCTGTGTTGCTAGTGCTGGTACTTGGAATCTTGTTAAAGGGAACCCCGACTGTAAGGACTAAGAGGCATGAATATGCTTAAGTGTTTGTCTCAAGTTAGAATTTGTTGTTAAAAGACATAAAAAATTGTTTTTTCTTTAAAAAAATACAGTTTAAAACACAGTTTCTATCCTTTGGGCGCAGCCATTGTTTTACTGCTGCAATGCATTCTGGGTTGATGACGTAGATTGGTTGCTTGGTACCAAGCATCTGGATTTGGCTGTTTACTCACTACTAGTCGCTGTAAGTCACAAGGTTTAAGGAGAGAAAAAAACATAATAATGCCACATGTGGCTGCTTTTGGGTGCACTTTTCAGTCCAAAGGAAACAAGGAGACTGATGTTCGTCTGCACAGCTTCACAAAAGACAAGAAAAGAAGGAAGTTGTGGGAAATCTCTTGTGGGCGTAAACAACTTCCGATGGACCCGCGGCTATGTTCTGGCCACTTCTCCCCAGAAGCATTTGCTGCATTTAGCCGGCCCATGCTGATGAAAGAGCTGACAGGTGTGGGTCATTATAAACGGAGACTAAAGCCAAATGCTGTGCCGACTGTTTTCCAACACAAACACACAAAACTTCCTCTGGAAACCACTGAAGTCCGCTCCAGGACTTATATGATCCTGTATGAGATCGAGCCCGGTGCAACCATATGACATCACTACCCAGACGTTATTGCGGCGTAAACAACAATGGCGGCCTACAGGTGAAAATATTTTTTCAAATTTTACACAAACTAAGATATTTTAAGAGATTTTATTATCGTTCTTATGTAGCTGGTAAAAACACTGATCATTTAGGAAAATGACGTTCTGGTAGCCAGGGTAACTTTTAAAGTTGAGGTTTGCATGGATTCCACTTAATACCAGCAAATTCTTAAGAAAAAATGTCCAAGAATCTGTCACAAAGTTGAAGTTACGCCGGGGCTGGATATTTCAACAAGACAATGACCCAAAACACTGCTTCAAATCTTCTCAAGCATTCTTGCCAAAAAAAGAAAAAAAAAGTTCTGGAGTGGCCATCTCAGTCCCCAGACTTGAGCATTATTGGGATGATTTGAAGAGGGCTGTCCATGCTTGGAAACCATAGAACCTGACTGAACTGGGGATGTTATGTAAGGATGAATGGTCCAAAATACCTTCATCTAGAATCCAGACACTTATTTCAGGCTTTAGGAAATGTCTGGTGGCTGTTATTTTTGCAAAAGGAGGCTGGACTAAATACTGATGGGATTTTTCTGTTTGGGTCCCCAAATTTATGCAATTGTCTTATTTCATTTTGATGCATATTGCACATTAACTGTTGATCTAATAAACCTCATTTCACCACTGATATACCACTGTGTCCATTAGTTATTTGACAGATTAAAATGAAGTTTGTTTGTTTTTTTCCGAATATGCAAATCATACAGGGCTTCCTAATAACTACCAACAGTTTTTACAGTACGATATATAAATGAAAATTTTTAGAAAGCTAAACAATATTTCAATATAAAATAAAGTGAAATAATGAAAGAAATGACTTATTCGAAAAAGGAGTGAGTAGAGGCATAGCTTAACTCTCACCTATTTCCTACATATAAATATTATATGTAAATATATACATACATATACCTATACATTAACCTCTGTAATCACATACACCTATACCCATACACCAATACATATGTTTACTCATATATACATAAATACAAATATACATACAATCCGTGCGCATACATACACATTTTTTCCCTTATACATATTCGTAAACACATACACATTAATCATCTTACCAATTAATCACTGAAAATAATGACAAGTTTCTGATGGAAAGACCCAATGATTTATAAATGAAAATGATGGAAATTATCAGGGGTGCCCAAACTTCTCATACAACTGTACTTTAGTTTAAGAGAAGCCACCATTTCCTGGGAGTCTCATGCAAGATGCTAAGTTCTTGTTCAGAGATCTGTCTGTTTAAAGCTGAGTTACCCAGAGTAATCCTCAGAACTCTGTAGGTGGTTTCTTGATTCTTCTTTGGTTGTACTTTCATCTTCAGCAAACAGAGAACCAGACAAAACGTGTTTGTTTTTATCTCTAAGGGTTCACGTAACAATGAAGCATCAAGCTTTGAAAACAGGAACCTGGAACAGCAGGATGGTTTCTTTTGTTATCAGCATCCAAAGACTTACTAAGAAATACAAACAGAGTTGGTGATATACATCCAGGCCAAAAGGGTGAATTGATTTTCCTCGATCAGGGCAGCATGTCATGGAGCACGTCTCACATGCTGCGTGAATTTCTGCATTTTCCCCTCTGGTTATATACGCATCTCTCCACGTGCCCCGATTTACAATCTAAGACTCAGGCGATGTGTCTTTTCTCTCTCCTCGCCTCAGGCCACAGATTTATTACCAAACAGGAAGCGTGAGACACAAGGTCATTCCAACTTTCCCAACTTCTGCAGTTGTCTGCAGTGTGACACACACACACACACACACACAAAGTGATGCAGCTCTGAGGTTAATTATCCTGTTTTGGACAGCTGAACAAAAGGTGACATCCTGGCTTTTCTCCACATGCTGTGTCAAAGATAAGACAACCAGATGACAAACACAAGACAAGACAACAAATGGTCACTCACTGCAGCCTCACACCAAACAATGAATATTCAGGCTCTTTCTCTTTCTCACAGAATCACAAAACAGCAAGAATACAAGATGAAAAGCCTCAGATTTTTAGCCAATATCCAAAATCACTGGTTGGACAGTGACATTTTAACCAACAAAACAGAACTCTGTTATTGTTGTTGGTGTGTTGTTGTGATGTGGAAACAACAAAAGTAACAAATAGAAGAAAAAAAAGAATAAAGATGAGGAAATGAATTAAGTTAAATGGAGACCTGATGCAACAAAGCTCCCTCTTTGATTCTGGTTCCTCCAAACACAAACATGATCAAATGTCCCAATTCTGTTTCTCATGTTGGATGGCACCACGGCTGCATTTTGAGGAAAAACAATCTTTTTTATACACTGCCTGGCCCAAAAAAAAGTCGCCACCTGGATTTAACTAAGTAAATAGGTACGTGCCTATTGGATAATTACTGCATAGGTGATTATCTTTCAGCTGGAAACAAGTTACTTAACCCCAGATGATGCAATGAGTTGCTTCTCATTTCCTAAACAACCATGTGGAAAGACACATCCCGTGGTCGTGGAAAAAGATGTTAGTCTGTTTGAGAAGGGTCAAATCATTGGCATCAAGCAGAGAAAACATCTAAGGAGATTGATGCAGAAACTACTAAAATTGGGTTAAGAACTGTCCAACGCATGATGAAAAACCGGAAGGATAGTGGGGACCCATCGTCTTCGAGGAAGAGATGTGGCCGGAAAAAAATCCTGAATGATGGTGATCGGCGATCACTTAAACGTGGTGAGATCAAATCAAAGAAAAACAACAGTAGAACTCAGGGCTATGTTTAATAGTGAAAGTAAGAGCATTTCCACACGCACAAAGCGAAGGGAACTCAAGGGATTGGGACTGAACAGCTGTGTAGCCTTAAGAAAACCACTAATCAGTGAGGCTAACCGGGAAAAAAGGCTTCAATTTGCTAGGCAGCATAAAGATTGGACTCTGGAGCAATGGAAGAAGGTCATGTGGTCTGATGAGTCCAGATTTACCCTGTTCCATAGTGATGGGCGCATCAGGGTAAGAAGAGAGGCAGGTGAAGTGATGCACCCATTATGCCTAGTGCCTACTGTACAAGCCTGTGGGGGCAGTGTTATGATCTGGGGTTGCAGCAGTTGCTCAGGTCGAGGTTCAGCAACATTATGTTCCCAAAGAATGAGGTCAACTGACTACCTGAATATACTGAATGACCAGGTTATTACATCAATGGATTTTTTCTTCTCTAATGGCACGGGCATATTCCAAGATGACAATGCCAGGATTCATGGGGCTCAAATTGTGAAAGAGTGGTTCAGGGAGCATAAGACATCATTTCACACATGGATTGGCCTCCACAGAGTCCAGACCTTAACCCCATTGAGAATCTTTGGGATGTGCTGGAGAAGACTTTGTGAAGTGGTCAGACTCTACCATCATTAAAACAAGATCTTGGTGAAACATTAATGCAACACTGGATGGAAATAAATCTTGTGACATTGCAGAAGCTTATCGAAACAATGCCACAGTGAATGCATGCCGTAATCAAAGCTAAAGGCGGTCCAACAAAATATTAGAGTATATGACCTTTTTTTTTGGTGGTGACTTTTGTTTTGGCCTGGCAGTGTATTTGAAAATTTGATCAAATTCAGTACTCTTAAAATGTTTCTTTAAATGTCTTAACAATCATGTGTACAGCAAATACCACAGCATATATTGTATTCTCTAGGTGTACATTTAACATCCATTTCTGCGCATATTTAAGTCCAAGAATTGCATATGTACACTTTGAGGGTACAGATATACTCTATTACTTGTACTTTTGGACACTCTTTCAGTGCTTCCCAACACCTGCAGCATAAACCTAGAATCACCGGAGAATAAAACAATGTATTTACAGTCAGTACTAAGCTGCAATCTGTAGCACTTTGTAGAACTATTTTTTTTAAATTTCAGGACAGAGTGTAGTCTGCACCATGAAGTGGAAACAGTCCATCTGCACCACTGAATGTAACCAGTTGGTGTTTGCCACAAAGCTACAACAGCCCGTGTCACCTGCATGGATAACATATGTACAGCAGGCTCTCATGCCCACTGTGTGCCCTCCTCACTCATGGTTACAGGGGTCAGTAAGGCATTAAGTTCAGTTCAATTATATCTTATCATTTTTTCAAAGCTTTTTAAACCTTGTCAACACATTAAGAGGTGTGTTCCTTTTGGAAGTTTCATGCTTTTAAAAAATCCCAAGATACAAGACGTAATTCTGTCAGTCTGCTCTTTCAGTTAAAGGAGCAAAACTTTGGAACTCTCTTCCCACTTATCTAAAACTAGAGAAAGACAGTAATGCTTCTAACAAAGGACTCAAACAATGGATAAAATCAAAACAACATTGCTCACATTAATAATTTTGATGGGATGATTGCTTTATCATTCTGCCTTTGCTTTACAACATATTGTAAATTTGTAACAACTGCTTTTATTATTTCTATAATGTTATAATACACTGTTTTTTTCCCTTTTCTTCTCTACTCTCTCTCACTACTTTAATTCTTTATCATTTCAAAAGCCTCCTGTGGACAAGTGTTGCGAATTAGCACCTGTTCTAAAATACTCAAACAATGCATCTGGTTTGTCCAATGTTGTTCTGATGTCCACATCAAATATACAATAAAATAAAATAATGGTACAACGCACTCACACCAGATCCATTGTCATTCTGTCCCTGCTCTATAGAAGGTTGACTGGACACTCTCACATCCTTCAACTCACACTGGCTGCATCCTGCAAGTTGCAAGACCCCTAGAAGCTCACAAGACCAAAAAGTTCCTGTACTTCCATCACTCCCTTTATTTGGTGTCATAGTAGAGAGAGACTCTGGGGTTGACATGATGTTTTCCACGTTTCCTGCTCCATCTGTTCTTTGCAAACTGATGTGTTGCTGCTCCAGAATCCCACAGAAGTTGAAGTCTTCTGCGTTTGACTCACAGAGCCCCAACCTGTCCCAAAGTCTGTCATTGTTGTTTTTTAGGTTTGTACACCTGGGTTCAGCAAACTTACAAGATGAATCAGGTGAAGTCAAGAACAAGAAGTGCCCTCTACAGTCAGAGAAGAGTAGAAATGATCAGTTTTTATCTCATAGGTTTTTCCCATTGACTGTATATAGAATGGACAGCGTGCTTCCGCCTGTCTCCGTTCTACGTTTTTGAAGCCAAAAAAACCCCGTTTCTCTAGCCGCCATTGTGCAGCCAGAGTCTGCGCAGTAGAGAATTTCCGGTGAAGCCAAGTAAGAAAAGAGAAATAAAAATATTTATTTCTTCTTCTTCAGAAGGTTTAGTCTCCTTTTGGCTCTTTCCCGAAGTTTCTTATATCCCCGATAAAAACTTCTCACGAACGGCAGCTGTCAACTATCGTAAAACGAAACTTATATCGCGGTTTTTAACGTCCAATAACTAATGAGAAACTAACTTCTTAGAAAAAAACACCTGAACACCATGCAGCCAGATGACATCGTCATACTACCTTAGCGTAAGGATGAGAGAAACGTTTCTACGAGGTATCATAATTTTTTAAAGTTTTCCCGGCTCATATCTTGAATACATGGGGAGGCGGGGCTTATGACCTATACTGCAGCCAGACACCAGGGGGCGGGGCTTATGACCTATACTGCAGCCAGACACCAGGGGGGCGGGGCATCTGCTGGAGGCTTCAGTTTGAGCCGAACGTCGTTACGTCCACTCATTATACAGTCTATGGTTTTTCCATTATCTATCATGAGTTGACTCATTACTGATGGAGTCAGAGCCCTGTGAGTAATTCCTGGTTTTAACGGCCGTGGGCTATCAAAGGTTTCATGCTTAAAGAGTTTTACAGGTCTGCATAACCCTCCCCCCATTCAGCATGTAATTCACTTTAAAGACCCGTGGAGATGATAATCACAGGATGAAACAACCTTAATAATGACTTAAAACAAGAAAATGAGTCCCAGCTCGGTTTATCTAAATAGAGGGACAGAATCTGGGAATTACGTCTAATGGTGCCTGTTTAAGATTGACGTGAAGAAGGATGCAGGAAAACAGAAGAGTGCTGAAAGCAGCAGAAAAAGCTCGCTTCCACTATATCACAGCAGGAAGAGTGGAGGCAGAAATTAGTTATTGACTTCTCTCTCTCCCTCACCTCCCTGCACTGCTGTGATTATGTAAAGCAGAAGCAGCAGGAGCCCGCTGAGGATAAGAAGAAGCTGATTTACATATTCTGCAAATATAATGCTGCACAAAAAGAGCTCAACGCATTGTCCCCTCACCCTCAGCGGATGAGATAACCTTCTGTTAAAAGAAAAAAAACAGAGTCACAAACAACTGGAACACACAGAAAACATGTGCGGCTGTCACTCCAAGTCAATATCTCCTCCAGGAACGGCGGCTCTTTCACTCTCTCTGAGTCCACGGTTGTAATGATTTACATTTTTGAGTTTCATCGATCACTCGTGATAAAGTGCGAGATGAAAGATGTGTGCGCAGAGTGCTGGAGGTGCACGTTTTCCGTTCCCTTCACAAGGAGGAAAGCAAACTGCTATTTTCAACTGTGGGAGCTGCTTTTTGGCCTGCAGGTTGTTGCAGGAAGAGATGAGAGGTTGTTAATAACGCAGAGAGCTTCCTACATGAGATATAGAAGGTATAAGCCGTGAGAAGAACCAAATATGTGCATCATCAAACGCATCTCACCAGGCTTTGTGAATTGAAGTCATTTTTCACGAGCACGATGGAGCAGGACAAACATCGGCTTTGTGTTTTGTTCCAACACTATCCAACAAGAGAACTCTTGTGCAAATGTGAGTGTCCTCTCCAACACCTACACAGGATGTGTAGCGTGAGCAGCGTGTCAGAGCCGCGGCAGCAGAGGCGTCTCTCCTCCTTTGTGTCTGCACAGGATCTGTCCAGGCCACGGGCGATAAAAACACAGTGCACACAAACACAAGTCCAAATATCAGATGGTGAAGCCAGATTCTGCTGCAAATCAAAACAGGCTCGTTGATGCAGCAGAAAGTCAAAAAGAAGAAACAGCAGCGAGAGAAAATAACAGAAATGTTGTTTTTATTAAGCTGCTTTTAAACTCAAACAGGCCGATCATTAGTCGATCAAACCTTTAGGAATACAGCTGAAAGAAGTCCACATCTGCAGAAATCTGTCTTTCATGTTATGTCAATGCAGAAGTTTTCACATCATGACAACCTGATGTTATAGGGAAAAATTATTTATCTCTTTTAACTCTTTAACCTCTTATATCCCAGCCAATTCTGGGCTATATACCCTCCTATGTTTAGGGGCTTTTAACTATAAGTGACACTTCATCTAAAAGATTAAAGTCTCTAGTTTCAGAAAATGTCATGCTTTTATATGTGGCTAAAGTCCACATCAGGATAAATGCAGCTGAAACACCTTTTTTCCACTTTTTTTGACCAATTTTTGAACATCATTAACTTCAAGATGCTTCGTGCCAGACATAAAACATCCACCACATCACTTCTACTCCGTGTCATCTATATCTGGGTGAGATTTGAGCTTTCTAGGTAAAACCTTGTAGGAGTTAGAGAGTTTTTAGTCTCAGGTGATAAAGCACAAGCAGATGCATTCTCATTTACCACAGTCTAGTCTGACAACTTTGCGCAAACAAAACCAGCTGTATCAGTGCTCAGTGTCCTCTTTGTAATCAACTGTGTTCTCTGTGTGAAAAGGTTTGCTAAAAATTGTGTAATTATAGCTCCCAGTCGCCGATTGTCCTTCCTCAGTTATGCACATGAATATAAATGAATCTCAATGAGTACCAATTTTTCTGTGGTCTATCTCGCTACAGCAGGCTTCATGTGAACAGTAAGACTATTGGCTACTGTACATGTGATTGTCTGGGTCGATAGCCAATAAACAAGCCTGTTAGGGGGCTTTGCCTTCAGTTAATGTTACTGTCCAGTCAAACAGAGAGTATGTCTTGTATAAATCAGCTTATACTGGTGTATCAAGATGGGGACACTTTTGCCTTGTAGCTCTAAGGAAATAAAGTATGCCAAGCTTTGCCAGATTCAAATTGAGGAGGAAATGCCATAACACTGTGAAGCTGCTGTTATTGATGGGAACTACAGACAGGCAAACAACAGACTTTACAGGAGAAATTTCGCCATTTGGAATAACTTTGTGAAACAACCCTTTTGATATGCTTAACCCTGTGGTGCAAAGTGGTCACTACAGTGGGCACCTATTTAAAATTTATTTACTCCTTACTCCTTACTTCAATGGTTCATTTGGTGGAAATTCATATTAGCCCGTGTCGGGATATTTTTATTCTTCTTAGAGCCTGAAAAAATGTTTTCATTATTATTTTTTTTTTTTACAAACATATTTTTAAAAATGTGATAGACAAACATTTAAGGGTGAAAAGCTTATAAATTACAAATTATTCAGTGTTTAAATGGATGAAAGAGAGTTAAAATGTTGCGCAAAGCATGAACAACAAAAGATTATTCATCAAATTACCAAAAAAAAAGTAAAGAAAAGATGTCAAACAAAAAAAGAGAGTCATATTTACATTAACTTCACATGGTTTTATGTTGAATGCTCAGTTACAAATATTAAAACAAAAAAGAAAAAAAAAAAGAAAACTTTTTTCATGCCTTAAGACAAATAAACACACTCAAGGGAAAAATCCTGAAACTGGCTTTTAAAGTTCATTCATCAAAGGGTTAAACTCTGGATTTCTCTGGTGGACAAGAGAGTGAATATTCAGGGTGAGGGCTACGGATGTGACATAATTACCCCAAAACAGGTGTAACATCTCAGTTATTGTGATCGCCATCTGAACATTTCTTTCACTAATTACATTTTGTCGGTCGAGTAAATTATAAAACAAACTTAGCGGCTGAAATGTGAAGAATCTAAGTTTTCTAATCGAGTATGCATTTCAATGTTTGACAAAGACATTACTGTTTAATCTTTGATGACGTCAGAGGGAAAGGGCCGGTGGCACATAAGAGGTTAAAGCAGACTGAAACACTGACATTAAGCTTTTGTCTACTGTGGTTTTAACTTTATCTAATGGGGACCTGAACTCACTTTGTCATTAACTACACGGTGGCAAATGGATTCTGCATTTCAATTGAATTCGACTTAAGTCAACCATTAAAACAACAATTCTGACAGCTGCTCACACAACCAGCAGACATTTCAGAGCTCATTACACTTCTCATCTGTTGTTGAAGGCTTTCCTCTTTGGATGAATGGAACACAAGATGCACATGCATATGTTGATGTCAGCTGTGAAAAGGTTGTTTCTTTCTTCTCTCTACATTATCACTCAGTGTATCCATCAGAGCAGAAAAAACACTGAGGATAAGAGGATTTACTCAGAGTTAAACTGGTTATCTTTTAAAATCACACACACTTTCAGGGAGAGTTTCATTGTATTAAAACTTCAGAGCCTGATCAGCTGGCTCAGTATTTCAGCATCAAGTTTCAGAGAAACACAATCCATGATTCTTCTCCTGATTGTAGACAGCCTGTAATTTGTGAGCCGTGGTCAAAATCGACAAATAAACACTGTCTGTCAGCATCAATGGGGCTCAGTCATTGTTAGATCCACTGACAGTCTGTTAGTCACCGCTGAAGTCAGGCCCAGTATCGATTCATATCTGTCTAATCTCAAATACCCTCAAATCTTCCTCCTCTGGTGATTCCATTGTGGAGAGAGAGGCTTGTTCTGCTCTGCTGCCTGAGAAAGACTCCACCCACAACACCGAGGACAAAACTGGGTTGTGACCTTCAGTGTGACGGTGCTTACGCCCAACTTTTTTTTTTTTTTAATCTATTTTATTTGATTAGCATTTGAAATCCACCCACAACAAAAGCATAATAGACTTCAATATCATATGATGGATAAGGCTAATTGAAAGGGTGTAGGCTGCAGCTCATGCTTATTGTGCCTACTCTTTTTTACAAAACCACTTTAGCAACGTACACTACAAAAACTGAAATCTAAGCAAGTCATTATGTCTTATTTTTAGTAAAATGTGTCTTACTATTCTTGATTTGAGCCACATTTACTAGACAAGGTCATAAAAATGTCTCATTTCAAGTTTTTTAAAGACAAAAATGAGGCATTAATTGCTTGTAACAAGTAAAAAAAAAATCTGCCAATGGGATAAGATAAAGATTCTTGTTTTAAGACATCTTTCTAATTTCAAGAAACTTCCCAGGCGAATTCGTCTTATTCCATTGGCAGATTTTTTTGACTTGTTACAAGCAATTCACACCTCATTTTTGTCTTAAAAAACTTGAAATAAGACATTTTTATGACCTGGTCTGGTGAATGTGGCTCAAATTAAGAACAATAAGACAATTTTTACTACAAATAAGACATAATGACTTCCTTAGATTTCCGTTTTTGCAGTGTAACTCTTTCATTACATGGTCTGAGTTACACCATAAGTCTTCTGAAAAAAAGATACATTTTCAAAACATGTTACAGAAGTAAAATGAACCAGTAAAGTTCCAGAACAGTAATACAAGCAAACACAACCAGAGTTTCAATATGTTGTTACTGCTCCTCTTCAAACCTGATTTACATATTTTCTTATTGGAGTTAGTTTGTTGTCCTGTAGCCCTCAGACTTTCTTGAGCTTCTGATCCACAACCCTCAAAGCTCACGTTTGTTTAATACCATATTATTGAATAGTCTCCGATTCAACACTTGAAAAATATGTCTAAAAAATTATACAGCCATAGTTTGTAATTTACATGCTCTCTCTCTGCTGCTAGCATTTCTGTATGCGCACATGCAACGCTAAGCGATCACATTGACACAAACCCTCTAAGTTACGCTGCTGTGATTGGCGGAATAGGAGGGAAACATCTGACTGGCTGAAGACATTTGTCTGTGCATTTGTGGATTGAAGCACGTCAGGGGAGTCTCAAAAATCCACACACAAATGCAGCAGGGTTCACAACAAAATACATTTGTGTGTGCACTGAAATATATTTGTGACTTCAACTCTGTGCATGTGTGAATTTGTCTCCTGATGTTATAGAGGGCATATTGACAAGACCGTGCAATTGAGGCCACATGAACCTTAAAGAAGCTGGTCATCAATCGTGACACTCAGATTTCTGGCAGCATTTGAGGGCACAAGTTGATTTGATACAAGTTGGACTCTGAATGGAAGGGACACACTGGAAAGACGAGGAGCTCAGTTTGGGACGGGTTTAGTTAAAGGTGGTGTTCCTTCAACCATCTGGAGATAACAGCCATATAACAGATGAGGAGATAAGAGGAGATAAAAGGCACGCTGATATGTGAGTGGAGACAGTTGTGTCTTCAGCTGGAAAAGAGGAAGAGCTGAGCATCATCAGGAGAAAAGTAGGGGACCAAGCACTGACCCCTGGGGTACTCCTGTAAATAAACTAAGTGATTCAGACACTTCTGAGGGATGTACCTGTGAGGTAGGACTTTGATCACAACAGGGCAGATCCTCAGATGGTTTCAGAAAGTGTTTTAACTTTTTTTGACCTGCAGCATGAGAGGGGCTGATAGCATTTATGGTAGTCATACTCCCGCTAATGGGATAAGAAAACCTTGCTTGTCAAGTTTCTTGACGTTAGAAAGATGTCTTAATATAGGAAACTTTTCGTCTTACTCCAGTTGGAGAATTTTTTAAAAGCAATTCAGAGCTTATTGTCTTTGAATAACTAAAAATAAGCCGTTTCTCTGAACTTGTCAGTTGAATGTGGCTCATATCAAGAAAAATGAGGCAATATTTACAAAAAAATGAGACATAATGACTTGCGTATGTTTCAGTTTTTGCAGTGAACTGTGCCTGATCTGTCTCCACTTCCTTGCAGTTCAGTCTTTGTTTATCTGTCAACACCAACCAGATGTTTTATTTACTGTTGGACTGTAAATAACCAAACATCTGAAACACTGAAGTGTACAGTGCTGAAGTGCCTTTCCTATCTGGGATGTTTTTGTCTTGCTTTAAGCAGGTAGCTGTAGCGTTTTCTTCAGTGTCTTTCCTTTTGGCTGCCCATCCTCAACTTTAAATATCAATAAGCCTGCCCTGTGATATGATTGGCTGTTTAGAACTGAGATCCATACAAACATCAAAGTACTCCTTGGGGAAAAAAATGGATCAAAATATTCCTCTCCAAGGTCAGAAAGCAGCCTTTTAATTGGATGGATTTGGAGCAGATTTATATCTTTCTAATGGATAAGGCTGAGTGTTTCCACTCTCTTTAAGTAATGACTGGGCAGCACAAAATGTCACCGTATTGAACAAATATAAATGAGTAATATGACTTTCAGCTGAGCGTATTCACATGGAGCAGATGATGGATCTACTATATTCTCAGAAATGCTGAGTCTGGGGATATTTAAAATTACACTTTTAGAGTATGTAGGTGGCTGCACTGCTGCTTTCAGCTTCACAGAGACTGGACCATAAATCTAACACACTATTTTACTGAGCATCTTGTCCCAAACTGCACGAGTTAAAAGAAAATTAGGAGGGGGAAAGGAGTCTTTAATGTACCCACAACACAAACTCATGCATTTAAAGAGCCTTTTGCAGAAGTCTTTCACAGTTTGTAGCGTTGGTGGTGCTGGATCAGGTCACTGTGAGCATTAAAGACTTTTTTTAATTTTTTATAAGACATAGATTAAATGTTTATGATTTCAGAAAGTTTTACCCGTGAACCTGCTTCTCTTCCAGGATTTATCACACATTCATACTTGAACCCCGGTTTTTCAGTTGCATCTTGTTGATAAGCTGTTGAAACGTTGGTTTTATTGTGCATCAGTGACTAATGAAAATTTTGGACGAGTGGAGGTGTTTTTAAATTTTGGCATATTACCCAAACAATCTAAAGACACTGGATCAGTCTCCCAAACAGTCTGTATTTCCCTGGCATCTTTGTACAGCCTGTTTCAAAGATCTTCATGAACTCCCTAACTTTGCCTCAGAACTCAACCCATCTGTTATCAAAGTGGGAGCAAAGTGGAGCGGTTCGGCGAGCTTGAAAGGTTTGTCCAATGGCCAAGAGAAGTGAAAAACTTTTAGTTAGAGTCCAGATTTGTTCATTTGCCTCCACTTGTGGTTTAATGGCTCATTAGTCTTGGGTATGACTCTCACTTTGGGTATGAGAGGTCTTGGGTTCAAATCCTGGTCACTGCAATGTTCTGCAAAATGTCCCAATTCCATCAATCCTCTCTTTCATGGCTCAAAAAAAAAAAAAAAATGCATCAATGACTAAAGACGACGTGCATCGTGCTTCCAACAACTGATACAAGTGTCACAACCAGAGACTACCTCAGGCTCAGTTTGCACATCACACTCATATTTTGCACATATTCCATTAATTTTTGAACAGTTAAATTTCCATTTGCACGCCCATTTCCTTCAATTGTCTTTTTTTTTTGATTCATTGGACCTTCTGTACAGTTGCATTTGTATATATGGGTCAATGACGTGACGTCCCTTTTTTGTGTCCTAGTGCAATATTTCCTTCCATCATGAATTGAGTATTTCATCACATGTATTTCTTAATTCTATGAAACCTGTCTTATTTGAACACATCTTCAAACTATTAAAATATAACATGTTTTTTTGTGTTTTGGTTCCTCAAACCCCCAAAATGTCAGGTGGTGCAACCGTCCTGACAAGTATCCACAGTAATTAAACTCTAAAAATTGAATGTCAGTTGTTGTAAATTGAAATAAATAATAAAGTGGCATTATTTTATGCTTGAACCTTTTTAAATAAAACATTCTTTGCAAATAAAAATAATTTTAAAGCTGTTGAGAAATTAAAAAAACCTTTGGTCCCGTAATTTTCACCTTGTCAAATGTCAGGGTGGTGCAACCGTAACATTAGACTTTTATTTTAAAGTGAAGAGAATAAAACAGGAAACAGGAAACTGCATCAGCCAGAGGAGCCCAAATGACATTTGTGACCAAGTGGAAAAGTTTGTAGATTTCTCTGAAATACTGATAAAAAAGGTTTTTTCACTTCATTGGTGACTGGAACAATTTCCATGTCAGGTGGTACAACCAATGTAATAATGAGAAATGTTATTTTAACATCAAATTATTTATCTTATTCACAAATAAAAGAAATGAAACACACAAAATGAAAATGTATGAGTCACTACAGACACTTGAGAGATACTTGCCAATAATTTCACACGGAAAAAATAACAGGAACATATAAATATATTTTCATATATTTGGTTGCTCCACCTGACATTTTTGGGTGCTCAAATTAAAAATACTAAAAAATAATGAACCTCAAAACTTTGAAATGTTGGTCAACTACTGAAATCTGTTAGAAAACATAATTCTTCACTCAGAAATATGTTTTTTGTCCACTTTCAAAGAACTTTTGAAAAATACGTTTTTAGACCCTCTTTTTGTCATTGACCCATATATGCATGTATATGTATTTGTATATCATTACAGCAGGATCTGTTTTGGTAGGTTTGGCTATCAGCTGGTCTAGGGGGCGGGCCTTACTGCCCAGGGGAGACAGCTATTGACTGTCAAGCAAGTCTCTGACTTGGAGTAGAAGACGGTGCATGCAGAGGCGAGGCCTGTGGGAAAAAGCCTGTAGAAAGAGCGTCAGCCTGGAGAGACACGATTGGAAATGTTTGCCCTGGATGGATGCATGTGGTGTGTGCCGCCGTTCCTCCATTGTGGATTATCTTTTTTTATTTGTTCTCACATGTTAAATGTCTTTAAACCAACTAAACAAGCACCTGTAAAAGCAGATTCAGGCCTGGAGGAAGACGCATTGTTGTGACATGTGACCATGTGAGGTAAGGTCTGCCTATCTTAGCTTAGCTGGAGGCTAACAAATGGTTTATGGTCACGGTGGTAGCTTATGGGGCCAGTATTGTAGCAAATGTATGTACAATTGTGTTTGTCCAGCCCTACATTTGTAACTAGATCCATAATGTGTAGCTAAAGTCACGTATGGGAAAATAGCCAGTGTAGTGGCCTAATATTCACAGACCACACACCTTCAGACCAATGAATGTATGAACTGATCCGTCTACTCTTACAGGTGAGTGTACACAAATGTTGGGAAATGTGATTTCTGTCCACAGATCACTGTGCGTTTGGGGAATGGATCTCTGGGTCTCTGTTCAATCAAACTCTCCTCTGATTTTCACTGAGAGAACTGGTGTTTCTATTCAAAGAAACTGAGATACAGCAGGACTCCCTGCATCTTGATGGAGGAGGTGACATCAGTGCACAGTTTCTGTTTTCTCTTGTTGATGATTTAGCATTTCTGGGGCTTATTAAGACAAAGGTGGCTGTAAGGGAAAAAATCTGCCTCTTCTGTAATCAGAATAAATGGAGCATACAGGGTGGAAGTTTTTCCTGGTTCCTCTCTAAATGCATGGGAAACCACAGAAGTGCTGCATCAGCAGAGTCCAGCAACAGTCACAGTCCTGTATAAGAGCAGAATGGATAAATGGTTACATCTTTAATGATTTTTCTGAAACATCCAAAGACATGTCTTGTGGTTTACTTTCATCATGAACAAACCTTTGGTGATACTTGATGTTACTCTGAATTAGTGATTTCCAAACTGTGGTTCGTGACCCCTAGGGGGGCCTGAAGTTATGATAGAGGGACGATTCAAGGCTACAACCAACTCTGCGTTTCTAACTAACAATGTGAAAGAACAGCCTGACAGGGATGGATAATATTTCATTACAGTCACTGGAGCTGCACCGTGTCATGACATTGTCCACTCTAAATGCTAGTGTATCTATGGATTTATATGACAGAGATCTATGTCCCCAAAGCCCAATGCACACAGAGCCAGGTTAAAAAGATAATAGTGAAACAAAGTGATTTGAGACCAACAACAACATAGATCAGACCCCTCCCTCTCCAGATTAAGGCTGACACTCCAGTGCAGAACCACACTGATCTGAACACAGGGATTTGTTTCTCTGTAACACCTCTCTCTCTGCAAGCTTGGAAGTGTCTTTCAACTTATAAGTCTGATTTCCAAGAGGAATAAGATCACTGGCTGTAGCTGTGAGTGCAGACAAATGAAAAACTGTAAATACTGTGACCCCTGATGATTAGACTCAGACTGAGCCACTTTGATGATGAACATCTCATTTATGACAAACTTTTCACAATAAAAGTCTGCTCATTAAAGGGACTGTGAAGTGGATTACAGCTACAAATTTGGCCAGAACAGTACCACAACAACAATCTTAGTTGTGACAAGTGGCAAAAACAGCAAGAAGTAGCAATAAAAATAAGTTTAGAAAAAATGGTCAAAAGCAGCAAAATTTGGGAGGAAACTTGAGAAATGCTTAGAAAGTAACAAAAAAAGTCCAAAAGGGGTGGAAAATGCCTAAAATTGCAAAAACACAACAAAAACTAGCAATAAAATTCTGAGTAATCTTGTTTCTCATGGTTAGAAGGTAGCAACAATGGGAAAAAGTGACAAAAACAGTGAAAAGGGGTTAAAAACAGCTAAAGGCAACAAAAAATGAGTTAAAATCTGGAGAAATTGTTTGGAAGGTAGTAGAAAGTAGTGATGGGTAAAGCAGCTCTTTTCAGTGAACTGAATCAGTTCGGTGAAGTGATTCTTTCAAAGACTTGTGCAGAAGATTTGTTCAAACGATTCGTTCAGTACTTCTCTGCAGCTCAGCCTGCCAGTCAAAATTTAATAAGCTGAAACAATGCCAAAGCGCTCAAATCTCTGTGCTCCTGTTCAGTCACCGAGCTAAGCCTCTCTCTCAGTCAGTCAGTCAGTCAGTTCCTCATTCACTTAACGTACCAAAGTTCAGTACGAATCATGGAGCTCCAGTTCAGTCACTGAGCTGTGCCTCTCTTTCAGTCAGTCAGTCAGTAACTCGTTCACTAAACACACTGAAGGTCAGTACGAATCACGGAGCTCCAGTCCTGTTTGTTGAGTCATTATTATCAATGACATAAATGAGTGGGGGGGGCTTGGGCGACTCTAACTGTCAAGAGAGACAGAGACAAGAGACAGGAGAGAGGAGTGCAACTGCAGTTCATAAATAAACGAAACTTTTCAAGTTCATTTCGGTTCAGTTGGTTCACCCAGATGATTCGTTCATTCTGAAGGAATCGTTCATGAACGACACATCACTCTCAGGAAGTGGTCCAACGGTGGTGGGGAAAAAAGTGAAAAATGACTAAAATGGGCAAAAAACAATCAAGAGTAGGAAAAAGACATGTCATGGCTTTTTGTTGTACCATAACTAATGGTAATGTTTACTTTCTACAATGTGTATGTTTAAAACACAAAGGATGGAGGACCTAGAAATAATCCCACAAAAAAATCGCTATTGCAATACAGGGAAAAACAATCGCAATCATATTATTTTTACAAACCGCTCAGCCTTACTTTGAACGCAATGTGGCTTATGAAATAATTTCCCTGTGGTTGCAGATACAGAAATGACTTAAATCTTACATTGCAGACTTGTTTGACAGATCCTTTAGTTCTGTAGTACGGCAAAATATGATTACCTTCAGAGGGACGTAAGGAAATAAAGAAATGAATTACAAACAGACTGATAAATGAAGCCCAGCAGAAATAAAGAGACAAATAGTGGGATGAGTTATGTCAAAAGAAGGTGAATGAGTAAAAAATAAGGGTGTGCGTTTGTCTTGTGATGACTACCTGCCATAGTGTTCTGTCAATCCTCGGTTTTATTAAGAGCGAAAAAACTCAGGCAGACAAAGAGACAGACGGAGGAAGAATGGAAGTAAACAGAGGAAGAGAGATGCTTGGCTGGAAATTATAAACAGGCTCTTTCTCTGTCTGCTGCTCTCAGTCTAATGGAAGGATCACTCAATCTGATGCACCCGGTCTATCACACACACACACACACACACACACACACACACACACACACACAGTGTAAAGATGGACAGCAGCTCCTCTCCATATGCACCGACTGTCTGCAGACGAACGATGAACGGAAGCTCATCTGTGAAACTTGGCGAGGAACACAGAGAAAATCCACTACATTTCTTTCATTTTTCTTCCACCCGCTCTGCTCTTTCACCCTTTTCCCGCTTTAACATTTCTGTCACTGCACGTCAAACCCTCCGGTCCTGCAGCATGACTGAACAATTCTCCGCGTTAAAAGAGGAACCTCTTCATCTCGCTGTCACAGAAGCCAAGAAACGTCTCGCTGTTTTTCTTTCAAAAAGGAGAACATTTAAATTTCGAGGATGTCTTTCAAGCTCTTGCTTTTTAATCTCCTTGCTCTCAGCGTAAGATGATTTTTATAAAGTGTCCCAATTGGTCTGAACGAGGGAGGAATAATACGTAAATAAATAAATAAATAAAGATGTGTGTTTGATTTTCATCCCTAAGTAGGACAGAGAGTGATATTATCGTGAGAGCCAGATTGAGGTTCCAGCCTCATTGTTTACAGGTAGGAGAAGCTGGCTTCTGTTCCCGGAGCCTGGGGCAGGATGAAAAATAGCTCAGTGAGAGTGGCCTGCTTGTTGAGGCTGAAAGCTGACCTGAAAGCACACAGCACAGATTTAGACAGCTAATAAAGTATCTCTGCAGGCCCGTGGCTGCGCTGGAGTCAGCTGGTGGACTGAGGCTGTTAGGCAGGTAGCAGATGTTAGTAACGCTAACAGGTTTAGCAGTCTAATGGGAAGCAGGTGGCGGGAATGCTAACAGGTTCATCAGAATCAGGGAGCAGGTGTTGATGGTGACAGCTGGCTCTGTGCCGCCAAATCTTTCCAGCAACTGCTTTAATAAACAAACATGACTTTAAGGACCACACCAGAGTTTTTACTCTTTCAGGGTGTTGAACACAAGTCAACTCTTTAGAAAACACATCAGATTTCATTTTTATAAAAACCAAATTGGAACAAATGTAACATCTCATTGCTAAGGCAAAGCACTGGTAAATGTAAAAACGCTGTGTAAGTATCAGTTGGTTTTGTACGGAGCCCCTAAAGAGACAAGAAAGGTAAAAATAATAATAATAATTTCACCTGCGCACTTAAAACGTTCGCGTGGGGGCGCAGATGGCCTAGTGGATATGGCCGCGCACCATGAGCTTCGCCCTTGAGTGGGTGGCCCGGGTTCGATTCCCACCTGTGGCCTGTTTCCCGCATGTCATTCCCCACTCTCTACCCCCTTTCATGCTCTATCCACTGTCCTCCGCTATCCAATTAAAGGCAGAAAAGCCCAAAAAAAATCTTAAAAAAAAAAAAAAAAAACTTTCACGTGCTCACCTGAAACTTTCACATGCTCACCTGAAACCTTTTCAGGTGCTCACCTAAAACTTTTAGGTGTGCACCTGATATCATAGTGCGCACCAGAAATGCAGTTTTCTTCTCTACAAAATGACGATACAAGAGTTAGTGCGTGCGTATCATGACCTGTACCACCACGTCTGCTTCGACATAAATGATGCACCAGTTCGGATCGTGTGTTTGATTTTTGTAGAGGGACAGTTTCAAACATTTGGCCAGCTCTATGGCTATCGTTGGATGTACATAAAATGTCATCTAAAACTTTTAGGTGAGCACTAGAAAAGTTTCAGGTGAGCACGTAAAAGTTTCAAGTGCGCACATGAGATTTTTTTTTTTTTTTTTCCTTTTCTTGTCCCTTTAGGGGCTCCGTAGTTTTGGAATACAACACTGAAAATTTATATTAACATGATAATGTTATGACACACTTGATGCTAATAATCAACGACAACAGCAATGAATCAGTTTTGTTTCCGTGATCCACTTACTTCTGTGATGTGATAATCCCTGTTTCTTTTTTTTTCTGGATCCTGATTTTGAGTTTTCTGGTTCTGTGCATTTTCTGTGTTTTGTGTTATGGCTAAAATACACTGCATCCGTCTCCACTTCATCACGGCCAAACATCAATTAGGATTCATTCAAGCCAATGTGTCAACTCACACTCCAGATGCGTGCAGACGCTGGCCAAATGCAAGTGATGCGCAGCAGTTCTACTTCTGCCGAGCGACGCTGCTGTGGTGCATAAAGTCAGAGTAGGGAACATCGAGCGGGACAGGAAGTAGTGCCCGGATACCATTGAAAAAGAGGCTGTGACTTTCAAAATAAAACAAACCATGTCAAAATTAGATTCAATTCAACTTGTTTATGGCGATAAACAGACATAACGAGCACAGACACGCCAGGAGTCAGCAGATTTAAGGTTTTACAGATCAACATGATAAAGAGAGACTTATCTGTGAAGTGTGAAGCAAAGGAACTCCTCGATCTCGCAAGACCAACTGCCTGTCAGCCCTGAGTTGCCAAACAGTCAACATGCACCACAGTGGAGATGCAACACAGACGGTCCCTTCCTGGTCTTAGGTTTTTCCTCCTCTGTGATTGGCCCTCATGTGTTTCACCTGTGTCTTGTGCCACACTTGGGTTTGATTAGTTCTTGTGTATTTAATCCCTGTCCTCAGTTTAGTCTGCGTCGGTTCATTGTTAGGTCACCCCTGTTTGGTCAAGTATGTTGCCGCCTGTGTTGCACCCATGAAAAGACCAGGACTCTGTCTTCTTTTCAGCAACTTTATTTTCTTTTTTCTTTTCTTTCAGAAGCAGCGGGTTCTTCATAGCAAAAAAAAAATGGCAGACATGCACCTTTCTTTTTTTCTCTCTCCTCTGACCTCGACTGACCTTGACCATAACACGTCACATCTAGGCGCAGACGGATGACATCTCACAGTTCAGTTTTTTTAATTTTTTTTAATAAAATAAAATAAAAGTATCCTTACCATTTTTTATGTATTAATATAAAATAACTACCTGCATGTCTAACTATTTTTTTTTAAAGAATTAACAAATGACAAAAATGTAAATGTACTCAAATATTTTAAGGTCACAACACAAGCGTCTCCCCTACATTTCTTTTTTTTAATTCCTTTTTTAAGGTTTAGGTTTTGGTGTTTTTTGGGTTCCTGGTTGGATTTTTGAGTTTGTTTAAATAAAGACATTTGTTTGGTGAAATCTGCACCTGAGTCCGCCGTCCCCCTGTCTTTTCCCTGGTTCTATCTTGTGACAGATGTTTTATTTGGGGCTGGGACTTGATTAAAAATATTTATGTAACTAATCAGAGGCTTTATAATTAATTAATCTCAATTAATCACATTTTAATTGCATATCAATATTTGATCCAAGAACAGTAAGAAGAATCATCCTTTTAAAAATGGTGTACCAGTGAATCAATGAATAGTGAACTGAATGAATACATAAGCTCAGCAAACAAAACCTTATTTAGTTTTTTTTCCATGGTGGAACTTAACCAAGACCAACAGATCAGAGCATTTTTATGCCATAAAGTGCAGCAGTTTTGAACAACACAGAATCAGTTTCAGAGATTCAGGTAGACGATAAAGAACCTTCAGTAAACTCAACACTTGTCAGACAAATGTTAGCTTGAGAGCCACAACATGTTTAGCATTCAGGTGACAGCCTGACCGCCAGATACCAGAGCCGAAAAAACACTTTTATGTGTCAAGATAAACCCATCAGCTAGATGAGGCAGCTTTGGCAGCTTTTGTGAGAGAGGCAACTTTTTGTTCATTTAATTGAACAAGGATTCTCTCTGGTGGACAGCTCTTAAACTCCTCAGGTAGAATTCACTCCTTTAGATCCTCTACAGATTGAACACCACACACCTGTCACCACTTGTCATCTAAAGTCTCATAATCAAGAGACAAATGTTCAGTAGACGAACTGGCAGATACTTCTTGTGCTTTTCCCACAAGTTTTACTGCAGCAAAAGCTCAGGTTCTGCTTCACACCTGGGAGTGGGTACAGTGCACTGTGGGGTTGTGAGTTTTAACTTCACAGTTATAACAACCATGAGTGAGGAGGGCACACAGTGGACATGAAAGCCTGCTGTGGGATTAGATTGTTATTGTTCCGCATGGATTAAAACTCTCAGGCATGAAAGTGCACAGAAATGTAGACCTGTAAATATTATCACAGATAGTGTGTTGTATGAACGGATCTAACACTCAGCCCTACATGGTTTACTGACTTGAATACGACTTGTAAAATACTTTCCACGTTGCAACTACAGTAAATCACTGCACACGTAGACAACAACAAGTTGCTGTATGTCCACTGAGCAGATACTATAAATATACAGCTGAACACTGGTGAAACTGCCGTCCGTAAAAAACTATATTTTTACATTTTTACAGCAATAAACTGAAAATTCCATTATAATTTCTAACTTGAAATATTTTTTACAGTAAGACACTGAAAAATTAAAGTAACACCTTAATTTTCTTTTACTGCAAATTTACGGTACTGTACTGGCAGCAGTTTTGCCAGCAACACACTGTATCTTTTTTTTTTTTTTTACAGTACTTCGGTATATTTTGAAATTACAGCTTTTGAGATACAACTGAGATGCAGTATTATGCTCCAGATTTACAACAAAAAAACTGGCCACAGGTTTACAATAAACTACTATATATTTTCAGTGGAACTGTATTTAAGTCTACAGCACAATACAAGCCCTCCACAGTCAATTTACAGTATATTGGCACAAGCTTTGGCAGTAGGGTACTGTGTTATTAACACATATAAAGTTTTATTTTGGCTCATAAACTACATGATATGTAGTGCTGGACTAGTGTGCAAGGGCACTATCTGTGGTTTTCTTTATGACCCAAGTGTTTTGTTTACTGACATGATGGTACATTTTCAGATGCTCTAGGCAGCAGGGTCTCATATTAACGGTGTACACTCCTCACTCAGGGTTAAAATAACTTTTTCTAATATTAATAATACATACATACATTCTATTTAAGAAGCGCCTGTCTTGACACTCAAGGTCACTTTACAATAAGAATAAAAGCATAAGTACACAACACAAATAAAAATGATTTAAACTACAAGCACACAAGCACAATAGAGAAGAGAATGAATGAATGGGTTACAGGGAAACTGCAGATCTGAACAGGTGTGTTTTGACTTTTTGGGCACCAATCACAAAGGCATTCTGGGTATAACCTCTCAGCCCACCACAGCTCCTCCCAGCTGTTGAGGAGAAGTTCTGCTCAAAAGAATGCCTTTGTTAACTGCAACGTAACGACTATTGCAACCACAAGTGAAGAGGGCAGGGGTTAAAATTCCCAGAATGCATTGCCTATTGCAATAATATGCTGTCAGACCATAATACAGTACATTACTGTTGGGATACTGCTGTGTATTTACAGCAAAGTCCTACAGTGCAGCTATTTAGAGTAAATTTACAGGATTTCCCTGTAAACAAAGGTATTTTAAATAATGCTGTAAAAAGAGTTTTTTTTTTCTCCCAGATTGGATTGCAGTTCACAGTAAGCTCATGTATGATATGAATACAGTAAAATACTGTCCAGATTTTACTGTAGGTTTACAGCAAAGGCCGACAGTGAAACTACAGGCAGCAGTTTCAAGAGTAATGTATTGTTATTTTGCACCAAAAAGCTTTACAGTGTATTTATGAGTACTAAAGTACATAGTGCTGTGTTATACAGGTGTGCACAGTATACAGTCTGAAGTATTCTTTTTTTTTAAAGATATTTTTGGGGCTTTTCTGCCTTTAATTGGATAGAGGAGAACAGTGGATAGAGCAGGAAAGGGGGAGAGAATGGGGAATGACATGCGGGAAACAGGCCACAGGCGGGAATTGAACCTGGGCCAACGACTTGAGGGCAAACCTCATGGTGCGCAGCTATATCCACTAGGCCATCCGCAGCCCTGTCTGAAGTATTCTTTAAAGTTTCAAATTTCTGTACCTTTCAGTGCAACTTTCCCCCTCCTGACTGTTTAGCAGAGCTTCAGCTCACAAGCAAGCATTACCCAGAATACCTTTGTTAAGTTCACCATTACAATTATTGCAACTGTGACTGAGAAGGGCAGACTTTGATCCTTAATTGTAAACAGAAAACTACTGAAATTGGGAGACTTTGACTGTTAGCACCATGAGCAGGTGTTATTTTTTCCCAGAATGCATTGCTTGTAACAGTACTATACTGTTATATGAAACTACAGCACATCACTGTTGAGATTCTGCTTTAAATTTTCATCAAAGTTTTCCAGTCTGCACACATTTAGTCTGAAGATGTAGCACAGATACCTTAAATGTAGGATTTGAAAAGTAGGAAAGCAGGACACGCTCTCTTTGGAGACACAGAGACACATGACGTGTTGGTTTCCATTTCTGCGGTGTAATTTTTTAGAACTGCCAAATAAAACAAAAAACAAACAAACTCTTCCTTGAGAAAAGATACATCAGTAAGTTGGGTTATTTTTCTTTTTTTGATTGCAAACCGGAGCCAAAGCTTTGTGCAAAATCTGTGTGAATGAAGAAGAATGAGGAAGAATGAAGAAGCATAGAATGGGTGGTTAAAGCTGTCACTGTGAGTGTGGAGTCCATCAGAGCATCAGACAGACTCTTAGTCAGACTGAATATCTCCTCTAGTGTGTGAATCCCAGTGGATAAACTGGAATAACTTCTGGTTCAGGTGACTTCATGACTGATTCACTTATCACCACCTTGATATCCAGCTCTGTCCTGTATCCTTTGGTACAAAAATTACAAATCTAATCACGTTTCCAACCAGCTGCTGATGTGTCTTAACTCCTTGAATAACCCGTGTTTGCACATGTTCTTTTATGATCCTCCTTACAAACACAAATCACGTTTGCGTTTGTTTGGTCTGAGCACACCCCATGCAGTGTCGCAGTCTTAGATACACAAACTGCAAACTGCGTCCACCACACTGGAACAAACACTGGAACAAACAGCAGACTATTCTGAGAGCCTCTAATGCTTTTTACTGTCATTTAAGAGTATGTGGTTTTTGTACCCTGCTTTTTGTGTCTTAGTTTGACACACATTTATTATTTAGAGGCACAAAAAGCAGCCAGGCGAAGAAAAAGAAGCGTCTGTCCACCAATCTCCTCCAGTCTGTTCTCCTACACACTCTCTGCATACGAAGCAGATCAATACTGTTTATGGCTCACTGTTAGTTCATGTTGGTCATTATTATCAGTTAATGTTTAAACAGCTCTGGCTTTAAGCTGGAGGATTAATCTGTCACTGTGTGTTACTTTGTCAGTGTGTTCACTGTCCCTCAACTGTGTTACTTATGGTAGCTGCCTCACTTAACACAAGACACATTTTAAAACAATAAAAAACAAACAAACAAAAAAAAAAAACCACTACCACTGTGCACATTTGATTAAAATCTTAAAACCAGCTGGGAAATTGCACAAATTCAGATTTTGCACTGTTTGATCTTAAAATAGTACGAAGTAAAGTTTCAAAATGTACAAAAAGGAAACAAGAGTGAGACAAAACAACTGAGTATTAAAAGTTTAACCCTGTGGTGCATAGTGGTCACTACAGTGGACACCTATTTAAAAGTCATTTACTCCTAAATTCAATGGTTCATGTGGTGGAAATTCATATTAGTCTGTGTCAGGATATTTTTATTCTTCTTAGGGCCTGAAATAATGTTTTCCATTTTTTTTCCAATCATATATATATATTTTTAAAAATGTTATAGACAAACATTTGAGGGTGAAAAAGCTTATAAAGTATAAATACTCCAGTGTTAAAATGGATGAAAGAGAGTTAAAATGTTTTTCAAAGCATTAAAAAAGATTATTCATGAAATTACTGTAAAAAAAATATTTAAAAATTACATTCAGTTCACACTGTTTTATGTTGAATGCTTGGTTACAAATGCTTGGTTACAGAACGTCGTCTCCTTGGTGACGTCAAATGGTGCAGTGATAAAAATAGAGCTTTTTGAACAGCCGTGATGCAAATAGCCACTTCATCTTCTTATTTTGTTCCTCTTTGTCATGAATAATTAAAAAAAAATCAGTGATTGACTTATTCTCCTGCCACTATCAGACGATATTAAGTGTTAATTTAAAAAAAAAAATAACCGGCAATATGCTCTTTAAGTCATCCCGTAACAATGGGGCTTTACCTTCAGTGCTCCAACATCTGCAGCAGATCCAGGGTCCACTCCAGTGATGTAGATCCCCAAACCGTACTCAGCTCCTCCACGAATCATCAGACCAAGAGAGCGACCATCGTCCATGTTCAGGTTGACCTGCACACACACAAACGGACAAACAGAGAGTCCAACACGTCAGCGTTCTTCAGTGTGTTCAGTTGCTGTTGGTTTTGATTGATTTTCTGTCTTTTTAAACACTTTTTGCTGCAGTCTTATGAAAAAAAAAAACCCCAATACTTACAAACATAGCCTGACTGATCGTTATCATAAGCAAACAAATGTGCATTTTTGTGAGTAATAACACAAGCTGCACCAGCAAACTCATTCATAACAGACTCTGCTTCTTCTCAAACTCAGACACTGTCATAATGCAAAGACTGATTTCCATAAAAAGAAGAAAAAAAATCCTCATTGGATGTTCAAACAAAGATAGAGGAGCTTTGGAGGGAAAAGCGTGATGAGAAAGCCAGAGATTTATATCACCTTTATTTTGTTTGTGTGTTGTGTTTGGTCATTTTCTAAATATAACAGAAAGTGCATTTTGACATCCCATTGTGAACACAGAGGAGGTAAAACGCAGCAAAGTCGGGGTTAGCGGGGCTGCTCTGAATCAGAGTATGTACACTTGATGTTTCCTGAGTATCATCAGGACTAATTTTATCTCTGACAAAGGCCTGAAAATGTCCTGAAAGCTGCTGGTTTGTGGTGGCTGCTCTTGCAGGGCTAAAGCCCATCAGTCTGCAGAGACTGTTCCAGCAGCTGTAAATGATGCGTCTGACTCTGGACTGATGCTTTCCAGCTTTTGTATTTGTACGATTTATGTCTGCTCACCCCCACATAAATCTGAAAAAACACATATCTGTGCTTTTAGAGGAGAGCTCGGTGAAGAAACCCACCTCACAACAAGCTGAACTAATGAGTCACCTACCAGACAGTGTCTCATCTCTTACAACCAAAGCCTGAAGACAGATGGGCCACAGGAGCCAAAATACCACTGGGGTTATCAACTGGGCCCCTCCTGTCTCTGGTGTTTCGTTAAGTCAGGCCCAAGATACTTCAGAGAGATTTAACAGTAGACTCTGGTGTCCCAGAACCACCCCACTCTAAGCCGTCCATCACATCCCCTATTAACCCAACCCAGTCATTATTGTGACGGTCAATGGTCCTAAGCTCCTACATATGAGCTCCAGGAAGTGAAGACACTGATATTATCTATACTCCCCTTAGCTGCCCCCAACCCCTTGTCAGAAAAAAAGACAAGGACAGAACCAGAATAAGAGGCCATTCTAGGCTCAATCTCATCCCTTTGTGCTCTGCTTCCTAGGGGGAGAAAAGGAAGGGAAACATAGAAATAAATAGATGTTCTCTTTTATTTTGGCCCCCGACCTTTTATAACCTGACACACCAGACAGACAGTTTCATACATCCACCATGGAAATATTTCACTTGTCCATCTAGGGTAAGGGGCACTAGCGAGTGTTTTCAGAGGCAGGACCTCACGAAAGATACAGCAGCTGGTTATTGCTCAACCGTTCTGCCTGACATACTCATCCCAGACCAATCCACATCAAGCCACAATAGGACATAAAAGATGTCAATCAATCAATCAATCAATCTTTATTTATATAGCGCCAAATCATAACAAATGTTATCTCAAGACTCTTTACAAGACTTTAACAGGTTGATACTTGTCAATGTAATTTTAATTTATTTATTTTTTTATTAACAGAGACCTAACATCAAGACAAGATAAGGAATCTTATCTCATCTTAATCCACCATGAGTGAAGAACTTTGCAGCAGCTTTTAGCAAGCTACAGTGGCAAGGAAAAACTTCCCTTTGATGGGCAGAAACCTCGGACAGAACCAGACTCATGTTAGACAGCCATCTGCCTAGACTGTATTGGGGTGGGAAGAGAGAGGGAGAGAGAGAGAGAGAAAGAAAAGCAGACAACCTGGATGTGTAACCTGACACCCCAGACAGACAGTTCATATCCACTACGGAGATATTTCACTGGTCCGTTTTTGCTCAAAACATTGTTTCCTGTCAGAAAGGCTCTAAGTGACTTTCTCTGTTCTTCTTTCAATTAAGAAATTGAGTCCAATGCCATGTTCACGGAGACCGCTTTACACGCCAAACACTCAGGCGCTTCCTGCTGACCTCAAGTCTGCAGCTCCCCGCCTCTCTTCCATGATTGGGTCAACAACATCTCTGCCGGGTGAAATCGGTTGTGATTGGATCTTAGCAAGATGGATTTGCAGGATTTCAGAAAATGAATCAGGAAGGTCCATCTGCTCTGCAAGGTTAAATCTTGTAACCCTTTAAGTGCAAAATTGCAACAAGCAACATTGCTGAATTTCACAAGCCATAGCTGCAAATATGGTGTCTCATGTAGTTAGTACTTTACAACAGGACGTGGCGCACATCTGTAACGTCAACCTGAGCAATATTTTTGGGCATGTTTCCATCCAAAGTTTTTGAGTTTATACGAGTCACACCTCCCCCCAGTCGAGGCAAGTAGGAACACATCAGAGACCAAGACAGCAAACTTTAGTGGAGATCTCTGCTCACTGGTGATTAAGTACTTCGTTAAGTAATAGCTGACTCAGATTGTGAAGAGGAGTATTCACCCTCTGATGAAGATATTCGCAGTGAGTCCGTTCGCCATGACGGTCCACAAGCAGCACATACTGGAGCCCTTTGCTACAAGGTGTTCAGGGCGGCAAGACGGGTGATCAACACGCTGCTAATGGTGAGGGGGGAGCAGTAATGTAAAAAAAATGTGAAATAGCAGCAGACTTGGTAGAAGCTGTGTCTGCTGCTATACTTTTACTTACGTTAACAGAACATCTCAAAAAATTATGTATATATGGCCGCCTGGTGATGTCATGATATGCGAATGAGATAAGTGAATTTACTCCCCCCACAAATTTGGGGTCATTTGCACTCTGAAAACTTTTTGTAAAACTATATCATATTAATTCAGCATCTTTGCACTACTCACCACTGCACTGTTATCATATTATTTCAGCCTGTAAATATAAGTCTTGTCTATTTGTCATTCTTTTTGTTTATAGTTGGTGATAATATTCAATACGTAAATTACTATGACTACTGGGTTTTTTTTCTCTCTCTCCTTTATGGCTTACCACTACCTTGTACAAAAGAGAACAGTATACCAAAACAAATTCCTTGTATATTGAAGCATACCTGGTGATTGAAGTTGATTCTGATGATTTTTCTCATTTACAGTATTTATCTCCAACCATTTTCAGGCTACAAGCTTTTGAAACAGTGATTTCAAAACTGAAGATTTTATTGAAAAAAAAAAAAAACTGTGGTGCCTGAAGGGTTCATATCTCTCTTCATCCAGATCCACTGACTCGTTCTAACTGACTCATCTGACATTTCCCTTCCCAAATTCTGTCCACCCACTGCCAGTTCCCCCCTGTAGTGAGAAAGTTAATGGAGCCACAAACCCAAAGGGGTCTCAAACTCAAATTACCTGAGAGCTCCTGAGCATCCAGTCTCGTCACAAGGGGGCTACTAAAGGTGTTCCACAAAAAAGAAAATGAAAGAAAAAGGAAAAAATGTTCAACTGTCCTAAAATCTCCCCCCCTAACCCCTTTTCTTTAACTGTACAACTTGTTGTATCAGCTCATCTCTCTTGTTCTTTGCAGACTGCTCCATGTCTAGCCGAATTAGAAGTGATGTTTCTTTCCACATGCCGTCACTCTGATTAACAGTAAAAAAAAAAAAAATCAATACTCCCATCCCGCTGTCAAGTCTCATGCTCATGCACATTCTTGCACATTAATTACATAATTGCACTATTTGATTTAAATGTGTATGTGTTTATTTTTTTCTTTCTTCCTTATGTACAAAGTTTTTTTTTTTTTTTTTGAAGATGGCGGCGCGCAGGAGTGCAGCGGCTTCTTTTGCTCCAGGGGACAAGCCCCCTTCAAGCACTTTTTTAGCTGGTCCTGAGGCCAGCCTTGGCACTTTTGCTTATGTAAACGAGCGTAAAAGATATAGCCGAACTGAACTCATGAAAATAAGGGATGGTTCGGCTGAATACACATCAACTGCAACGACGACAACTACAGCAGACCCAAATGAACACTGCAAGTTTTGCACAGTTATTATTTTATTCTGTCTATTTTTTAAAAAGGCTAGTTGATTGTGTTCTACTTTTATTCTCTTTTTTATTGTATATTTGTATATATTTATATTTTATTATTCTCATTTCTCTGATTGGGCTTGCTCCGGGACCAGGGTAACCTAATTTCGTCCCACCCATGTTTTTACATGGGTTGTATGACAATAAAACTCCTTGAATCCTTGAAAAGTTTCTATATTTTGAATATTTCTAATTTGTAGTTACTCAACATCTGTTTTTTATTCATATTCATTTTTATTCATACTTGTTTTTGTACAAAGAGAGCACAGTTGAAACCTAAGTCAAATTCCTTGTATGCTTTTTGAAGATACTTGGCAATAAAGCTGATTCTGATTCTGATTCTGAATAATGCTGCATGAGGCTGTACTCTTAAAGAATAGCAACTTTCTTTATGCGTATTAGACAGATGGGATTCCTCTGAAACTCCACAGAAATAATCATTCTCCCACTTCTCCTAAAAACACTCTTCCTGACATCAACCTTTGTTTTGGCTTTTAAAAGAAACATCTTGATTAAACAAGCTTTTGAGAATACTGGCAGTGTGACAAATATTCTTTTTTTTTTCACTTTGGTCCACATGGTGATTATGCTGCGTTCAGGGTCAACTCGGAAACAGGGTATATCTCACCCTGTCAGTGGACCAGGCCATGAACGAATGAGCCGGGCCAGATCCAACTGTAAACTGATGCCAAGTGGCAGCTGTATGAGAATTTAAGATCCCTGCTCGAGATTCTGCTTCTACTGGACGGTCTCCAACCTCTTCAAACCTTCCAACCTTGCAATCTACATATCTTAGTGTTTTCATTTCATATTCCTCCTCCTCTGAGTCCTTCCATGGCACAGTCAGCTCCATGGAACAGACCACAGAGCTACTTCAGGTCTCAGATTAGAGCAAACTATCCCTGTGTTACTACAAATCTAAGTGTCCTCCCTCTAAGTGTCCTGACCCTGTCCTGTTTAAAAACCTGCCTCCATTCCCTGCTTCACTGTCAAACTGAACAGCTGCACTTTCTACCCTGTTACAACCTGAATATACTAGTCGTCCCCAACCTTCAATCCCTGCCACAGAGCTTTTTTAACACCTTGTTGTGCCGTCATGTGTAACCTCCTTTAGACAGACTGACTTAACAACCTGACAGTATGTGCTTCAGTGCTGATGTCTGTGTGCACAGTAGGTATGATCAATACAGCTCCTTAAAAATACTCTAAATGTTTGATCCAGCATCCTCTCGACATTTTCTGCAGACTTTAGTGTGGACATGCTAAGAAACCACTGCAAATTTTCAGAAACCAGCGTCTCTACATATATGACAGTAACTCCATTGCAGTGTCTGTTGAATTCCAACACAAGCACCTGTTTCTACCTGTTTCTACCTAATAAGGTACTGATGAGGTGATCACCTGGAACAAATCTTATTTAATGAGGAAATGTATAAAAACCATTGCTGTGGTCATCACTCTCCTCTGTGAAGCTGGTGGAGAACATGCTAAGACACATGAGAGATATTATTGCAAATCAGGGTTATTCTACCAAATATTGATTTCTGAATACTCCCTAAGTTAAAACATTAGTAATGTGTTGTTTAAAATTGAATATGAAGTTGGATTTTTTGCTATATTTAAAGTCTGAAAACAGTGGGCTTTTTTTTGTATTTTGACCATTTTTCATTTTCCGTAAATAAATGCTCTTAATGACAATATTTGTATTTGGGATTTGGGAGTAATGTTATCAGTAATTCATATAATAGAACAAAAATGTTCATTTTACTCAAAACAAGTACCTATAAATAGCAAAATCAGAGAAACTGAAAAAATTTGCAGTGGTCTCTTAACTTTTTCCAGAGCTGTAGAAGCGTTTTTAATCACTGTAAACAGACGCTCTAATTTTTACAGTAAATGGTCTTAGGAAACGAAGAAATCATCTGACAGCTCGTGCTGCTTTTTCATATGTGATGTATTTTACAGATATTGACTAAAGACGACTGAAATTTCAGATACATTTATATTGTCATGTTTAATTTAACCAATTAAATATTAAACTGTGAACCTTTGTCTATGCTCTGCACTCATATGATGCATTAATTCTCCGTCACAGACTGAACTCTCCTCTGACATGAACTTTGCATACACCAACTCACACCTGGTGTGGGATTAGAGTGTACCCTCCACCCACGTTCAGATTGATAAATACCAACCTGTGCGTGGATATGAGCGTACACCCATTTTTTTAGTCGTACGCATGTTTGATAAATGAGGGCCACTGTAAGTTCCCCCAGCAGGGATGTAATGGGTTAAACAAATCCACGTGATCAACTCTGTCAAAGCTAAAATAGGCAAATAATGTCAAAGCCATTTTAGTCAGTTTCTCTGAACTTCTTGACAGCAGTTAATTACTGAAATGTTCACTGAAAGGGAAAACTAACTTTGGATATAACAGATGCAGAATGAGCCCGTCCAAAAATTGCATTTGGCAGTTCAAGGGTTGGACGTTTTCCCTCTACGTGCACCTGCGAACACTTCCACCAGCTCTCAACCTATGTGCCCTCTGTCTGTGCTGTAATTGTGCTTGAGCTGTTTTTTCATGAGCTAAATGAAGCCGAAAAGGAACTCACAGAGGACCAGGAGAGAATCAGAGTTTGAAGCAGTGAAAGATGGTTTACATGGCTGATGGTTACCGCCACTTTGACAGTCAGATCTCACACACTTGCGGTAAGAAAGTGAAACAGTGAGACGTCATGAGCACATCCATTCTCAGTGTATTTGTCATATAGGCCAGTTTAAACAGTGACAGCTTAGTGTCATCTCTTTATAAAGCTTCATAGTACAGGCCCCTGCCTCATATGAAAAGCACATTAAATAACATTTGTTGAGATTTAGTGCTGTATAAATTAACTAAACTGTATAAATTAAACTGAACACACTCTAGGACAGACAGCCCTGTGACATCCTTCTTGTTTGTTTATCTTCTGCAGTGTGTAAAATCATTATGTGGTACTAATATTTTTCTATATCATAATCATGAAGTCAGGGCATGAAATAATAGCGACTCAGCATCTTTTCCTGGAATTGTACTTGGAGGCAGCCTGAATGTGAGATAATCATGTGGATTTGCATGGTTGCAGTAATGTGAGCGTTGTAAGCAGACATTTATGGTGAAAAAGGAGCTCAGCCTGGAGGTCTGCTGCTTAATTCATAAACTCATCCACGATCTAAGCCTCATCTGTGAGCTTTGTGTTTGGAGGGAGAAGAAAATCTGCTGAGCGCTGAGCCTGCTGCCAACGTTACATGTACCTGGTTAAGTGGGTACAACATGGACACACACACACAAACACAGAACAGACGCCTGGATCATGGCCAAAGCTGTTTTCTTCTGCAGTAATTCTTCAGGATCCTTTGTCTGTTTGAGCAAGGGCTGCCATATGTGCATCTTCATCCTTATCTTCTGTTAGAACTGACATGCAAGTGTGCTCATGCTAAAGATCAGCAATTCCAAATGGTATTTCATGTTTGTGCACAACGACTGATTTTCCTGCTGAAACAGCTTTAAGAACCAACAAGGTGTGAGAGCTTATGGGCCAGTGAGAGGGGCAGCTATCAGTTTTTAACCTGCCTAACACCAAATATGTCATGATAACAGCTTATCTCCGACACTTGGCCGACCAAGTTTAGTAGTTTATCTCTGCTGAAAACAATTTCTGTAATATTTTTAGTAGTAATGTAGAAATACAGGAGCTGGACTGTCTGACAGAAAAGGGACAGAAGAGGAGAAGAAAGCTAAACAGGAGAGTGATAGAGCACAAGGGTAAAACATGAGTTAAAGGCTAAAATACTGGCCATATCATTATTTAGCACCTGCAAGGAGGTTTATAAAATCCAAAACATATTTCCATTGTTTTTTTGTTTTTTTTTTTGCTATGTCTAGCGTCATGCTCAAATGACTACAGTCATTGTGGTGAGTTGGCTGTAGCTCAGTGGTAGAGTTATTGGCTGTTTTCCAAACCGCCTACTACACTAGCGGTGCCCACTACTTCGGCTGAAATTCAGTATTTAGTAGGCAGTATGCGAAAACTTGAGAGATCTGTAGTAAACTACAAGTTCCCTGATGACCTACTGATCCGGGAAAATTTCTCAGTATGGAACGGACCAGTCTACCTGGCGTACTGTTTCCCACAATGCACGGTGCTAATGCCGTTTGTCAGTTTGGGGGCGCTCAGGTTGAGGTGAATTACTGACACCTACTGGAATAAATCATCTCAACTAAAACACAACAACAAAAATGTGAAACAGTCCAAGAGATGAAAGTGAAGTGACAGGAAAGAAACAGCTGTAAATCTGCTCACTTCATCATGAAAGAGCTGTTTACTTTTACCAAATTCATAAAAGCCCGTAAAAAATGTATCACTTTTTTTTCAACTAACAGCCTACGTGGGTAATGAGGACGCAGTTTTTCACCAGCTGTAAAAATAAAAAGTGAGTTGGTTTCAGATTTATTTTCAATACACGATAACTTTTGGTGCAAGATAAAAAATTAGATATGGCGATTTTGCTGTAATAAACTTTTATACCTTTACAAATGTGATAAAATCGGGACTCTTATCTCTCCCTGAATTTGTTGTTTTTCTAAAGGAATCAAAAATGTTCCTTGAACCACTAAAAATAATGAAAAAAGCATAAAATTTCTTTAAAAAATGTACAACTTCCTTCACATGCTTAATTTCATTTATTTATTTTCCTTTGTATCTCATTGACATCTAATTTAACTTATCTACTTTTATTGCTCCTGTAACTTCACCACTGATTGGTGTGGTGAATTAATGACTGAAAAGTCAAATATACTCATGTTTTATTTATGATGAAGTTAAACATTAGAAAAAAATCCACCAGCTCCACTTCCAGAAATCCGGAGTAGTGTACTACTAAATGGGTCCAACAAAATGTGACAGTAGTAGGTAGTGGGCAGTACCTACTACCTACTACTTTGACATGTAGTATGTAGTAGGCGGTTTGGAAAACAGCCATTGTCTCTCAATTGAAGGGTCATGGGTTCGATTCCAGCCCCTGCAGTCACATGCCGTAGTGTCCTTGAGCAAGACGCTGAAACCCAAATTGCTCCCACTGTTATTAAGTGGAGTGTAACTGGGTATGGATGTGTCAGCCTCAACTGGTGGCAGTCTGATGAGCAGTCTCTGCCATCAGTGTGTGAATGTGGTGTGGATGGGTGAAAGAGACCAGCAGTGTAAAGCGCTTTGAGTGGTCAGAAAGACTGAAAAAAAGGGCTATATAAGTACCAGTCATTTATCATTTTACCAAGGAGGCATAAGTGCAATGACAAACGAGGGTAAGAGCAAATTTTCCTACAGGTGTCAACCTTTTTTTGACTGTCAGAAATAAATCTAATAATAAATAAGTCTAACTATCAATGCCATTTTTTGACAACTGAATGAGAAAAGGGCTGATTTGGTGCCACAAGAAGAAGCCAGATCATATCCCCTATGGAAAAACTCCTTGTACACTAAATTTCTTTTGCATCTGGATCATGACAGCACACCAGCGCAGTTAGTGCCATCGTTTCAAGCGTATTCTTCTGGCATTGTCTCGCAATGCAAAGTCACACAGGATGGGCAGATATATTCAGTCTCCAAGTACTCGGGACCCAGTACATGACAAAAACACAGCTTTTAATTTGTATATGATTAAACAAAAAACAAAAAAACTCATAAGTGAGCTTAAATACTGCCGTATGTTTGGAACCAAGAAAATGGAACTTTTACAGCCACCAAAAAACATAAAATCATACAGATTCATTTATACAAATAACATCATAAAATATAAAAAATATCAAATATTTGATGTGTGTGTGTGTGTGTGTGTGTTAGTGCTATTTATACATATTTTTTAATTGCATCCTCCACCAAAAAAAACAAAACAAACATTAAGATTCATTTATACAAATATAATAAAATATAAAAAATATCAAATATCATATGTTTGTGTGTGTGTGTGTTCGTGCTATTTATACATAATTTTTTAATTGCGTCCTCCATCAAGATCTCCAACCCCATAGCTTCAAACTTCCTTTTTTGTTTACAACCTCTCTTATTTTAATAGAATGCACCACTTTTGCACTAATGCATTAGCAATAATAGGAGATCAAATATTATCATATAGTAATGTCCTTGACAAAAATGTCTGTTTGGAAAATTATTTATCAAAAATAATCATATTGGCTCCTATAAAGGTAGAGTAGTTTTTTTCCCCTTTCTATTAGCTCAAAGTGAGATGACCCATCTTTTCTTTGACTTCACTTTCTTACACCAAAGTCATTCCCACAGGTGCAATTAAACGCCTTATTTTTCTACCTACACTCAAACATGACACTGTTTTTTACTTACACACAAAAATCACACACAAAAAAATAAAAGAGGGAAACTTGAAGTGAACACCTAATAAAAGCAGTCAGAAAATGCTTCTTCATTCAGTTCTTGTGATTGATTATGTTTTTATTTTCCCCACAAAGTAGTACAGGAGACATATTTCTCTGCTGTACAAAACAAACTGGTCTCCCATGAATTCACATTGGGGTTTGGCTGGCGGGAGGTTCTGACTCATTATTTTTGAAGTAATTGAAGCAATGAGGTCTGCCCAATGTCAACAATGGGAATCAAAAGTCTGTGTCAGAAACAAATGGAGGATGACATGTTGACTACATTCATATACTAGTTAAATACAGTCTGTGATTTAACAAATTCAATGTTACGCTGTGATTGCTGGATCAGGGTAACTTGTCACAACATCTAACATTCAATGACTTCTTCTTCTCTTTCTTTTTTTTCTGTCAACACCAAACGCTTTGTAACTCAACCCCACCTCCACCTGGAGCATTTCTCTTTTAAAGCTTTGTATTAAAGCTTGTTTTCCTTTAGTAGCTGTTTAAAAGCTTTGTGTTTCTTTTGTTTGGCATCTCTTGTGTATTTGGAGCACGTTTGGTGCCAGTGAAGCTGTTTCGACTTGTTGCAGCATATTGTCTCATTTGCATTCAGTTTCCATTGTTGTGTTTGTTTCTACTTTCACTTTTGTTTTTAAATATGCATTGTTTCATTTACAGCTCGTTCTTCTCGATAGAGATTGTTCAGTCTTTACCATATAACCTGCCATTGTTAGTCAGTGTAAAATAAACCTGAACTGGAGTGAATTTAAATACATTCTGGTGTGTAACGTGAAGGGGTTTTAAAGGGAAATGTGTACTGAATACATAGTATAGACAGTTTCATGAAGGTGTGATCTGTCTGCACGATGGTTTCAAAACGAGACTCATGTTCTAACTGCTTTGATTGGACACCATCACTGTTGCATTGACTCAGTAATGCAAACAATGTTTAAGTCCTTTAATCTTTATCAGCGCAAGGGAAACACTTGTAAATTTACAAAAGCACAATGATCTTACTCTAATTCTGAAGTCTTCCAAAAGGAAGCATAGTTCACCATATATTTTGCTGCTGACATCATCATAATGTGCACATTCTTTCAGCTCTACAAAGCGACAAACTCATTCCATGCAGTTTCTCATCCTCCCTCCTCATCTGGATCTCTGGATTTACAGAAAAAAACTACTGGACAAAAAGTTATGACTTTCTACGTGTTTAAAAATCTACATTTAAGAGCCACAAAACACAGAAAAACTAAAGCTGTTTTTTAGCAAATTAACTATTAAGGTAATTATTACACGCAGAGAGAAAGCAAGAGAGGGAGAGAGAAAGAGAGGGAATCCAGGTCATATTGTAGGCTCCTTTTTTTAAAGAGTTTATTAGACCTCTTGGGTTGTGGAGATATCTAAATTTTTGTCTGTAGTTTGTTGTATTTAACTGCAGCCGTCTGTGCATAACACTGTTCCAGTTTGCACCTGCCTCTCACATGTGCTAAATACAGACGCTAATATAGCGATCGCAGACCGTTTCAGGTTTGATAAATCACTTTTTTGGGTGCTGAATGATCACATTTGCATTTACGTTCTAGTGATCTAATTGTGAGGGCAGACAGGCTAAAAACATAGGGCAGGCTGTTATGCTCACATAAGAAGCAATCCACATCTGCACTCTGTTAGAAGATCAGCTTTGTGTACGCAATTGCGTTTTCACATGTTTGTGTACCCGCAAACCGTTAGTATATTAGGCCCAATGTCTCCTCATCCCAGACATTCACATATAATAGACAGGATTGAAAAAGCTGGGAGGAGACCTGTTATTTCTCATGCTAACTCGCTGAGACGTTTATGCTCTCTGTAGAAGAAGAAGAAGAAGAAAACCTTTAACAGCCCTTTTATTTCCTGTTCTCAGGACTCTTTCTGAAAACTCCCCCTCACCCTGGGGTCATCCAGCCTCATCTTATTACCTCTCATCTGTTGCTGTTCAGATCTGCAGAGCAGCATTCAGACGCATTACATTAAGTGCACAGAGGTGCTTATTCAGCAGTTTGAGCCACAGAACGGCCGTAAAGCATGCGCACGTATCCTGAAGCAGCAGAGCAGATATTCCTCTTTGAGAGAACGGCCTCAGAGTCAGAGAAATCTTTGTTTCTCAAACTGAGAGTAGAGCTGCTTTGCCTGACTGGACCTGTGAAATGAGAAAGGTGTGAAGATTATGTATGAACTAAATCGATCTGTGATGCACTGATTGAGTTGTTCAGACTGACTCACAGTCTGCAGCTCTGAATGAACATTGTTGTGTCTTCTTTATAACTTCAAACCTTATTTTCTCTACAGTCTTTGACCTTCGATTTCTGAGAAGTTTTAGAGTAACAACTCTTCTAAACTCTGTGCTGCATTGACCTCTGGCTCTCAGTAAATATTTCACTCCACCTGTGTGAGGCTGTTATCATCACTTTATGTGAATTCGCTGTTATTTGTAATGAGGCTGATTTGAATAGAAAAAGGGTCTAAATTGCTTAAAATGAATGTGTAATATGAACGAGGTGAAGTATTTTTGGCTCATTTGTAAATGTTAAGGCTGCACAGTCCTCTAGTAAACCAGGCTCCTTACACTGCCATTACATCCCATATGCATTTACATTTCTTCTAGCATTCACACACGCGCATAAACATCATTCGGGGGTCGTAGAGTTTAAAAAAAGCTGCATAAAGTCTGCTACTAAATGAAAACCATGGGCATCACTTAACTTTTCTCTCTTTTCTCTGACTATGTATGCAAATTAGTGTTCCTACACACTTGAAGGTAGCCAACTCACAACATTAGCTCAGCATTAGACTCCTTAAACAGGTTTTTACTCTGCCTTTAGCATCCTGGATTACTATATGTAACCAAAGCTGAGGCGAAATAAAGCCTAACATCCATTTTGCTTCTCTTCTATCCACATAAAGCAGATGTAAAGGGTAGAAATAATTACAAAAAAGTGGAGTTATCACAGACACCATACACCAAACTGTGCAAGTTTTCTGTTTGCAGGAGAAAACAGGTGCACACCAGACAGATATCATTTGGACACTTAAGGTGACTCAACTAATTGAATTTGAATCATGCACTGGATGACATGAGAGAAAACAATCCACTTTAACATCCAGTAGTAGTCTAATAGTGATCAAAAATGTACGCTAAGGCGGAACAGTTCGGTTAATGTGTAATGCGCAGAGCACAACATGATGTCAGCGTATCCACTGAAAACTCTGTATTGCCTTTACACAGCAACAGAGAAATGGAAAAGTAGAACAAAGAAGGAAGAAAAGAAGGAAAGGAGGAAGATAAAAATAGTGATCAATGACTTTTCTGGTAAGCTAATGTGTAAACAGCACTGTTTGGAAAAAAGTATTTATGAAACCCTTTTATTTGCTATAGATTTCCCCTGCACTTTGTCTGTCTGACTGCTTAAAAAGTACAAGGTGTAAGATTTTCTGCTAATTTTTTTGATTCCTCTTTTTTGTGAAGACAATTGTCATTATGTTCATATTGACATGTAGTGAAGAATTGCTTTTGCAATATGTGGTGTGATAGGCCTTGTTTACATATAATTGTGCCTTTTTTGAGTAAATAAATGCAAAAATTTTAAGTTTTCTCATTTTATCAATTTTAATCAGAGTTATGTATGTTGTTTTGAAATAATTTAATTTGTTTTGATGGCACCAAAATGCTTTAAATTTAATTAAACACATGAAGATTGATGAAAAATACTAACCCTCTGATGCATGAATTATGAAAGTCAGTGTCAGGGTTTTTCCCTATGACTAAAACTCTGACTTTTTTTTTTATTGTTGACTTATTACCTTTTTTTTTTTTCTTTTGGTCATTTCATGAATAATCTTTTTTTAATGCTTTGCGAAACATTTTAACTCTCTTTCATCCATTTTAACACTGAAAAATTAACAGTTTATACGCCTTTTCAACCTCAAATGTTAGTCTATAACTTTTTTTAAAAATACATAAGTTTGGAAAAAAAAATTGAAAACATTTTTTCAGGCCCTAAGAAGAATAAAAATATTCTGACACAGGCTAATATGAATTTCCACCACATGAACCATTGCATTTAGGAGTAAATAACTTTTAAATAGGTGTCCACTGTAGTGACCACTATGCACCACAGGGTTAATGACTAATTTTAAATGCAAATATCACAGCATAGAGCAATCCATGTAATTTTCAAGCACTTCTATGAAAAATTACCAAACTGACCTGAAGACAACAGGAATGTTAAATTAAAGTTTTGAAAAGTCTTTCTATGTAAATATTCCATGTTACAATGTGGAGACCTGCTGCTCATAGACAAGTGGGGCCTTTGTATGTATGATTTCTTTTTTCTTTTTAAGCTCAGTGGCCACGGCTTATATTCAGTAGCCCAATACTCCTGAAAATGAGTCCAATTTGTCAAAAAAATTCAAAGTACAAGTTACTAAATTTGACAACTTTGAAATTATGACAGGTATATTTGTATTTGCGATGTGTACAGGCTCCTATAAGATCTATGAAACTTCCTCCAAACATTATCAGAACTGGATGGATTCAAACTAATGATCTTCAGAGGATTAATACTCAAAATATAGCATTCATTTTTCACATTTTGTTTGGGAATTGAATAATTACAGAGCCTGAATTCATCAAAGATTTTGTAGAAATCTCCTGTGACAAAGACAAACTTATCACCGCCCTGAGCAGCATCATGTGTCATATCTTTGTGTTTACACGTCTATTATTAACAAGCTCACCACCAGGTGATTTATTTCTCTTCTCGACTGACTCAGTCTGAGTGAATCTCCTCTTGGGGGGCAGATAGTCACAGGCCCGGGGTCAGAGGAGCTTTGTTAGAGGATGAGTCTGTCTGTTCAAATGTCACAACACGAAAAGGTCACGATGATTGTCCTCAGACGACCATGTTTCACTCCTGACCTTAGCGCAGATAGACACGAGCAGCAAAACCCTGCACGTCATCCCCGTCAGTAAATAACCAGCTGAAGAAAGAAAGGAGGGAATGGGATCTGGAGTTTAAAGAAGCAGGAGAGCAGGAAGACTCACTCCCTGGAGGAGAGGAGCTGGTGGAGTGTGTCAACCAAAGATGATTCATTCATGATTAATCAGACTTCGAACGCACTCCACACACACTGTACACACACACACAGACGCACACTCTGGCTCTGTGTGACTTACCGTCCTCTCCTCCATGACCAGCCCCGGCCTCTGGTTGACCTCGTGGTTGTCTGGTGGTGGGGAGACGCTGCGGCCCTGAGGGTCCACCCAGCTGTACACGTGGTTGGTGATGTAACCTCCTGGGATCCGACCCATCGAGCAGACAGACATGGCCAGTTTCTTACAACCCTTCAGCACCTGCAGCAAGAAAAGGAGAAGGAGATGAAGCTGACACAGACACTTTTCATCAATTAAAAATAAAATGACTTCCAGCAAAGACTCATTCTTCTGTGCGAAGTATTGCTGACAGTCCAAACTTCAGGAAAGACCCTGAATGTCCTCACAGGATAACATGTTAATATTTTAGGTCATTTCATCAGCAAATGGAGCCTCAGTTTCCCACAAGTCTCAGCTTCACTGTGAACATTGTGTTACACAAAGACAGAGGCTCAATCCAACTTATTTCATCCACTGCAAAAACTGAAATCCAAGCAAGTCATGCTGTCTTATCTTTAGTAAAATGTGTTGTGTTATTCTTGATTTAAGCCACATTCACCAGATCAGGTCTTAAAAATGTCTTATTTTAAGTTATTTAAAGACAAAAATGAGGTTGGAATTGCTCGTAACAAGTCAAACAAATCTGCCAATGGGATAAGATAAAAGATTCATGTATTGAGACATTTTTATAATTTCAAGAAACTTCATGAGTGAATTTACTACAAATAAGACATAATGACATAATGATTTGTTCAGATTTCAGTTTTTGCAGTGTCAGCTCACACTGAAAAAAGAAAGACGCTGGTTTTCTTCTCCTGACAGGTTTTAAGTTTTCTAAAAGAAAAAAATAAAAATAAAATAAAAGAAGACAGGCTCTAAAAATTTGCTGTTTGTCATTAATTTTACTTTTACTTCTCTCTGTCCTTGTTTTTTTTCTTATTTCAGCTGACTTCAGATCCATTTAAAAGGTGGGTGAAGTCCAGTTTGACTCTTCTAGTTTCACAAACCAAAAACTGAAATTCGAGCAAGGGTTTCCTTATTTATTTTTTATTTTTTTGTAATTTTTATTCACTTGATTGTCAGAAATTTTCAGACAGTGAAAGGTAGAACAATAATCATCCTGGGACTGGGCCCTCAAACAAAATTAGTTATATGTTATTGCATTATAGAGAGGGATAGAGAAGGAAAAGCAAAACAACAATAACGACACCAAAATAAAAATATATATGAAAAAAAAGGAATAAAAAAATTAAGGTTTTAAATGAAAAAAAAAAAAAAAATGAGTGCATTACTATCCTATCCAAAGAGGTCCTGGCTGGTCTGGTCTCCACCTCCTTTAAAAGGTGGGTGGCTTTGGGTGTAGTTGTGCTGTCAGCTGTTTCACTTAAATACAATTGTCACACTTTATGTACCAATTGTGAAACTGTGGGTGGTTCTGGTTTTATCCAACTGAGAGTAATGATTTTTCTTGCAGTCATTAGAAGGAGATGCAACAACAAAGAGAAATCCTGATCGTGGTCATCAGGAAAAATGACCAACAAAAACAACAACGGGTCAAAAGAAATATTCATTTAAACAGATCTTTCTCTGTTCCTTTGACATCAGTCCAAAAGCATTTAACTCAAGGGCAGTCCCAAAATATATATGTTTGATTAACCACAAGTCCACAATTTCTCCTGCATTTGTTTCTGATTCCACTTTTACAGAAAGAGGGTTTTGATGGAGTTCTGAAAAACAACATTTTAGTTTTCCAGTTAAACTCCCTCCATAGTTGACTCCCCACCCCTTTTATGACAACCAGAGCAGATATTCCCCAAGGTGTCATCGTCTAATCTCATATAAGTTCTAATTCCCATGAGGTGCAGATGGCCAAGTGGATTAAGTCACATACCATGAGTTTTGCCCTCAAGCGGGTGGCCTGGGTTCCAAACCTGCCTGCAGTCTGTTTCCCGCATGTCACTCCCCACTCTCTCCCCCTTTCCTACTCTATCCATTAAAGGCATAAAAAGCCCAAAGAATGTTTAAAAAAAAGTTCCATAGAATTTTTGTCTTAATTTTAGCAAAAATGTCTCATTATGTAGATGACTGATATAGTTATATTGGCCCATAAAACCCGACAAAAGACACTGCACTTCGTAAGTATATGAGCTGTATTAGCGACATAAAGCAGCAGCTTACTGCACTTGAGTGCTGACAGAACAGAATGTATCTTGTTTAGCACTTTATCTTTGCCTTATATTATAGTGGGAAATTATGACTCTCTGACCCCCTCCTTTAAACTACAAATAAAAAACCTCGGAGTAACATTCGACAGTGGCCTGAAAATTGATAAACACACTGTTTCTGTTGTTGGAACAAGATTTTTTCAGCACTGCCCCTTTCGATTGGTAGGACCCTGAGAAGACCATCCATGCATTCATTAGTTCCAGACTTGATTATTGTAATGCCCTTTATGTCGGCTTGAGACAGTTTTTCCTTTCTCCAGCTTGTACAGAACGCTGCTGCTGCTGCTGCTGCTGCTGCTGCTGCCAGAGTTTGAGCTAAAACCTCCAGACGTGAGCGCATCCACCCTGTGCTGTCCACACTTCACTGGCTTCCAGTTTGTTTTCAGAATGATTTTGAATGCTTTTTGTCTGTTTTTAAAACCACAGCCTGGCTCCTTTTCTACTTGTCAGAGGTTTGAACTATCTGTGATCATGCCAGAGCCCTGTATTCTTCTGGTCATGACCTGTTAGACGTCCCAAGCTCACAGTATAAACAGTGAAGTGAGTGCTCTTTTGCTGTTGCTGTTCCCACATTATGGCTCAAGCTGCCCCCTGACTTTCACTCCACCGCTGATCTTGGCCTTTTTTAAAGTCTAAAGTGAAGACCTACTTCTTTAGAGTGTCTTTTAACTCTGACTAAGGCCACTCTATTTTATGTAGCTATTCTGTTCAGTTCTATTTGATCTCCTCTGAAAGCTTTGGAGACCTTGAAGCTGTCTGTGCCTTCCTTTATGTTTTTTCATGCACTGTTCTATGGTTGTTTTATACGACTGCTTATATTTATACTAGTATTTCTGACACCGCTGTAAAGCACTTTGGGTATTTTTTTGGTTTTTGTGAAGGGCTGAAGAAATAAATATTGATTTATTGATTGATTGATATTAGACTTAATATGAGCCACATTCACCTGACACACTAGAAAATTCTTATTTCACGATATTAAAAGACCAAAAGAAGAATAAGAAAACATCTACTAGTATGAAGGCATTAGTTTTGGTTCAAGAACCTGAATAAGCGCATTTTTCTGACCACATCGGCAGATTGTAAGACTTTTCTTTGTATTACCAGAAGTCCACCAACCCCATGGCTCAAAGGAACAAATCAGAGAACTCAGCACTAAACTTCAGGACAATGCTGCCAATCACAAATACATTAACTGAGTGGTGACTGTTCAGAGAACATGCTGATTGCTCGACTTAAAGTATTCCATTCTAGAGGAAAATGCTGCTATTAGAAACCCACAAGTGCCTCCAGGGCCAATTTCCTGCCTCCTCAAAGAGAAAACTGTTCCTCCTTCAGGTCCTTATTTCTGAACAGAGCTGGGATGTCATTATGGTGGATTGTGTTCTGCCTGCTTTTGCTCTCCACACAGATGTTTTTTTTTTCCCCAGCACCAACACCTGCACCCTGAAGTCCTGGAACACATGTTCAGGAAATATTTTCATGGGCAATCAAACCTTTCAAAAGTGTCTGTAAGTTTCCGGGGGATGATTCAGTTTGTTGCAAGACAATAAAGGCAACACTTTTGACAATCATTGGGTACACTGGGAAAAGAAAAATCAGTAATGTGTGTGTGTGTGTGTGTGTGTGTGTGTGTGTGTGTGTGTGTGTGTGTGTGTGTGTAATGCAGCCAGTTTTACCAAAATGTTGCCTTTGTATTTGGACAGTGAAGTCTTTCTTTTACTTGTTTTATAATCATGTTGAAATGCTGAGCTCAGCACTTACTGACTTTTGGGGTTTTAAGCAGGAGGCGTCAGAAAAGTTACCACTGCATGTGGAATTGTTTTTAATGGGATTAAAGGCAACTTTGTGCTTCATTTATTGTACGAAAAGTGCTTTATAAATAAAAAAGTTTTGATTTGATTTGATTTAATGACATCAGAGTGGGAGCTATGGAGATGTTAAGGAAGGGTTGTGACTTAGCATTTCAACATTTAGCATTTGCTGAAAGAAAGTGCTTAATGTGGAAATAAAGCTCAGCATTTCAACACTGAGCTTTTTCTGCAAGGGAAAGCAATAGAGTTGACATGCAATGATCAGCATTTCAGCATCCTGCATTTGCTGAAAGGAAATGCCCCCCACCCCAGTTATAATGTGTTGTTCGTGAACGATTTGTTCCAAATGAACGACTCATCTGAGTGAACAAACCGAACCGATTCACTCACTGAAAAGAGTTGATTATTTCTCACCCTCACTTCAGTCTCCTCTCTCTCAACTGTTAGCGTCATCCTAAGCATGTAAGCCTGCCCCCCTTGTTCCTTTCATGTTAGTGATACACAGTGACTGAACCAACGGGTTGGAGTCACTTGGGAGTGAGTGGAACAACACTGTAGTAGTGTTCAGTTTGGGATCTCAGGAAGAAAATCTGCGCCTAAAAACCTTTAAAAACTCCATCTTGAGTTCAGGAACTAGGTTTTAGAGTCCTCACTGAAACATCTGTAAACAGCTGCTTGGTTTGTTTGAGTAAATGCAAGATTAAAGGTCGTAAAACAAACAAACATAAAAAAAGCACAAACAGATTTTAACTTGCAGTCGAAAAACATTGCGTGCTCTCTGTTGACTCTGTAAATGTTATCGAGCCCATAACTAAGTTTGGCAACCAGTCGTGCATGAAAACTAAACCTTTAAGAAGATGAGGGTGGATCCAATCCAATCCAATCAGCAAGAAGAGTTCAAGAACAAACTTTGCTCTTAAGAAAACAGCAGAGAGTGAAGCTCAGTCTGGATTTGATCTTTACAGAAGTGATTCATAAAATGCTGGTTCCTTCACAAAGCTGTGTGTGTGTTTTTCTTCCATCACTGAGATTATTGGAAGCTGACATTATCCTGAAATGCTGGAATATAACTTTCTGTCTTTCCTGTCTATGAATAAAGGCGTAAACTCCTCTAAACAAACCTTAAAGATAAAATTCTGACCCTATGGGAATTACAGACTTCTCTTTTCATGGTGTTTCCTCGTCCATGTGACAAAGAAAAAGGAGTTTGTGTGACTACATCAATGAATCTGAGCCAGACTTTGTCCAGAACTTAATGACCAGGACCAGAGAGTTTGATTCTTTTCGACCTTTTAACAGTTTGATCTTCTTAGGGTTGGGATTACGGGATTTTTAAATTTTGGGGACATTTTTGTTGGGACTTCGGGAGATTTTGGCTGAGGAGGATTTACTTGTTAAGCAGTATTGAGGTCACACTTGATTTACAGTGGTTTGGATACTTTTCTTTAATGGGTTGTTGTTGTTGTTGTTGTGTCTTGCATCTTAGTTTCCTCTCCAAGCTCTTTATTCTAAATTCTAACAGGCTTTATATGTTTTCCAAATATTTTCTTACATGTTTAAGATCCAGGTTTTTATTTAAAAGTCAAACCTTTGTATATTCAATAGGGCATTACAGTTTCTTTCATCTCCAATGTGGGTGAGATCACAGTAAAATGATAACAATAAACACACATGAAACATCATTTACAACATAAAAGCTCATTTAACCAGTTAAAACTTGAGTCACAGTGGTTGAAAATTAACACTTCACACTGAAAAAGTGGGGGAAATGATCGATTGTAGAGGTTGTAGACAGGAATTTTACAAGTTTGAGGCATCAGCAGAAAATGTTGATTTTCAGAGTTCAGTATTAGCTTGAGGGGCTGTAAAAGCAAACCAATCAGATGAGGGAGTCATGTAGGATCTAGACTGTCACACCAATAAGCTTTTAATATGTGGAAAGGATGCCACTTAGGGCTTCAAAATATGTAAATAGCAAGGTTTGTTTTGTCACAATTCACACACACAGCAGCAATGCAATGCTGGTTGGACAGTTAACAAACTGTGTAAATCCAGTCAGAAGGAAGGAGAAGGTGATCAAATGATTGAAGTCTCCTGAGATTATAATGAGTGCCTCAGGATGTTGAGTCTCTATCCTGGCAACAGATTCATGGGTGACATCACATGGACCTTCAGCTGTTGCTTTGGGTGGAATGAACAAAACAATTATGATATTACTGTATTCCTGTTGAAGTAAGTATGGTATGGTATGGTATGGTATTGTATGTTATGTTATGTTATGGTACGGGAGTATGGTTTAGGATGGGATGGTGGTATGGTAGTATGGTATCTTGGCATGGTATGATAGTATGGTAGGGTATAGTACAGTATGTTATGGTAGTATGATATGATATGGTACGTTAGTATGGTATGATATGGTGTGGTATGGTTTGGTAGTATGGTGTGGTATGGTATGGTAGTATGATGTGGTATGGTATGGTAGTATGGTATGGTATGGTATGGTATGGTATGGTAGTATGATGTGGTATGGTATGGTAGTATGGTATCTTGGCATGGTATGGTAGTATGGTATCTTGGCATGGTATGATAGTATGGTATCTTGGCATGGTATGGTATGGTATGGCATGGCATGGTCTGGTACGGTAGTATGGTTTAGGATGGGATGGTGGTATGGTAGTATGGTATCTTGGCATGGTATGATAGTATGATATGGTACAGTACAGTATGGTAGTATGGTATGATATGGTACGGTATGGTAGTATGGTATTTTGGCATGGTATGATAGCATGTAATGGTATGGTAAAGTATAGTATGGCATGGTATGGTTGTATGGTATGGCATGGTGGTATTGTATGGGAGTATGGTATGGTAGTATTGTATGGTATGGTGGTATTGTATGATATGGTAGTATTGCATGGTAGTATTGCATGGTAGTACTGTATGGTATGGTGGTATTGTATGATATGGTAGTATTGCATGGTAGTATTGTAAGGTACGGTGGTATTGTATGATATGGTAGTATTGCATGGTAGTATCGTATGGCATGGTGGTATTGTATGATAGTATGGCCTCAAAATATAGGTATATATCTCATATATATGTGCTGAGCAATTTAACCCCATCTCTATGTATTTGTACATTGACTTTTCAGGCACACTTTATGTATTTCTGAATCACTGCAGACTGCTGTGGAGAAAATAACCCAGAGCTGATGGTGTTATGTTAAACACAGGGTTACACAGGGAAACCCAGGGTGTGAAAAAATACTGCCTGGTGGTCATGTGCCAGCCAGTCATGTGTCAGTTTACATCCATCAGAGTCTCACACAGAATCACAGTGATGTATTTATAATCCTTGAAAAAAGAGGGAGACGGTGTCCTTCAAAAATAAAAAAGCAGCAAAGAGAAAGAAAAACAAGCTGCAAGAGAGAAGTATTAAATATAACCACAGGTGACAGGAAGCACAAAGTAATCCAGCTCCCTTATAAATCTATGTAAAGGCAAAAGAGTTACATATCCTCAGCCAGCACAGGTAAATATGTGTGGTAAACACTCTGCTCACATGCAGTAGAAGTTTCCACAGACTGAGCCGCTTGCCAAACAACATTACCGCAGACAAAACCACAGCATCATGCAGTTTTAAAAATTCATAAGACAGCCTGTTTCTCCAGACTGCATCACAAACTTCACATGAATCCACACCAACAATCCTCTGCCAGCAGCTGTTCTTCTGCAGATCGGACATTTACTTTCCTCTGTTTGACCTCAGGGTCGCACGCCGAACGGGGACAGTGAGTAACAATGGCCGCCTGTCTGTCAGCGCCGAGGCCTTTCGTCGTTTCTCCTCCAGTGATTTCATCTTTCTTTAAGCTCTGCTATTTAAACCTCTGAAGCGGCCTGCCTCGTGCATCCGCTGTCACATCCTTTAATTGTTTTATGAGAGAAGGACGGAATTAGCCAAAGCATTCAGGCCACAGCGCTGACTGTAGCTGACTCAGAGGGACACCAGCGGAGACGCAGGGACACAGAGGGACAGTGGGTCAGGGTCAGGACACGTGGAGGGGATTGTTCTGTTTGCTACGATACACACATGAGATTATGTCCAACATTTCTGACTGGTTTTCATTCAAAAAGAGGAAGAATAAAGGATGAAGTAACAAGGATGAAATAAAAAATTTAAAAGGGAAAAACAAATGTATACCCACGGGCAACTTAAAAGAAAAGTTGGATAAGTAGCTTTGTCAAATGAGGACTAACTTTTGTCTGAATGGTTTGAGCTCTTCTTCAGTCACTTGCTCCCAAATCTGTAATTTAAGTCGTCCACTCTAAGCTCCATTATCCACTTTGTTTTCCAGTGTATGTCTTGCAAAAGGGTCATTTCTTAACCCTGTGGTGCATAGTGGTCACTACAGTTGACACCTATTTAAAAGTTATTTACTCCTAAATTCAGTGGTTCATGTGGTGGAAATTTATATTATCCTGTGTCAGGATATTTTCATTCTTCTTAGGGCCCGAAAAAATGTTTTCAATTCTTTTGACCAAACATATATTTTTAATAATGTTGTAGACAAACATTTGAGGGTGACAAGGCTTATAAACTATAAATTATTTAATGTTAAAATAGATGAAAGATACTTAAAATGTCTCAAAAAGCTTTAAAAAAAGATTCTTTATGAAATTACCAAAGAAAAGTCATATTTACATTAATTTCACACTGTTTTATGTTGAATGCTCAGTTACACATATTTAAAAAAAAGAAATGGAAAACTTTTTTACATGCCTTAAGACAAATAAAAACACTCAATGGAAAAATCCTGACACTGACTTTCATAATTCATGCATCAAGGGGTTAAAGAGGGGGTATTGTGCTTTTTTAACTTATTATTCTATCTCTTTGGTGCCCCCCTAGTCGCGTAAAAAATGCACTTTTTTCTTGGGTGTTTAGAAAACCTTTATTTCAGTCTCTGTCGTTACAGCTGTTGTCTCTTTAAAGTGCAACTCTCCACAAACCCCCCTTCCCTCTGATTGGCCAGCCCTTGGTGTTTGAGGCCCCACTTCACCATTTCAGCATGAAGATCTCTTAAAGATATTTTTCTTTTTTTCAGAACAGGGTATTTTGATCAGTTTGCAGATTCAGGGATTTGTACAACATATAAATAAAAAAGACATTTGAATATTTGCACACATTTAATGTTAACATCTAACATTATTACTTTATTTCCATGTTTATGTTATGAGAGTAAAATTCCCCCTCTCTAAAAGGACTGTAAGGACTTTTTAAGTCATCTTGAAAAAGTCTCATCACTAGATATATGCCTGACTATAATCCCTAATTTAAAGTGAGGTTATCAGCTCTAAAATAATGCTGAAGTCTCTATGCCAACACTGCACTGGCTGATGAAGTTTAGACGTAAGAAGTGTTTTTCTCTGCTCAAAACGTTTTCTCTGATTTCTTTAGTAGTAATGGTGGAAACGGGAGCTGGACTGTCTGACAGAAAAAGGACAATAGAACAAAAGAAAGCTAAATGGGAGAGTGACAGAGCACGAGCTAAAGGCTAAAGAACCCACTAAAAGCTAAAACACAAGCTGAAGGCTAAAACACAGACAGCTAGATAGCTGTATATATATATATATATATATATATATATATATATATATATATATATATATATATATATATATATATATAGATAGATAGATAGATAGATAGATAGTCAGGCTAAGTAGTTTGTGATAATGTGCATAAGTTATTCTGCAGTGATATGTTCAAACCTGAGAGTCTATCAATAAAATGAAGAGCCAGGTTATGTTTGCTCTGCTTGGTGAGGTTGGAGTTGGTAGATGAGCACTGGTAGGACATCACCAGGATTCACCAACTTCACACAGTACCGATACAGAGCCAGGCTATGAGTAGCGCTAAATGTAGCCGGCTACTAAACAACGCTACAAACTTAGAAAGTTTGATTGTTGAGACAGGAGGGAGGGGAGCTTTAAAGTAGTCTAAAGTAGTTGAGCCCTGACGAGCTCACAGTATATATCAGTCTGAAGCCTCCAGGCTGCAGGGACAGTTCACTTGAATATTAATCTTTAACTTGACTGTGATTTTCCTCTTTTTGAATGCAAATGCACGAAACAAAAAGTCCAATGACAGGGTCTTGAATCATGGTGCTGATGCTGTTTCATGGATCAAAGGGTTGAAGTGAACCTCTGATAAACTCAGAGCTATCAGTCAACATCAGAAAGTTCCTCACAGAAGATTAATTTCACTGCAAACACTTTCAGGCACACTTTCTAACAAAACATTTTTCACACCAAGCAAACTTTTGGTTCTGACTCTTTGCCAAGGATTGAGATTTTGACAGTTTGACTATCAGCAGAAGTTTTATGATGGACTCAAACTTTCCTTCACACTTTTCCCTAGAAATAGACATGAACAGGAGAGTGATAGAGCACGAGCTAAAACATGGGCTAATCTGTTTGTGATATGTTTATTCTAACCCACTTGCAGCAGTTATTCTGCAGTGATCTGCTCAAACCTGAGTCTATCAAGAAAATGAAGAGACAGGTTACGTTTGCTGTGCTTGGTGCAATTGGAGTTAGTAGATGAGCACTGGTAGGACATAATACATTGATAAATTCATAGCTTGTTGCGTTGTATCCACTAAAAAGTTATCTTGAACAAACAGAATTGGAGTTAAAAATAAGAGCTGATTTACTTTCATTTTCAAAACAAATACATCACAACAGCTTGTGCGAGTCCTCGGGCTGAAGGGAGTCCATTTTATTCTCCTGAGTCACTTTAAAGAAGAAACTCCATTTGCAGTGGAGGCCCCAGAAGAGGCTAAACTAGCTGTAGCAGTGCTGGTGTGTACAAAAAGAACCAACCACATGATAGAGACCTACATTTGAAGTCTAAGATTACTTTTTTATGGTTATTTAAATTCCTGAATTCAATAAGCTCAAGGTAAAAAATGCAAGTCTTCAACACCAAAGACCAAAACTAGTCAGTCATCTGTTTATGCGTGGACTTATTTTTAGGGAGATAAGATAAGAACAGCTCATGTTTAGTGTTTGTTTTAGAGGCTTTTTGTTTTCTGTTTTAAAATCAGTCTGATCCAATATTGACACATCACACGCTTCCTTTGTCTCCCACACATTTCCAAACAGTGGCTCACAAACAAAGGATGTGGAGGACGCTTCTTTGCACTATTTTTAGTCAGCGTGATGTTTATCTGACAACAAGAGCAAAACTCTGCAACACATTTGGCAGTCTGTGAGACGTGAAAGCTGCTTTTAGTCCGTCGTCTTTCCATCCTCTGTCCTCCGTCCGATCCTGTTTTCAGGCTTTTTTCCCGACTCAAGTAAGAAGAGTTAGTTATCATGTCAGAGCGCTGAGACTCTCTGAGGGACACTTCAACATGAAACAGGGCTGGAGCAGCTAAGGGTCAGGGTTCTGATGGTTGTGCTGCAGGACGCTCCCTGCAGACACGAGGCCGACATGTTACCCTGTTTTTAGATTGTCTTTCTTATTCTCTGCAACTGTCTACCGCTGGGGTTTGAATGTCCCAGAAACCAAGAAAATAACCAGAGTCCAGGCCAGGTTTGAAAGCGTCTGGAGTCTGCAGCTGTCATTTAGTGTTTTAAGTGATTTATGAAGTCTCTCTAATCACTTTCTGTCTCTGCCAGGATGATCAGTGATCCTGAAACCGCAGACGAGACTTCAGACCACAACAGCCGCACGTCTCTGCAGAAAACCTGAGTCCTTAAAGTTATCAGGACACAAACTGAGAATGATCCAAAAGACTCTGAGAGAAAGTGAAAATAAGCACTGTGGGAAAATCTGAGTCCTTAAAGTTAGGAACATGGAGCTGAGGAAATCTCTGGTAAATATTCTCACACTTACAGCAGACATGTCTGAATCAAAAATTCAGGAACAACAAAAATCTTTGCACATCTACGTCTCATACAGGTGCGTCAGACAAGGACAATTAATGCAAATTGATTAAAGAAGAATTCCTGCACACTAGTGATGGGCTGTCAGGCCCCCGGACAAATCGATATGTTGGAGGCTCTTACATGCTGACTTTTTTCAACAGCCAAAATAAAATAAATAAATGAATAAAACCTTTTTCATCAATCTGTGAGACCCCCTACACTCTCTGGAGGTTGCAATCCAAGGACAACTGCCCACTATGCCCACAGGTGGAGACAGCTCTGATCTGTACCAGTTTTATGAACACAAATTCTCTGAAATACTGAGAATGAAGAAAGCGAACCTTCTGATTTTCTGAATAACAATCTGTCTGACTAACTGACCAATTGATTATCTGACTCAAAGCCAACATCTGCTGCACATGCTCACTGCCCCTGATCATAGCTAATAGCCCTGCAAGCACCTGCAGCATTGAGTGAGAGAAACTCAAGACAAACAACTGACTTCCTGCAGGTAAATGAGATACGCTGCAGATAGAGGATCATTCTTTGTCTGTGTTACGGCTGCTATCGAAGCCGCCTACTCGCTATCAGCAACACATAAAGTCACATGCACACTGGGCACGCGGTGATTGGCTGGTCACCACCTATAAAAACTCCTGCTCTGCACACAGAAGCGTCCTGCGTCCAGCTTAATCCTCTGATGCATGAATTATAAAAGTCAGAGTCAGGATCTTTCACTGGAGTGTTTTTATTTGTATTAAGGCATGAAAAAAAGTTTTCCATTTTTTCCCCCAAATATTTGTCACGAAGCATTCATCATAAAACAGTGTGAACTTAATGTAAATATGACTTTTTTTTTTGTTTGACTTCTTTGAATGAGTAATCTTTTTTTTAATGCTTTGTGAAACATTTTAACCGTCTTCCATCCATTTTTATGCTGATTAATTTATAGTTCATAAGCTTTTTCACCCACAAATGTTTGTCTATAACATTTTTAAAAAGATATACGTTTGGAAAAAAAATTGAAAACATTTTTTGAGGCCCTAAGAAGAATACAAATATCCTGACACAGGCTAATATGAATTTCCACCACATGAACCATTGAATTTAGGAGTAAATAACTTGTAAATAGGTGTCCACTGTAGTGACCACTATGCATCAAAGGGTTAACGTTAAGAAAACAGGTGAGAGGGGGGTCTATAAGGGGGTGAGGCACACACAGACACTGACACACAAGTACAGAGGCCCAGAGATGACAATTGAGCAAGATTATTCATGTAAAAACTAATTTTTAAATTTTTATGAAAATTCTGCATACTCCACCTTTAAACACACATCACCCTGTTGAGCTCACACAGGCGCAGGACAACAGAACAACTCTGCTCTGAAACCAGACAGGACACTTGTGCTCCCCTCTCAGGCGGGTGCATGCTCACACACACACACACGCACATATGAGAACATATAAAACCCAGCCAACCACGGTATTTACAGTATATGAAGGTTATATATATATGAAGCACAGCAGGTCTATCACAGTTCACTCAATCAAGTCTGTGATGGTCGTGAGTGAAAAAATGACGTTATAAGACTTCTCAATAGACCTAAAAATTTTGCAGTTGAGGCTTACTGGGGGTCACTTGTGTCCATTAAGGAGTCTCAGACCCCCCAGAACCTCCCTTAATAGACACTAGAGAGCCCCTGAAAGCCTCAACTGCAAAATTTCTGAGGTCTATGGAGAAGTATTACCCCTTCCCCCTTTATAGCACCATGCCCAAAATGCCTTTGTGAAGTGTAAAATGACAGTTATTGCTACCAAGAGTGAGGAGAGAACACAGCTGATGTGGGGCCCAGTTATGCATCATAAAGTTGAATATATGGAACAGCAACAGACCCCTGTGTGTAAAACAGCCTGTGCTGCAGAAGTCAGGTTTGTACCCAATGAGTATGAGTATGAGTGATAAAGCATGGATATTAAAATCTGTGAAGTGTATTTAAAACAGTAAAACATACTTGCCAACTTACAGCATAATGCAGAATGAAGGAAATACCAGGATATAGCGTGATATCCCCTCAGGGTTAAAACTGAGGGAATAATTTTCCATCTTACAGCCCAATTTATGTCCAAACCACCACGTTCAGACTTTGCTTTCACCACAACATAAAAGTCAAGTTGGACCAAGTGATAACCTTCACTCTGAAAGTATGAAACAATGCTGAAGAGCTAAAATCTGCTGTTCATCGAGTGTCTGCTTGAAGCAAGTTTTAAAGCATAAATTAACATGTTTACAGCCAGTTACATATATTGTCTCCACATCTGAATCACTTATTTCTGTAATGGCACGAACAGTACAGGGGCTGAATTTTTTTCTGACTCTACAGTTGAGAAGATACTGATGAGAAGATACTGTCTGACCAAGAAAAGTTGCCATCTGGATTTAACTAAGTAAATAGGTACAAGCTTCCTATTGGATAGTTATCTTTCAGCTGGCAACAAGTTATTTAACTCCAGCAGATGCCTAGAGTAACTTCTCATTTCTTCAACAACCATGATGAAAGACACATCCTGTGGTTGTGGAAAAGATAGATAGAGAAACCATAAATAACAACTTTAATCTGTGGATTGTTGTATTTTAAACCATAAATAACAACTTAAATCTGTGGATTGTTACATATAAACCATTAATAACAATTTTAATCCATGAATTGTTATATTTAAACAATTAATAACAATTTTAATCTGTGGATTGTTACATTTAAACCATTAATAACAATTTTAATCCATGGATTGTTATATTTAAACAATTAATAACAATTTTAATCTGTGGATTGTTACATTTAAACCATTAATAACAATTTTAATCTGTGGATTGTTACATTTTAAACCATAAATAACAACTTTAATCGTGGATTGTTACATTTTAAACCATAAATAACAACTTAAATCTGTGGATTGTTACATTTTCAACCATAAATAACAACTTTAATATGTGGATTGTTACATTTTAAACCATAAATAACAACTTTAATCTGTGGATTGTTACATTTTAAACCATAAATAACAACTTTCATCTATAGATTGTTACATATTAAACCATAAATAGCAACTTTAATCTGTGGATTGTTACATTTTCAACCATAAATAACTACTTTAATCTGTGGATTGTTACATTTTAAACCATAAATAACAACTTTAATCCGTGGATTGTTAAATCTTAAACCATAAGTAACAATGTTATGGAATTAACGAGTAACAAGTCACTTTTAGGGTAAGTAATTTTAATATTGTTACTGGATTTCAAGAGTAATTCATTACACTACTCGTTAAAAGTAAAAGTAATAATATTACAGTAGTATTATTACAAGTATTGCGTCACTGCCCAACACTTTCCATAGGTACATGTGTGTCCTTGAGCTGAGGACGAACTCGTGTCCATGTGGAGAGCTGCTGTTCTCTCACTGTGATCTTTGGCCTTCACATGTAGAGAAAATGTTGGTGAAGAGTCTCTTCCCTGAATCACTATAGATCTTCATGGTTTCTTTCTAATATATCTAATTACTGAAGCAAAGTGTTCTCATGCTCAAACCTGACTCTCCTTCCAGCCAACACTTAAGTGAAGTGAAGTGTATGGATGGTTGTTTCTGCAGCAGTGATGGATGAACAGTGTGTGTCTCATCTCTGGACGTGTCATTCCAGCGCCAACGTGGTCGTAAATCAGCGCCTACTGGGCTTCTCCATCAACGCCAAAAGTAGCAGACACACCCAAGGACTGTGTACGCAGGGTCGTCCGCTTGAAACGCTCCACCACACACCCACATACATACACACACACACACACATACGTAGCTGCTTACAAACAGAAATACATGAAGACAGAGAGGCTGGATTTGTGACACTGTGGACCGTGGGAAAGAGTTGCAGAGCACAGCGTGTAGTGTAGCAGAGCGCAGCGTTGGAGCGCTCTGAGCTGTGGAGATGATGAGTGAGGTGTGATTTCACCTCAATTCAATTAAGCAGCCTCCCCACT
>RPOG01000672.1:0-262844 GCA_008086565.1 Thalassoma bifasciatum | reverse complement strand
AAACTTCATTGTTGTATTTGAAAATAAGAAGCTTTCTTAAAATAGTCTTTTACGTCTGCAGTCAGTCGTCTCTGAAGGAGATAAATCAATCCTAGACCACTCTGTTAGATGAAATCATAAAGTGGACAAACAAAACATCAAACCATCAACTTTGTTTTTAAACTCCGTCCAACATTTCACCCATCCATTTTTCTTCCTGTTGTTTCTGTCAACAAAAGTCTTCAAAAGATCTCCTGCTCTAACAAACAGGACTGTGTCCAGAGGATGACCCAAACAGGATAGAGACTGATGCAGGTATGTATAAAGTATGTGAGTCTACATAACAATAAAATGCATTTATTGTGGGATTTAGCTTAGTGGTGTTGGTTGGACCCCAGTGTGCAACCTCTTTCCTTAATGTTATTCTCCACCCTCACCTTATTTCCTGTTCTACACTGCAAAAAGTGTCTTATTTTTCTTGATTTGAGCCACATTCAACAGACCAGGTCACAGAAATGTCTTATTTTAAGTTATTTAAGGACAAAAATGAGGTCTGAATTGCTTGTAACAAGAAAGAAACAAGAACAAGAAAAACTCACCTGTGAAATTTCTTGAAATCAGAGAGATATCTTAATACAAGAAGCTTTTTTCTTATTCCATTGGCAGATTTTTTTGACTTGTTACAAGCAATTCAGACCTAGTTTTTGTCTTTATATAACTTGAAGTAAGACAATTTCCAGGATTTATCAGTAGAATGTAGCTCATATCAAGAAGAATAAGATAAATGTATATATTCAAAAGTTATTTACTCCCTAAATTCAATTGTTTATGTGGTGAAAATTCTTATCAGCCTGTTTCAGGGTATTTTTCTTTTGTTCTTAGGGCCTGAAAAAATGTTTTCAATTTTTTTGTTTTTGTTTTTAAACATATGTATATATATTTTTTTTTTAAAAGTTATAGACAAATATTTGAGGGTGAAAAAGCTTATAAACTATAAATTATTCAGTGTTAAAATGGATGAAAGAGAGTTAAAATGTTTCACAAAGCCTTAAAAAAAATTATTCAAGAAATTACCAAAGAAGAAAAGAAAAGAAGTAAAAAAAAGGAGTTCGCACCGTTTTATGTCAAATGTTCAGTTACAAATATTTGAAATTCAATGGAAAACTTTTTTTCATGCCTTAAGACAAATAAAAACAAGGGAAAAAAATCCTTACACTGACTGACTTAAGTTGTGTATCAGAGGGTTAAAGACTAAAATTAAGTCTGAATTGCTCGTAACAAGTCAAAAATAATCAGCCAGTGGAATAAGAAAAATTCACCTGTGACGTTTCTTGAAATCAGAAAGATCTCTTAATACAAGAATTTTTTTTCTTATCCCATTGGCAGATTTTTTTTGACTTGTTACAAGTGATTCAGACCTCATTTTTGTCTTTGAGTAACTTGAAATGAGATATTTTCCTGGACTTATCAGTAGACTGTAGCTCATATCAAGAAGAATAAGACAAATTTTACAACAAATAAGACATAATGACTTGCTTAGATTTAAGTTTTTGCAGTGTGTATACAGCATCCTGTTCCCTAAAATGAGGGCAAAAAAAATAACTAAATAAAAAACATTTACAGTTTTATCTATGTTGCAACACCATCTTCAAAGGTGATGTTTGACACATGGCAGATAATGTTTTGATTTTTTTTTTTTTTTTTTTTTTTTTTTAGCATCCAATAAATAAAAAAACCCAAAGATCAAAAGCAGCATTAAAAACGCAATAAAAGTGTAAACAAAAAGTCTGAACCACATGTAAGGCCGCTTAAGAAGCTCTTGGGTTTGTCCACCTTATTAAAGGGTTAAATGCCGATGACGTGTAAGAGAATTAAGTTCTTAGAGAGTTCAATGACCATAAACTCAGAGAGCTTCATAAAACCACACTTGCTCAGAAAACTACACGCCCACTGTGATTGTTTGGGTCACTTGTGGTGAGCGCTTTTATTGCTGCCTTGTTTGCTCTCTCTGTGTCCAGGTGCTGTTTTTATAATGTTTCTGTTTCTCTTTGAGGCTGCTCAAAAACACAGAAATGTAATTGTTCTTTTAAGGTCGTGTTTATTTAAACATCAAAAATCCGAATTTGTTGTCACGTTTACATTGAAGTGTGTTTCCTCATTCTGTTGAAAGAAAAAAAGGAGAAAAAGAGACCATGAAAGTTTTTGTGGTGTCACTACCTCATGACTCCTTACCTTCTGCCACCAACCGTAACTGTTCGTCTCTGCACTTGTAGGACAAGACACTGACATTTAGAAACACTGTTTACATGGAACAGTTTGTGTTTGGTTGCTTTATAAGGAGCATTTTTATTCAGTTTGGGCTTTTAATCCATTTACAGTCAGAACATTTTGCTCCGAGTAAATACAGACAGTGAGAGGAAAGTTATGTAATATGCTGAACTACAATTCTGCTCCTATAACAGATTCATTTTTGTTTCATAGTCAAGTGTTACATGTTTGCAAAGAGTCTTTTGTTCAAAAATCAACTGTGTACTCTACAGTTTCACTGCACGTAAACTCAGCACAAAAAGTGAGGAAATGTGTGTTTGTTAGATTATTTCTCTTCTGTAACAATGTTTGTTGGTATAAATCTTATATGGTTACAGATTATGCTTATTTCTCAAAGCTGCTTCATAAACATGTTTGTGGTTCATTTTAACCACTCAGAGTGCTGCAGACAGATCCTCCTAAAGCTTTAAAGTCAAGATCAGGAACTGACCCTGATTGGTGCATCCTCACGCCCCCAGTGTTTGTTTGATGCTGACAAACTCTGAGCGTCAGCATCTTCCATCAGTTTATGGTTTGATACCCTGCCTCGTCTCATGCTCACGGTTTCCTGCGCCTGTGAAAGCTCCTCTGTGATTGTTTTGGTAAAAGGTTGGTGCTCAGGAAATACACACTAAAACCTGACAGCAGACAGGTCGAAGCTGAGGGAAATCCCCCCCCCCCGCCTAGTCCTGGGGCTCAGGGAGGGAGTGAGGAGCATTAATGGGAACAGCTCAGGGAGGAGAAAGAGGAGCAGGAGGAAGAGGAAGAGGAAGAGAGCGATCGATGTTTGAGGAAGGTGAAACCTGTGAGTGCGGAGTGCGACTGTGACCCTCAGCTCACTGACACAGCTTTCAGCTTGGGCTGATATCGACCGGCCTGTCCACCGACCACACACACATGTATGGAGGTTAAAGACACTGCTGCACTAACGTGACCACACAACAGTTCAACCTGTAGGTAGAGGAAGAGTGGAAACCAGCACAACTTACACAAGAAAGCAACTGAGGCTTATGTGAACATGCTTAATGTTGTGCTCAAGACAAGTGCAAGAACAAATTGAATAGGATCGTGTCTATGGCGAGCAAAATTGTAGGTAAACCCCAAAAGTCACTGAGCCTTCTTAATAGTGAAAGGATGAGAAGAAAAGCTGGGAGAGTTGTGACAGACAGTGACTTTGAGCCCCTGAGGTCTGGGAGGCGCTACAGTTCCTGTGACCAAAGGCGTCTTTAAAAAATTGTTCATACCAAACACCATTAGCATCCTTAACTCAACAAAGTGACCAATCCAACGGTAATGTTATGAACTGCTACATCTCCTCTTGTTTTTCTTTTCTTTTTACCCTCCATCTGCCACCTGACTTCTACTATGTCAATGCAATCGTGCCTGTATTTTTAGAGCTGTTTGTTTTTATATGTTGGTGAGCTGAAGACAATTTTCCACCTTGGTGGACAATAAGGATTTATTCTATTCTATTCTATTCTATTCTAAAGATCACATTATCTGAGACTAAGACTTGAGAGTCCAGACTGAGTCAGAATCAGAATCTCCTTTATTGCCAAATATCATCAAAAAACATAGAAGGAATTAACATTTTTGTTTTTGACTGTGCTCTCTGTACAAAAGTAGTATAAATGAAGGTTAAATAATACATATATGAAAAACAGATATCAAGTAATTACAGTTATAAATATAAAAATCTTTGTACAAAAGGAAGAAAAATATAAACACATTAAATTAAATAGTGCTATGAAATGTGCAAGAGACCAAGACAACTACCGAGACCAAGACCATAAAAATCATTTTTCAAATCCATTACAGAGTTGAACAATTAAAGAGCATTCTCGCTTTAATCTGGTTTTCTTTTGAATGCATTTGACAGAAAAAAACAAGGGGTCTTCACATCTTTTAAAGGACAACATGCAAAATTCTGAAATCTGAAAAATATTGTTCAACTAAGTTCTTGCACTCAATCAATCAATAAATAAATAAACAAACAAAATGGAATAAGTCCTTTTACTTAGTTAAAAGTCACTGAGAGGTCCAATAACCCTTTCAATATGTGAAAATTAGGTGTTTATTCACCAGGTGAATAAGGCCTAAAGTAAGTGTTCAGAGGTTTTTCTGACTAGAAATACGATGAACTGATGTTTCTGCAGCTGGCTACCACATAAGGAGCCAGAACAGAGGCAGAACAATCAGTGAGCCAATGCTAAGTGTTATAGATTACAACATCATTTTATCAGGAACAGTTCAACTGAAAGTTGATTATCGCATACTCTTGAGTCCAAAATGAGACCAAGACCTTCAAAATGTGGTCTTGAGACAGGTCTTGACTGTAACAACACTATAGTACATGCTGATTCCACACGTATTAACTTAGTGTAGTGGTGAAGAAGCAGAAGTTTAAAAAAAATCTTAACTTTAAACACAACAAAAAAACAAACAGCCGGTAAATAAAGATATCTTCATTTGAGACTGAAAATATCAGCTTTTCCTTGTCATCTTATTAAGCATCTCAAAAGTCAAGCCCACTCACTTCTCCCTCTAATAAAATCTGAGCATGTTTTTTTTTTTTTTTTTTTAAACACAATACAGTGCACAAAAGAATCATTTACCATTCCAATAAACTGTCAGCTGCTAATTGAGAATATTTCCTCATTCACCTCAAAATTAAGTTTAAAAAAAAGTACTTTCAACATGTTTTGATTATCTAGAAATAGATGTGTTTATTGTGCCACCATCAACTGTATATGAGTGTGCTCCTTAAAACATCACCAATCTGTCACTAAAGTGGAGTTTTGGAGCCCTTCATTGTCAGCTGTCAGGCCCTGAGTGGGTAATCAGGAGAATCTGGACAATTCCGGGTCAGATTTGGGGCCGTGAGGGCTGGTGTGTAGTTATAGCTGGGTTGAAATATATCACAAAAGCTGCTGACACTGTCCCTGGGTTGCCTGCTCTGACAGCTGTTTTTTTTTTTTTTTTTTTTTTTTTTAATCCACAGACAGGCATTATCTTGACATGTATGTGAACGCTCACGCCCACTTGGGCTTGTTATTGGGTAATGAGAGTAAATAAAAAAACACAAGAAAATGGACAGTAGGAAGAGCAAGGGTGGTGGTGAAAAGGCGAGAAAAGAAGATAAGCAGTCTGAGGCCAAATTAGGCCCCAATTACTCTACAATGGTCTTGGGGTGAGATGCACAAGTATTGTTGCGTTTTGGCCTCTTGTTAACATGGAAACAAACCTAAAATGCAAACCTTTGAAAACCCCAGAGTGGAATTTTGCCTTCAAACAGCGCTATATAACCACAAATAAATACATTACCTCGTCGCTTTGCAACCATGCCCCGTGTACAGAGGCTGTACTCTTTCTTCCACCTCTTGATAACCGACCTCAACCTTTTGCTGAATGTCACCCTGCTCTCTACTCCTCACAGATTCTGTAAATCTACAGTTATCCAATTGAAAAACGTGCCTTTACATTCAGGAGAAGGACAAATAACAAGCTGGCAACACACAGTGGACGTTCTGTTTGTTGTGAAATAAATGACTTTGCTTTTGACAGAGTCAGATAGATAACCTGATTGGTATCAGCTTCCTGAAGGAGGCAATAAATTATGAATTAAAAATCAATGTTGTGCATCATTAAGAAATCTTTTAGAAGCAAAAAATTGACATCACGCTGGATATTATCAAAAAAACATCATAACATCAGAGCAGAACAAAACGTTAAAAATGAGTCAGGTCAGCTCCAGTTTCTGATGTTATCTGACTGAGAAACAGCAATAAAAAGAACGTTTGTGACATACGGAGCAGGTGCGTGTGTGAGTGAGTGAGAAAGTGTGTGTGTGTGTGTATGTAATACCTGGTGACGACATGGAGTCACACACACGCACAGAGTGTGAGGCGGCTGGGCGTGCAGGCAGTGTGTGCTTAAGCCCTCCAAATGTCTCAGCACAGACACTTCTGAGCTCAGTGAGCTGAACCGCTCCCTACGAGGAAACACCAGGTCAGCACTGAGGGCTGGACACACACACACACACACACACACACACACACACACACACAGGGACAAGACACACAGATGGGAAGATTTCCACACAGCATCCCATTCAGACTTTTCTTTTAAATTGTTGAAATTATTTAATCCACTACACTTAAAATCTTGATCTCAAGTCCTTCATTACTGAAACAGGGACAGTGACTGCAAAAAGTTTTTTGGGATCAATTCAGGTCTTGGTGCTGTTGATTTTCGATATATAGCCTGTAATCCTCTAAGTATTAGATTGTTCATTGAAGCAGGCACAAAATAAATTCAGAAACATACTACTTATGAATTCTAACTTAAGTGACCTTTGACCTTTGACCGACCATACACTTGAGCTCAAGTTTATATCTTTGCAGCTTCAGACACAGAAGCATAAACACACAGAGGTTAAAGTCAGCACAATTATAATGTGAAGTGTTTATCTGCTCTTTGCCTCCGCTTTTTTAAATAAAGAAACTTTATGAAAATCCTTTTTTTTTTTTTTTTTCTTCCTCGGGCAAAGTTCAGGAAAGATGTTTCTGGAGCTCTTTGTTGGACAGTTTTTGTTTTCTGTTAGATTAACCTTTAACATCTGTTGGACTGAGATATCCATGTTGGAATCCATTCAAAGACATAAATGAGATGTTTTTCTAAAAATGCTGAACAGTGTGTTGACCCTAAAATCTGCCCTGTGTGACACAAACGGACTTAAAACGAAAACTTTTTAAGCAGTTCTTCTGAAAAGTATGATTTTGAGGAGTGAAAGTTTTCAGACAGAAGTTGTTACAAACTCTTTAACTTGACTGTAATATGACCCTGTAGTTAAGTTTAAAGACATCTTGATGGCAGAAGATATATGACCGCCAAAATAGCAGTCCATCAGCTCAGCATTCAACATCCTGCATTTGCTGAAAGGAAATGCGGGGCCCCTTCTAGTTTTTAAACAAATATGACAAACGCCAACTGGAGTTCGAGTCTGACCTTGTGGTTCAGTTGCACCCCATGTACGCAGTATCAGTGTGAGGGTCACTTGGACACAATTGCAGACACAAAAGGAGAAATGTGAATGAAACCATCGCTAACAAGCAGCTAAACCCAAAGAAAACTCTCTCAGGCAGATCATGGAAAAACTCCTTTGTAGAACAAAAATGTGCTAAAGGGTTTGAAGGGTGAAGAGAAAATGTTTTGGACGATAATAAGCCTGGCAAAGGTATGATTCTGATTTTACAGACACACACTGAGAGTGCAGGAAGACGCAAAGAGAGACTCTCACTGTCTCTGAAAGTGAGACAATGAGTCAGCACAGAAACTCCAACCCCCTGCTCCCAATAAAGAGCAACCAGGTACACACACACACACACACACACACACACACACACACACACACACACACATACTTACACCCACCTGACTCCACTCTGTGATCAGCTCCCTCAACCAAAACTCAATGACTGGCTGAAATGAAGGCCCCTCACAGGTCCTCCACCAAAAGATTAGATATGACACCAGAATTCCCCAAATTAGCTCTGGGACCAGAATATCATAACCTAGGACTAGTGTTGCCAACTACTCAGTGAGGAAAGTGGCTATTGGCTGTCCTGCAAGTTGCTGAATGACCACATTGCCAAATTTGCATATTTGATCATTTGCATGTACTAATATCAGCAGTCCATTAAGCAGTTTACATACTTCAGTCAAAATTTCTGGACACACCTCTGAATAAAAATACAAATCCAAAGCATCAGAGTAAAGTGATCCACATTGAGAATTTAATATAAAAAAGGAAATGTGGGAACATAGAGTTGTGGGAATAAACCCAAGACACACTCCTGATCAAAATCTGTAGACCGGTTGAAAAATTGAACAAATTTACATTTTGCACTATTGGAGCTTAAAAAGGCTCCAAGTAAAGTTTCAAAATGCAAAAAGTAGAAATGGGAGTGATACACAAAAAAAAATGAGTAAGAAACTTACTAAAATCAACAGCTGAAGTGAAATAGTCGGTTCATCAGCTGTTGAGAAGTTTAAGACTACAGCTCAAAAGTTTGAAAAAAAGACTCAGTAATGAAGAGCTCCACTGTTCTTGTTGATCACTTCAAAGATTAGTGTGTTCATGCGTGTTTCCAGGAGCAATGTGGTATCCACTGTCTGGAACTGATGTCCATTTTTGTAAACTTCCCTCTCCATCCATCCCCAAATGTCCCCAATGTGATTTAGATCATGTTTCCACTCATTAGCACACAGAGCGGGGCCCTCAGTCATGAAGGACGCCCCCTGCACAACTGTCAGCTCCATCGCTCCATTAAAGGAAGAAGCAGATCATGTTGCCCCCCCGCTCTACTGTGCCACCTAGAAAACATCTCAGTGGGATCTCCTCGTCATTACAGTAACGTTGGACGCCATCAGGACCACTAAGATTCATTTTATTTCTCCTCAGAGAATCAAACTTTCTTCCACTTTTTAATGTCTCATGTTTGCTGCTCTCTTTTAAAGTCCAAACGGGAAATTTAGAGGAAGGACACGAGGTCTTTGAAGAGGTTTTTTGTTCTGAAAGCTCTTTTCTCTCAGATGCCATCTGATGGTTATTGGGCTGCAGTCGGCTCCAATAACAACCTTTATTTGTGTCAGGGATTGGCCCTTGTCTTGATGGACGGTCAATCAGATCCTCTGGTTCAGCGCGGGTGAAATGATTTTGGGTGTACCACTCAACTTTGTTGTTCAATAACCCTCAAGATCTTCAAATTCAAAACGTCTGTCTTACTGCGTCCAACCTCAGCAGTGATGGCGTTGCGTTGTGAGAGGTTTTGATTATGCAGCTCAACAGTCCGACCATGTTAAAAGAGAGAAACATTTTTGGCTTTTGCCATCAGGAGGTCATGACAGTGAGAATATATGACAGAAAATGACATTGAATCGACATTTTTGTACAGATTTTGCCTTTTAAAGGTTTTGTTCTTAAACTGTTGCTCAACTGATGAACAAACTGTTTACTTTTAATGTTTGTTTTTGATAAACTTTTTCCCAATCTTTTTTTTTGTCTCACTCTCATTTTGCCTTTTTGCATTTAGAAACTCTACTCAGAACTTTTTTAAGATCCAACAGTGCAAAATGTAAATTTGTGCAATTTCTAAGCTTGTCTAAAAGTTTGATCAAGAGTGTAGCAGTCATTAAAAACTTTATTCAAAGTTCAGCATCATGAACATTATTGTTAGAGCCCCAGTCTAGTTTCTTCTTTCTTATAACAAGATAAAGTTTGACTGTGACATATGCTTTCTCCTCCATGAACATCCTCATTAAAGTGTGACTGAATAACAAAACTGAAGCATGAAGTCTGGATATCAGACAAATCTAAAGAGCTCAGGTCTACCAGGAAACTGTAGAAGGCAGAAAAAAAGTCTTCACACTCCTTAAACTGGAGCCAGAACAACTGAGGCTGGATATGAATGTTACAGAGCCACAGCCCCGAGCACAAATACATGCACAGTCACTCTTTATCCTGGAGTTCCTGCATCTCCAAGATACACACACACATACACACACACACGCCACACACACACAGAAGAGAGAGAGAGAGGCAGCAGCAAGTCTCCTCTTCATCTCCGTTGTGTCACTTTGTATCACACCATGTATCTCCATCCACAGACTCCATTACAACCTCTGCTGTCAATGTATCAATGCTTCAGTATGAAAGATAAAGACAGGAGAGGAGTGAGAGACATGAAATAAGTATAAGGACTAAAAAATGAGGGAGCGAGAAGGTTTAAAGGAGGACAAGGCGACGTGTCCAGCAGAAAAAAAAAAAAGTGCCCAGAGAAACGTAGCCGCACAACTTGTTAGTGTATTTGCTGGGACAGCCAAGTCGAGCAGAAGTAACAGCTGAAGATAACCAGCACTAACAAAAGACACAGTTTCCTGAAGAGAGGAACGAAAGCACCAGGTGAAAACAGGATTTAGATTTGAAGCACAGCAAGGAGAGGAAATAACTAACAAGGGTTGAAAGAAAATCCTTCATCTAATGATGTGATGTGGCTGAGAAAGATAAGGCACGCTAAATGTTATTATCATAATGCGATGCACATAAAAAAATGAACTGATTTATAAAGGTAAGGAGGAATATTTGCGTACTTTTCTCCCTATGCTGACTTTATAATGGCTTAAAGATTCAATAAATAAAACAAGATCTTAACCAAGATGGTGATTTTATCAGGTTAATTTACACAGAGGAAACAGATTTTGCCCGGTCTGACATGTAACACACTCTGGAACTTCCTTCATATTTCCCACTGGTACTTCATCATCCTCACCTCCATCCACTGTAGGTTATTTAACTAAAAATTTGAATTTTTACTGCTTTTTTGAATTTGCTCCATGGTTTGGTTCCCTCTTATCCTCTGAGAAGTCTCCCATAGATGTTTCTCGACTCAGCTGTAGGCTGCTTATACACAATAACATCTCAATTGAAAACGCAAAAAAATGCATTGAAAAAGCTGTTTACACAGAAACCCTGAGGGACTGGAAACACTGTGGTATACATGCCAGGCCTGTAGTTGCAGATATGACTGAAGGAACTATTTACACAGCAGAGGTTTAGAGGGAAAAATAGGGAAAAATGATAGCAATTAGATTTTCTTTTTAATCATTCAGCCCTGGTTTGTAGTTTAGTGTCGAGAAGATGAGCAGATTACCTGTCAAGTGTTACTCCCAGCCCGGTGCTCTGAGACATGTCTGTGCCATGTAACATTAGTGAATTCTGGTTATGTCCTACCACTGCTCATCTACCAACTCCAACCTCAACAAATAGAGCAAACGTAATCTAGTATCAAAGTGAAACTATATCTGAATTATTTTTAAAGTCCTTGCAGGGCCTTTAAACTTGTCCTGTCCATGTCTGTGTAAATTGAACACACGTTGTCCGTTGGTAGTCGTGTGAAGTTGTGACAAAATAAGGATGACGAAAAACCAAAATCAAACTGTGCTCTGGACTCCAGATGGTATAGTTATTTGGTTGATCTGAAAAACAGGTAGTGCTACTGAACAACAAACATACTTTTTTCATTCATGTTCTATTTACTAGTGTAAGAGGTTGTGACCCTATGTTAAACTGTAACTTGTTATAGTCAATAAAATATCTTTTTATATCATAGATTTAGAAACTCTTACCGAGAAAAGATTTTTCCTTTGAATGATGTTTTCAGTTGAGACCAGTTATTTGCATGGCTATAATAAAGGTATACTACATTTAAAGTAAGGGGAACACAATAATCAATGTTTTTGCTGTGGCATGTTTGCAGTCTGAGCATTATGATGCTCCTGGTTGTTGGTGGACTTGTTTAATATGATGGTTTTTCTTCCCCAACAATTCATGTTTAAACCCAGTAAACAATTCTAAAATGACAATGATAATACTCTTTTACATTTAAGAAAACTAAAGTGATTCAAACAAGATTCGTGAACCATTTTAATTATGTCATGAGAACATGAATTCAGGGGAGAAGTACGTTTCTTGTCTTTTAAAAAAAAAAAAAAAATCTTAAGAGATGCTTTACACTGGTTTGATTCTGACCAACATTTCCACCAGCTTCAAAATAAAACCTTTGTTTTTAAAAGTGCAGGGAGGGTGATCTGGATGAACACAGGTCACAACAGTTCTTTTATAGGATTACAACCTGGAGGAAATCCTCTCAATGTCACCTTTAGGCAGAGCTGGGCTTTACTTGCGCACACACACTGATACACCCATGCATATCTTACACACACTGGAGGACATGCAGAGATCCACCGTCAGGAGCAGAGAGCTGATCGACAGAGAAAAAGCTCCATCAGAAATGAAGAGATCCCGGTGTATTAAAGTATGAATATAGAGAGGTGGTCTTCATTAAAACCAGGAGGTGACTCCAGATTGTGTATTTTCTGACACAAGCAGTCATCTGTATGCACAGAAATGTGTTGCTGTGGACACACCCTCCCCTTTGCAGGCGTCAGCAGATCTCAGTTTGAACCCCAAACCTCATATCCATTCATGAGGTCTCTGACATTTAGGCTCTGCAGGAGTCTGCAGAAAATCTATTTCCAACTGCAGCAAAAAACACAATACAACTCTCAGTCCTCTAGGAAAACGCTCTGTCTGCCAGTCTCTGCATGGACAAGTTAAAAACAACAATGTGAGTGCAGGGGATGTGGAAAATGGCAGCAATAAAAAGATCTTAAAACCACTTCTGTTGTAAGATAAGATATTGACTTGGGCACAATGTTTTAATGCACCAACTTCCAAAAACCAACATCTTCTTCTCCCTGTTCATCTCAAAACAACATTCTGCTTTGAAGTAAAATAGTGCATGTTACTTATCATTAGGAAAGGGAAACCAGTTACTGTTAAGAATTGACAATAAATAGTCTAATCCATTCACAAAATTAGCCTTTATTCTCAGCAAATCTCCATTCCTGATTCTTTACAGTACACCGGAGTGTCCAAACTACTCTCTGCCAGCTAGCTTAGTTTAGCAGATAAATGACAGTTTCCCAAGAAAAAATTGACTCAGGATTTCCTGATTGAAGTTTTAAGAATCTGTAAAACTGAACCCAAAAAACTGAACATTTCTCTCTCAAAAGAGATTCATATTCTATACATTCAACATGTTATACATCTCCTTATGTATCAAAGATGATATAGAAAACAAAACAATAGCTTGATGCTAATCTGCATAGGAAATTGCATTGATATGCTAGCGTTAATATAACTTCGGTTTAGAGACATAATGTCAACTTTCATCACAATAGGAAATCACGATAACTTTTTGTGAATGATACTTAACCCTTTAAGCACCATAGTTTTTACATAAAACCTTCAGTTTTGTGACATCACTTTTTCAACAGGTTGTAGCTTGAAAATGGTTAAAGATAGAGACATACTGTCAATAAGAGAAATCATCAGTATGACCCAAAGTTTGTGATGGGAGTAAATTCATTCATCTAATTTGCATATTATAACATCACCAGGCAGCTATATAACTATTACAGATGTTCTGTAAACATCTGTAATAGTATAGCAGCAGACACAGCTTCTACCGCATCTAATGTACTTCACCAATGGTTAACAGACCTCTTGATGAAGTTCACTTTCTTGCTCTGTGTTACGTTCTTATAATCTCCTTGACCCGGGGGGATCAGCCTCAGATTGAAGTTACAGGTGTCCGCCATCTCCTGGTGTAAAGTACTAACTACATGAGGCACCATATTTGCAGCTATGTTGCTCGCGACTTGAGCGCTTAAAGGGTAAAACTCAAAAATGTCAAAATACTGACAGATAAATCTTTTCCAAACAGGAAGTACATGTTCATGACTGACTTCAGCATAACTACAGCAAGCTCAAGGTTCAAAACAAGTCAAAGCATTGCTAGGAAGTTTATTTGAGCCAATAACATACAACAAAACAATACATTGATATCAAAATCTGGTGACCAATTTCATATTTATTTACTCATGAACTAAATAAAATGACATGGATGGAGAAAACCTGTAAAGCTACTTTTTGTGCACAGAAAATTCACAGGCTGTGATGAAGAATCAGATCAGTAAACAGAATCGATAAGGGCATTGGTATTATTAAAATCTTGTCAATATCCATTCCTACTTATCAATGATCTGTCATTATTTATACAAAAAAAGCTAAAGAAACTGTTGCCCCACCCCCTAAAAATAGTGCATGTGTCCTTTAATGCTGGTGTTTTTCTGTTAGGTTATGAAAGTTTTCCTGCTTCCTCAGTGATCCTTCAGTCTGTTTATAAAATCTCTGCATGCTTCAAATATCTGTTTTCACTTCATGACGTCTTTAGAGGAAAACATAAAAAGTGGCAGCTCTTTGCTCGGACACAGTCTCCTCTGTGCTGAGTTTTGTCGATGACAAAGTTGATATAAAGTGTCCTGCTTGTTCTTGATTTAGATCAGGAAGTGATCTCAGTGAGTGGAACAATGACGTTCATCATTCCTGTTTCTCTGTTTCAAACTCTCCTCCTTTCAGTCGTCTGTTTGATGTTTTCCTCTCTTGTGCTCGTGTTAAATGTGGAGATGTCCTCACATATGTCTGAGTGACATTAACACACAAACAGGAGATATCACTGAACACGCCTTCCCCTTACACAACCCCCTCACCTAAAGCAGAGTGATGAGAGTGAAGAGCGTGTCTGACACAAAGCTCCTCCACGCTGCCAGATCAAGGTGGGACAGTCACGCCCCTGTCATGACTCATCTGTGATGGCACGGAGGCGTAATTGTGGGAACAAGTTGTTGCTGTCAGAGGGAGTAACAGAGATGCAAAGGGGGGGAGATGGTGGTGATGTGTAGGCGAAACAGACTGTGTGTGTGTGTGTGTGTGTGTGTGTGTGTGTGCAGTGAAGCTCACACTGTTTGCATGCTTTTTCCTCCCTGTTTCTGCAACACTGTGATGCAGAGGGAGATCACACACTGGAATACCAGCTTTACACAGCTGGGGAGAGCAGGGTGTGAATACAAAGGTGTGATAATGGCAGAATGTTCTTAAAGTGCTGCAGCAGAAAATCCTCACTCGATGAAGTGGATGGGTCCGGAAGGAAAGTCTGTAAAAGCATCACAACCTGAAAGTCCTGACATTGTTGGAGGTTGATGTGATTTGAGGTATTTTTTTTTCACCCAGGAGGTCCAGGAACGTTTACTCTGATAGGCTGGTATCCTTATGAGCCTGTTAACATGGAGGGTAGTCAACCTGTGCTGTCTTTCATCATACTTTATTATGCTGCAGATGGATTAATTGACTAACCTTGCAGAGCAGATAGACCTGCCTGTTTCATTTTCTGAAATCCTGCAGATCCATCTTGCTAAGATCCAATGACAGATGTCTTCACCTGGCACAAAAGTGGACAGCCAATCAGAGAAAAGAGGAGGGAGCTACGGACGTGACGACAGCAGGAAACGCATGAATGTGTGAAACAATGGTGGCGTGTGAAGCGGTCTCCGTGGATGTGGCAATATCTGCAGTTTTTTCAGAAAAAGACTCAATTTCTTCTTCAAAAGAAGAACAGAGAATGCTCCTCTGCTGAACATAGAGCAGAATTGGACTAGTGAAATACCTCCTTGGTAGATACGGTACAGGCCAAAAGTTTGGACACACCTTCTCATTCAATTTGCCTTTTCTATATTTTTTTGACTATATACTAGACTGAATTCATTTCTTAAAGTGATGATGTCCACTCGTTTTTCTTTAGTTAGCTGATAGGTTTTTGCCATAATATGAATTTTAACAGTTGTCCAATAGGGCTGTTGGCTGTGTATTAACCTGACTTCTGCGCAACACAACTGATGCTCCCAACCCCATTGATAAAGCAAGAAATTCCACTAATTAACCCTGATAAGGCACAGCTGTGAAGTGAAAACCATTTCAGGTGACAACCTCTTGAAAAATGCCAAAAGTATACAAAGCAGTAATCAGAGCAAAGGGTGGTTATTTTGAAGAAACTAGAATATAAAACATGTTTTCAGTTATTTCACTTTTTTTTGTTGAGTACATAACTCCACATGTGTTCATTCATAGTTTTGATGCCTTCAGTGAGAATCTACGATGTAAATAGTCATAAACATCAAGAAAACGCATTGAATGAGAAAATGTGTCCAAACTTTTGGACTGTACTGTATATGTTCTGTCCCTCTGGCGTATCAGGTTACACATCTTCTACCTCTTAATGTGCGGCTTAATGTGAATTGGTCTGTGACGACTGTGTTGAGCAGAACGATCGTCCAATCACCAGCTGCTGTTTGTTTTTGAGGTCCGGCCTCTGAAAACATTTTATGCTTTTACGCACAGGTTTTGGTGACCTCATTTTTTCGCCTCATCAGTCGAAAAAAAATTTATGTGTCAAGATAAACTTGTTGGCTAGATTGGCAGCTTTTGTGAGTGAGGGAACTTTTTGTTTATGTAATTAAACAACGAATCGCTCGGGCAGACAGTTCTTAAACTCTTCAAGTAATATTTGCTCCTTTAGATCCTCTGTGGATTTAACACTACACCCCTGGCACCACTTGTACAGGCTTCCCTAGCAGTTTCATCACTGGTTCCAAATTTTTGTCAGTGAACTTTAGGCACAAGTTCGTATGAACGAAGCTCAGTTTTCTTTGAGGTCTCACAATCAAGACTCTGTTCAACGGACAAAGTGGGGGACACTTCTGGTGCTTTTCTCACAGGTTTACACTAGAGCTGAAAGATACATCGCTATCGTATCGGTATCAAGATATAAAAATTCAAGATATTAATATCCCAATATCAAAGATATCAATGATGTAGATTTTCTCAGCTCACCCTGCACGTAAAGTTCAGACAGTCACATGATAATTGGAGACTTTCTGTTAATGTTGATGACTGACAGTGAGCTCTAATCAATTAACTGCTCTTTACACATCTTTTATTACAATGCTTTTGTTTTTCTGAAAAATGCTTAGTTTTCTCTAATGCTAGAGTCATATTGTATCGTATCAATATCGAGATATGAAATTTTGTCCATATCGTTCAGCTCTAGTTTACATTGGAGCAAAAGTGTCCAAAACTCCCTGGGTCAGCTCAATTCAGAAGCTATGCGCTCAAACACACTGAAATATGAGAAGTGTTTCACGGTGCAAAAATACAGTTGGTGGGATTAATGTGTATTAAATGTTTTTTAATGCAATAATATTACTGCAATGAATTAATCGCAACTAACACGTTAAAGTCCTGGCCCTGATTTCATTTTCTTATTTTTTGTTCCCCGGTTCCACTCAGATTCTCTGCTGTGCAGACTTTGGCTGCACAATGGCAGCTCCTGTGATTTTTGGCTCCAGAACTAAAAGGTGGAGCCATGACGTAAATTCTATATCAGCGATTCCCAACCTGTGGGCCGTGGCCCCCTGGTGGACTGTGCAGGTATTGCAAGTGGGCCGCCGAATAATTTCCAAAAAAAGTATGATTTTATTGGAGTGTAACTACATAAAGATACATGGTATAAATAAATATATTAGACAAATATAGTAATGTTTAAAATGTCAAACTCAGGCTAGTTTTAAAGGCAATTAAAACACTTCAGAGATTCATATATGGGGAAAAAAAGTCCTCTAAGAAGAAATGTTAAGGCTCAATGGGTAACATGACCTGTAACATAACAACAACTTGAAATGTAATAAAATGAAATATTGTGAAATCCCAGTTCTAAAATAACTTGTTGAAAATGTGACACTCGTGCTGTGCCCCATAGTTAACAAAAAGAATGTAAGATGTAACAACAGACCGATTTTTGGGTTAGCATCAGTTACATTATTGACCAATTATCAGACTTGAGTTTTATTACTTTTTTTTTTTTTTATTATTATTATATTATGGCCGTTTTTACATTTTGGGTCATTTTTACAAATAGGGTTCCAAAAAGGTGTAATACACCCACCAGTTATTGGGTTGGAGGTGGGCCTGAAACATTTTTGAGATTAAAAAGTGGGCCCTGAGTTGGAAAAGGTTTGGAACCACTGTTCTATATACACTCTATATTTAGGCCCCATCCCAAAAGTTCCCAGTTCTTCCAGTCAAACAGTAAAGTGATGCTGAATAAGGTTAGGTGAAGAGAAGTCAAACAGAGTCCAGGTTGAGTTCCCTTTGAAGTCATAAAATCCATGAACGGCCTCACATTATGTCACTCTCAGCTAATATCTGAGTCCTGTGTGTCCTGTTGTAGAAGAGCAGCTGGTTATCTCTGCACCTGTGATATCAGCTGCAGAGGTTCAGTTTCACTGGCTGTAACTCGACACTCCTCCTCAGCGCTCAGATCTGACCTTGTAATTCTCCTGCTCACTGTAAATACAGCTCCGTCTTCTCCTCATCCTGAGTCTGTGATTAAGAGTCAAAGAGCAACTTCTGCCTGCAGCCTGCTGTCTGTCAAGGTCACTGTGTCAGTTTGTGTGTGTGTGTGTGTGTGAGTGTGTGTGAGTGAGACTATGCTTATGGGATAGTGAACCTGCTGAGGAGGCTGAACAGAGAAGAGAGAGAGAGACTACTGCAGTGTAGAGAGAGAGAAAGAGAGAGGGGAGCGTCATGAATATTGAAGCCTGACTTTACCTCCACCCCTCCGTTTAAATCTCCCTCCTGATTGGCTGCTGCTGGAATTATTTTTGGAAAGGTGTGAAAAACGTTACAACTGATCGCCCTTTGAGCTGCTACCAGAAATAAATCTCATGGAAGCTCCAGAAATAGAAACCAGAGTGAAAGAAATGTTAAAGGAAGAAGAAAAAAAAAAAAGATCTGTTAGAAAGTCGGAGATTAAAGAAAACACAACAGCTGCGCGGCTTTATCTGCAGACAACATTTCACTTTCACCAAAAATAGACGTAACTGTAAGTAAGGGCACATCTGCACAGTGTTTGTGTTATGTAAGTGTGTGTATGGTGTGTGTGTGTGTGTGTGTGTGTGTGAGAGAGAGGGAGATTCGGTGAGCACGTGCTGGCCAACAGTGGGAGTGGCAGTGTTGCAGAGGGTACTATAACACGCCATCACCTCATCCATCTGGCCTCTGCTAATTAACACTGCTGCAGGACACACACACACACACACATACACACACACGACAAGGATCTGAGTGGAGGGACAGAAAAGGACAAAAGATGGAGATAAAGAAGAAGTCACCACTGGAAAATAAAAGAAAGAAGAATCATCTGTTCTGTGTTCACAAAGATAAAAACAAAACCATCAGAAACTCTGCTATGTTCTCTACTTTACTGAGTTAATGTGTTTTTCTTCGGTGTTTGTTATTCTTTTAACCAAATTTGACAAATAAATTGACATAAGATATGGACAATCAGAGAGAAAGATAATGTTTTAACACAATCTCAACATTAAAAAGGACTTGAATAACAGATGATCTACCTCATATGAAAACCACTGATCCATCAGCACTGTTGGTCTCAACGGCTCAGGACTGAAGACCGATTTGAGTCCTGAATTTCAGGATTTGTGACATAACTTAGAAGAGAGTAATTAAAATGCTTTGAGCTGATGTCTGCCAAAACCTCTTAAGTTAAAGAGGGCAAAAGAGACCTAAATGTGACTAAAACAGGGGTTTAGGGGCTACATCTAAACTGGTCACCATAAATAACATTACACCTGCAGATCTAAATCCAAGTCAACTGACCTCCTTGATTTGTAACATGTATAAATGAAGTTATGACTGTATTATGAAAATAACTGCTGTGTTTCAGATTGCAAAACAGAACAATCCAGACGTGAAAATTCCCCTATTACAATATTTGCATGTTGGCAGTGGTAAAGTTAGACTTTATAGATCTAGTAAGGCCAATGATGGGCAGTCAGGTGTTGCAGCAAAAATATGCTTCTTTTCAGTGACGGGTCCAACACTGGGTAAGACATGCCTAAAGTCAGGTCACTCATGGCCCAGTGTCTGTTTTCATGAGGCCTTCAGCCCCCTTCTTTATATCTATTACACTGGGGAACAATTTGAAAAGAAAATTCTGGCGAGTTAGATTCTTATGCTGAGTAAAACTAAAATTGGCATGCTGGTTCCAAAATTGTGGTCAGTTTTTTTCAGCACGTCAAGTTTTGTCTCAACAGCTTACCCTCCTGATCAGCAAAATTCCACTAATTGAATTTTGCTGATCTTTTTTAAGAAAACGGGGGTCATATAGTTAAAAAATGTGACTTGATAGAGACAAACTGAGATCAGTTTTGGGTTCAGTGCCCAAAAATTTGATTAAAAAAAGATAAAGGTCTGTACATTCAGCAGAAACTCAACAACTCCAACAGTTGACATCTTCAAATGAATGATTTCATCATGATGTGAAACTGAGATTTCAAAAACACATTACAGGACACATTACGCAATTATAAAATGGTGCACAAAAGGGCTACTTTGACTATGACAGCAATCCTGATAAAATCCAGATCCTGGTCCTGACATAAAAACATCCTGACATATTTTCTCCATATCGTCCCCTAATGGAGAACATTTTCCTTGGTCAGAAGTAGAGTTTGCTGATGTTTACACACCAAGTAACAACAACTTATCATCTGGGATGAAGAGGCACCTGAGGGACAGGTGAGCTTTGATTTCATCAGTCTGAAATGATGGTAAAAGGATGTTTGAGCAAACAGTGATTTATTTACAGAAACCACTCAAAAAATAGTTCCTAAATATGTCAGGAAGAGCTGCTGGTCTGTTTTGACACATCTAGTGTGGAGTTTTCAGTCCATAGACCTGATTTCCTGTTATGACATGAGGAAGATCACCATTAAAAAATTATAATACTAAAAATAAATCAAGTTTTCATTTTCTTCTAGCATCCACCATACAAAATCATGCATTTTTTTTTAAATTTTCTATTCTTATTTTGTAGCATCAGCACAAAAACATTTGTCTATTTTAGTCTCAGCACACCGTTACACTGACATAAATCACCCCCACTGTCCTGAAAACTCTATAGTGTCACTTTATATTGCACACTGGAGCTCATTCAGTTACACACAGTCCATGTTATGTGAAGCTGAGCGACACACCAAGACACGATGTGTGTGTGAGTGTGCAGCACTAAGCCAATAACTCAGAGAGTTTCAGAGGGAGCTAACCAAGCTATGGATCTGTGGTAGAGATGAAAAGCCCTCCACAGTTATTCTTACTATAAATCAAAGTCGTTCGTAATGTGAGAGGATATAAATCAGAATTATCCTGGTTTTGATTCCCAGCGAGCTTAATAAACATCTACAGCAGAACGTGTTTTATGTCTGCGCGCTGTTAATAGAGACAGCAGCGGAGAGAGAGGAAGTAGAGGGGGAGGATGGAGAGAAGGTGACCCCCCCTGTACAAAGGGTCAGAGCTGTGTGTTATTTTCACCTCGGTGTGTGTGCGTGTGTGTACCTGAAAATCTGTCAAGAAAGCAGAAAATGTGCTTGTGAGTGTTTTTTTCAGGTGCACGTGAAAAGTGTGCGGCGTTAATTATTGTGCGTTTGTATGCAGGCGTGTCTTCCTGCTGCAGGGACGTGTTAACGATAATTTTCCTGAGTATATGTGTGTGTGTGTGTGTGTGTATGTGTGTGTGTGTGTGTGTGTGTGTGTGTGTGTGTGTGTTATGGGTGAGGATCTGTTCTGTAGTGTGAGATGAGTCTGCAGGATTCTGGCCTCTTGTGCTTTCTGTAATGAAATGCAGAGAGTCACTCAGGTCAATACACAGAGCTGCTTCTAATCCAAACTGCAGACAAAACTGGAACGGATCAGAATTCTTAAAAAGGAAGTCTGACTTTAGTGTGTGTGAGAGAGAGTGTGTGTGTGTGTGTGTAAATGTGATTGTGTTGAGGGAGCAGGGTGGTTTGAGTGAAACCGATAAAATCTGCAGTGTCCTCACCCACACTGTGCTTGCTTGTCTGCAGGTCGACTGTAATACAAAACAACAGAGACGTACACACCTGATACATTTTGAGGAGGCATTCGAAGACGACATGATCACGACTTGATAACACTCTAAATACAGAGCTCTAAAGGAAAGAGGAGCTGGTCTATGAAGGAGGAAGGTTATTGTGTCATCAATCATATCAGGTACACAAAATGACAACACAACAGCGTTTTAAAACCATAAAACTCCTTTAATAGCTTCATCTTTATCAGTCAGACACTTTACAGCAACTCCAGCCGCTTAATGGCACTCTACGGTAACTCTACAGGGGCAAAAAGGCCGGAAAAGTGTGCCAAACTCATAGCTAATGTTGTAAAAATGTTTTAATATTCTATATTACAAAGTGAAATCAATCTAATGAACACTTCAAAATATTTGTGGTATGGTGGTTTTGTAAGACAGGAGCAGCAGAGCTTTGTTTAGTACTATCATTTTGGGTGTTTCAGGACTGCAGGAACCCAAATTTAGTTTCTGGGGTTATTGATCTATCCCTTAAAATTTCCCTTCCTCCTGGTCGCTTTGATCAGATCGAGAAGTTCCCCTTCCTTGGTTCATGTTGGACTGCAAAGCCTAAAACCTGGGGACTCCTGGTCTAGTTTCACTGATTGTGTCAGTTTGTTGTTGTAATCAAGCCAAAAAAAAAATCTGTTTTTGATGGGGTTTGTTGTATTTTGACCCTTTTAGCACCAAAGTTGCAAAACTGCAACAAGTAACATTACTGAATCTAACAAGCCAAATACGGTGCATCTTGCAGTGAGTACTTTACACCAGGAGATGGTGGACATCCGTAATGTCAATCTGAGCAATATTTGTGGGTGTGTTTCTATTTAAAGTTTTCAACTTTATACAGTTTGAGACCAAGTAAAGGAACATAGGAGCGCAAGAAAGCAAACTCTAAATTTGGAGCAATTTCATGCAAAATAATAACATTTTCAGCTTCATTTCAACTCTTCGGTGAGAAAAAATTATCTGTCTTCAGCTTGAACAAGCACATTGGAATCTGGATGAATTCCAAATTGTAACAATTTGTTACACTTTGAGTCATTTACTACATTTTGGCTTTTGAAACGTATTTTTGTTGAGTTTCAAGGTTTGTACTTTTGTTACATTTTTGACAAATTTCGTTTTTATTACATATTGGGTCATTGTTAAGTTTAAGCCAGGCCGTGTTACCTGTTGGGCTCTATCATGCCTTCTTAGTGGACATTTTTTATTTATGAATATCTGGACATTTATGAATTCCTGACTGAGTTTGTAACTGAGTTTCAACATTTAAATCATTGTTCTGTATAGTTGTGTCTTTATTTTTTTATTTATTTGTAGCTTGTATCTTTATATTATTACACTCCTTTAAAATCGTACGATTTTGGAAATTATTTGGTGGCCCACTTGCAATACCTTCACGGCCCACCAGAGGGCCGCGGCTCACAGGTTGGTAATCGCTGGTATAAATGCTATGCTAATTTGTTCATTAACACACAAATGTAAATGAAATAAGCAAAAAAATGGAATAATTACAGCTAGCTGGCACAAATGTGAGAGCAGCCTGATGAACTACTGAACTCCAACGCAACATCCTGTCCTGCAATCCGGACACTGACAGCTGAGTTAGTGAGAGCATCTTTTAACTGCTGATTTCCTCAAAAGTCACTTAACGATGGGGTCTCTGCTCAACCTGTGAGAGTTTTTTTGGCTCAATCACCATACATGACTGGATTTGTACTTTTAGCCCTCCAAAATACAGAAGCATGTTATTAACTTCTCTCTCCATGAATGGTAGTGGATGCAGATTCACAGCAAAGTCCTAACCATGTTTTTAGGGTCAAAGATCAAACATACTGTTTAGTTGAAAATGTAATTGAACACAAACTGTAGAATAGAAAGGACTAAAGAATTACAAATCGACATTATTAACTCATTCTTCATCCATGCTGCCACCCCCACACTTCACACAGCTCAAGGATTAAATCTACTGATTCCTCCATCATTCACACCTTCGTGTTTGTGTTTACAGTATAGTGTCACTCAGAGGAAACCCAAAGGTCAATCCGATGTGTCCTTGACTTTAGAGGATTGAATCATGACCTGCTAAAGTAAATCTTTGTCCCCTCACCACCCTGAATGACCCTCAGTGAACATCTCTGTGTAAACATCCTCATCTGCTCCCCTCTACTTGACACCAGTTTCTCAGGTGTTACTCAGAGAAACACTGCAGCTCTCGTGACTCATCTCATCCAGTGTTTCAGAGTATTTATGTGGAAAAAACCCTGATGGGACTGATTTGAGTTTTTTAATGCAGAAAGTGATCTAAAATATGCTGGACTTTGGGCACAGGAGCCTCAGCTTGGAGAGTCAGTGGAAAAGATCGCACATGATGCATTCAGGTGCAGTGCAGCTGTGTGTGTCACATGCTTGGAGAACAAACGCTGAAGAAGATGGACTCTAATAAGTGTAATGTTTCACAGGCTGTGCAGACGGATAAAAACAGAGGGTCCGGTGGACACCTGACACACAGAGGAACACACTGCAGAGTACACACCAACACAACTTCAACTCTATACACAGGAAGCCAGAAAAACCTGAACCCCAGCCTAATTGAGAAAGGACTCTCAAAAAAACAAAACAAACAAAAAAAAAAACAAAAAAACAGGACAATAGTCTATAAGATCATGGTCGTTTTCCTCTTTATAAAGAACTAGAAGGGAGATTGTAGCTGTGTCCCAGCTCAAAAGCCACATTTGACGGTCAGTCGAGCTGCAGGAACGCATCAAATGCTGCCCCAATTGAAAGCCACTTTCTGAAGCAGCCAAAAACCATGTCCTACTTTTCAAGGCCGTAGACATCAGGTGCATCCTTCAAGGCCCAGAATATCCCATCATCCTTTGCCAAAATTCAAACTTTCACACAAAAGCAGGCTCCCTAAACAGCTGAGCAATACACCGTTAAGTTAAAGTGGGTTACACTCAGTGGTGAGTTGAATCGAAATCATCTCCAAGTGTTGGTGAGGAAAATAAAGTTATATGCAACAGTGCTGTCAGCGGTGATTGATCTAACGCTTGAAACAGTCCACTCTGGGGTACAACTTTCCAGTTAGTGAACGATTTTTGGGGGGGTGTGCGAGATAAAATATCCTGATTGGTGGAGCACGTGTCAAAATCTCTCTTATCAGATAAATGTGTAATTACTTTCTAAAAACGTGTGTAAAGAGTGCATCCAGCTGAAAGTTGTCAGTCAATCGGCTTGTTTCTAAGCTGAAGTGCCAATCTATCTCTACGCATCTTCATGCTCAGAGCCATCCAGTGTTTCCACCGGTTTAAGGCTTTTTGAAAATGTATCCAACAAGTTAAAGTTTTGTCACTGGCGGTAGAAAGAAAGAATTATCAAAATCAGCAAAGGATGGATTTCCTCCTTGTTTCCTCCTTTCTTCCTTACTGATAGACTCTCAGGTTTGAACAGATCATTGCAGAATAACTGCTGCATGTGGGTCAGAATGGACATAATCAAAAAACCGCTTAATCCATGTCTTAGCCTTTAGCTTGTGTTTTAGCTTTTAGCCTGTGTTCTATCACCCTCCTGTTTCGCTTTCTCCTGTTCCCTTGTCTTTTTTTCTGCCAGTCCAGCTCCCGTTTCTGGCACGACTAAGTAAATCACAGAAACTGTTTTCAGCAGAGAAAAACACAGATCATTCTTCACACTGCTAAACTCTGTCAGATGGTGTGGCGTTGTCATAGAGACTTCAGTGCCATAAATCAATCTGACCCAACTGGGAGGCTAAGAAATAGCATTTGAAAATAACCTATTTTGGCGCTGATGATCTCATTTTAAATCCATCCATCCATTTTCTATACCGTCTATCCTGCTAATCAGGGTCGTGGGTGGCTGGAGCCTATCCCAGCTGTCATTGGGCGAGAGGCGGGGTACACCCTGGATTGGTCGCCAGTCAATCGCAGGGCTGACATAGAAACAAACAACCATTCACGCTCACACTCACACCTACGGTCAATTTAGAGTGATCAATTGACCTAACCATGTGGGCATGTTTTTGGTGTGTGGGAGAAAGCCTGAGTACCCGGAGAGAACCCACGCATGCACGGGGAGAACATGCAAACTCCGCACAGAAAGGCCAACCGTGCCCTAACGGGGACTCGAACAGGCGACCTTCTTGCTGTGAGGCTGGAGCGCTACCCGCTGCGCCACCGTGCAGCCCCTCATTTTAAATCACATTTATAATAATCAGACTCTTACATGATCACTTTGAAACTGTCCATAGCCTCTTTGAGATGGCACCTTGTCTTCACCTTCTATGGCATCGTTCTTGCTGAATGACCTTCATCGTTGTCTAACCTTCTTCTACTAGTGTGCTAGTGTTTTGCAACCAACTGTGTCTTTTTCTCCATATGTCACTGCCCTGATTTGCATAATCTACCTGGGTCTTCAGTCTGTGGTGTCAACACAGACAACAATGAGCCACAGGGACCATGTAGTTCTTGGGAGTGTTTTGTCAGGAACCAAAAGCTCCTGGGGCTTCTGGTCCAAAAGTGAGGAGAAGTAGCTTGCTAACTAAGGTTAGCTTCAGGGCAAGCGGCAACCTTCGGTCTGAAAAAACAAGACAACACGAAAGTGCTATAAAGCTGCTGTTCCTCTAGTGACCGCTTGAGGCTGGCTCCAGAAGCACCGGAAGTCCTGTACAAGCAGACGGGCAAAAGGCCGTTATCAGAGCTGAAATTAGCGTATTTAAAGCCTGGTACAAACTCTGTCTCCTGTCTGGATCGCTAATTTCACTTACGGCACACACTGTGAGGGGGGTGAATTTTTTTCTAACTTGGCCGTTTGGAAGATATTAGGATCAAGAGCTTACCCAATCAGAGCCACAGCTCAGATCACGTGACTGACGGGCGCCCAATGGCTGTGAGTTTGGGCACTCGTCACTCGTCCCATTTCCAATATGGCCGCGCCCGTCGTTTAGCCTCAAAACAGAGCTGCAGTAACAGACGGGTGACATCACGGAGACTACGTCCATGTTTTATACAGTCTATGCTTCATGCCAGAATATTTATTCGTGCCTCTCTGCAGCATGGATCTCAAATGTCTGCAAACAAATCAGGATTTTCTTGCTGCAGTCATTTAAAAAATTCAATAGTTAGAGTGGTGATAGTTGATAAAAGGTGAATAAAAGAGAGGAATTGGACGAGTTTACAAAGCACCAGACAAAGACCAATGTACTGATGCTTAGTCCTGAGAACCAAGTCTGTATTTCACAACATTTGACGTGAGAAATGTCAGGGTGATGTACAAGTAATTGCTTTATTCCTATCTGTTTCAGAAGACAGTTAAAATGAATATGGAGTGCACACACACACACACACACACACACACACACACACACACACACACATTTAATACCCTGTGACTGTTTGACATACTGCCTGCTGCTGATTATTCCTCTTTGACAGCACTACGGTACTCGTGTATGAGTTATAAGGGTGTGTGTGTGAGTGAGTGTGTGTGTGTGTTAGTATCATCACAGTGTGTAGGATACTGTAAATGGAGACTGAGCTGATACTGTAGCCTGCAGGTCACCTCAGGGTGCCATCTGTCCTCAGAGTCAAACGGATCAATCGATGGATGAACATTAATCTGTAGAACTGCACGTGTCTATTGCTCCACAGGACGCCGCTGATTAGAGCCTGAAATATGGACGCTCCCACTCCCGCTAATGTCTGTGTGTGTGTGTGTGTGTGTGTGTGTGTGTGTGTGTGTCTAATGTGTCACTGCTCACACAAACAGGCGTCCCCGCACAGAGCAGCAGGGAGACGGTCTTTTTGTCTCTGAGCTGCAGCCTGAAGGTGTGAACGCTCAGCTCACACACTTGAATACCTGCACACTCCACTGATGCAGGTGAGACAAGCTGCTGCACACAGGAAGTGATGCTGTGAGAATCTCAATGAGCAGCCTCAAACATGAGAACTAGAGCTATTTACATCCAGGAATCTTACGCTTTGTTATTTTCCGTTTATACTCATGAAGAAGACAAAACAAAGAATCTGAACACAGCAGGTTCCAACGCTGCCATCCATAAAACTCCTGAAAAACTAGATCAGAAACACAGCAGCATCAACAACAGTTATATACACACTCATATACACTCACAAACCACTGTGTCAGGTTCATCTGTTCACCTGCAGGTTAAAACTAGTATCTAATCAGCCAATCACATGGCAGCAGCTTTGAAACACTTATTAATGTAAACATAATAAAAATGAGCTGTTGAAGGTCAAACAGAGCATCAAAACGAGGAAATGTGGTTTAAAGATGAAGTATGCAGAAATTTTTTTTAATTTGTGTTCATGAATACAACAATCAAACTGGGCCCCTTTTTGGTGGCTCAGTGCCAGCAGCTGTGCATGCTCACTGCCTCTTATTGTAGCTTATGGCAAAGTGACCACACTCACCAGCCTGGAGAGCACCTTTGGAGTCATGTTTCTATGTGGGAGAGACTCAAGAGTCGTATACCTGACTTCCTGCAGGTAAATGAGGGATCCTGCAAATATTGTATCATTCGGCCGCCATTGTAGCTGCTCGAGATAGCTTCTTCCACTCACTGTAATCAACACACAAAATCACATGCACACTGGGCGCGCTGTGATTGGCTGGTCATCACCCATGACCACATCCACTCTCCGCCCAGAAACATGCCAAATCAACCAAAACATCAAAACAGAGGGAGGCTGAGGCAGACACTGACACACATGTAGAGGCCTATGGATGTCAATGGAGCAGGATTATAACTGTAAAAGTTAAGATGTTGTGTTTTATAAAAATCCTGTGTACTATACCTTTGAGGGCGTGGTCACACTGACAATTCAAACTGTGTTCTACTCAAGCATGATTGCTCCCTCACAGTGCCACTCTCCCGCTGGTCACACTGCTCCACTATGGACCAGACTTTGGCACAGTTGCTGATGTCATTATGAAGCATCTGTTTACAAGACCTGGTCCCATCAGAGGCAGTACAATGGTGAACACAAAGAACATTGTTAGAACTTTAGTCACTTTTTGGTGCCTGATAAGTCATTTTGGACCGACACAGCCCTCTAACACCCTGCCATTGATTAAAATGATTGTAGAGAGGAGTGGTTGTTGTAATTATGTCATTGATTATGCCTCATGTATGTACTGTGGCTGGGTGCTGTTGCTCGTGCACAAAGTAAACCGTGCTATAGCACACCTCTCACAACTGTGCTGAAGCCAAGAAGTGAATCATACCTGAGCACAGTTTACTTGTGGTCACACTGACCAAAAGAGCTTTTAGAGCTGAAGCATGCTTAAGCAAGGCAGGATTGGCCAGTGTGACCACGTCATGAGAGATTTTGGTTTTCAGCCCTTTATTAAATCTATGACACCAATGATTCAGACAACTCTGGAGGTAAAAGAGGGTCCATACTGTAGCCCTGATGCCAAGTCCTGGAAATCTTTTTTTTTCTCCTCACAGTTTTTAAGCCAAATGTCAGGGTGATTTCAAGGTAAATGTTTCATTCCTGTCTGTTTCAGAAGACAGTAAAATGAAATGTGCATGGGGTACACACACACACACACACACATGCTCACGAGCTTAATGCCCTGAGACCGTCTGACTGCATGCTGCTGATTATTCCTCTTTGACAGCACAACATTACTCAAATATAAGGTATGTATAAATGTATGTATGTATGTATGTGTGTGTGTGTGTGTGTGTGTGTGTGCGTGTGTTAATATCATTGCATAAATGGAGACTGAGCTGATACTATAGCCTGCAGGTCACCTCAGGGTGCCATCTGTCCACAGAGTCAAACGGCCCAATCGATGGATGAACATTAATCTGTAGAACCGCACGTGTCTATTGCTCCAATATAGGAGCAATGTTTACATTAGATTATAGATTAGAAGTAGATTAAATTAACGGCATGGCCTATGTTAGAGATACAAGCTAATCTCTGTGTGCTACGTGTCTCTCCATGGAATTCAGACCATGAATTTAACCTCTGGGCTGTTTGTATTGGAGCCTTATAGAGAATTAATGTAAATTAGACCAATAATCAGCTGGACAGACTCTCCAAGAAAGCAGCCATAGTTTTTAGTCACAGTCTATTTAACTTTTATCTATACAGCCTTACCCATTCAGTAGGCTGGAGCCCTGCTGTCATTGGTCAGGGACATCCAGGACAGGGTGCACATCATTCCTGAAACATTCCCATGGAAAAGGAAAACAAATGGTGATAAATGAATTTTATCGTGATCGTATCTGCGCTCACTCTTTTATCTATATAATCTACACATTACTGTGTAGATGAGTGGGGAGTTAGTGGATGTGTGAACACACCAGGATGTATTCTTTAAATTCACTGTGAGTAAAAGGGAGGTGTGGAGATGTTTACATCCTGTGATGGGTGTGAAGCTGAAAGAGTGATGACAGAAACATCAGCATTCAGTGATAGAGCCACTAGTTCAACAAGTCGCTGGAAACGGGTTGTAAAGAAAAACCTCATCACTGATATTTGTAGAAGTTGATGAAACGTTGATGATCAGATCAGATTTTGCGGAAGCATGAAGCTCCTAGGAATACACGATTTTTCTGAATATAATATTGTTTCCCAAGAAATCCCCATTGAAAAAGTGGAGTCTTCTTATTTTGGGGGACTAGGCTTTGAACAGCTGTCTCTCTCTCTCACTCACTCTCTCTCGCTCTCTCTCTTTCTCACTTAGTCGTCACTCCACAAAGCCTCCCTACAGGTAACGTACAAAATTGCAGGGAAGAGGGGGAGTGGCTCTAAGAGTTTTTTTCCTGCGTTTCTTATGTTGGTTGCCCAACATAAAACTTTTGGAAAAGCCTTCCAGAGTGGAATTTTTCTGAAACACAGTTCCTGCAGCGATCAGAGAAAAAACATGAAATTCCATTTAGTTTATTTTGGTGTTATACGGGGGGGACATTTCTGTACAAATAAAGTTTTTACACCGTTGCTATGTAAATGGCAAGCCAGAGTTTTCAGTGGAAACGCTAACATCATGCTTTGCACGTGCGTGAGTGTAACAATTTCAATGTGGATTAGCCATGCACAAACCAGCACAACAACAACCACGGTAACAATAGCTGACCACCACGTCGTGCAATCTGCCTTTCAACAAAATGTGTATCAATTGCACCATTTCTGCAATCAGCAAAACAGCATTCAATATATACAACGGATGAGCAGCTCACCTCTATTTCAGCCTCCAAACAATTGTTATGTGGATGGCTCCTGCAGTTATTTTGCCACTTACAGGCTTGGCATGCCAGTGGTGGCTGCTGGTCTTTCAAGGAGGGGAAGCTCATTTTTTTCCCCAGCCTACATCATAAATGTGTTTGTTTATTTATATGTAAATTCTACCCTCCTTTGCTCTTCAAGTCATTTTTAACAAAAACAAAGTCGCTTGGGATCGGTAATATCTCCGGATCAGTCCAGAACAACGGAATGAAAGAATTTGAAAATGCTCATTTTGCTGTTAATAAAAAGGAATTCTGCCTCAGACGGATCATTCAATCATCATGCAGACGCCGAGCATCCAGGCCCGCCCACTGCCCCATAGAACCTCAGAGACGCTGATCATACGATGGACAAGACAAAGCCCAGCATTTATCCAATGACCGTCCAGTTTTGCGCAATGGGACAACCCACTCTTTGCTTCTCTATTGACCCAGAGACGCTGAGCGTCCGTCTGATTGAATTACAGTGCAGCTGCGGAGATTAATGAGAAGGAAATCGTGTTGGTTTCCTGTGTTAAGTAGCTGATTCTGAGCAAAATATGATGCATTCTAGCGCATATGTAGTCAATAAAATGTACACACAGCAGTACACATTTCACCACTTGTCTTTTTTTTTTTTTGACATTTTAGGTGCTGAGCTTCCCTTGCAGTCTTAGAGCAATCGCTACTGTAGCAGCGTTTTCAGCCCCTCAGTGTTTCCATGTAATAGTTGATTTTTTTTTCATTGCGTTTTTTGTTTTTTCAGGTGAAACGCTGTCATGCAAAAGTGGTCTCAATGAATTGGCGGCATGAAGCTTGTTAGTCTGTAAAAATCCATACATCAGCTGCATAATTGTTTAAGATGCAGGGTTCAAGTCGTGTGAAAAAAGTAGCGGCTTAAAGTTGGTTTTACAGAATTGCGGTTTTATTCAGCTTATCCACTGTCCACTGTCAAGTTCGCTCCACACTGCCCCTGCTGGTTTTACGTGTACAGTGCAGAGCTGACGCCCCAAACCTACACTGGGGGACGTCCTATGTCCTGGTGCCATCCACCAGTTTTCACTGTGTTTGGTCTGTAGTGTTAATAGATACAAATCCAGATAGGGTGGATGGAGTTGTTTGCTGTCAGGTGACCTTGCCTCTCTTGAGCTGTGTGTGAATGGATGCCTGTGTGTGTGTGTGTGTGTGTTCTCAGAGAGGGACACAGTGTGTGTTACAGTCTCCGCTAATTTATACATAGTGCTGGATTGACGATGTGTGAGTGGACACGGAGAGCCGGCTGTGTGTAGCGTTTGATTGGTTTATCAGCAACAGATCTGCAGCCTCCTCCACCCCCACCCCCGCTGACGCCCTGAATCTCATACTGCTCCAGTCCTGGGACAAATCCATCAATCTAACACTCACACACACACACACACACACACACACACACAGCGCCAACATTTCAGGCAGCAGTGTCACTGTTGCATTGCGTTAAAATCATGTGTGTCTATCCCTGGTTTTCACACACACACCCGGAGGCTTTCCATCAATATCAATAAAGATATCTCTTTATCTTCCTGTCATTATGATATCACACACAAACACACACAAATGTACACATGCATGCGCACACTGCGACTGTGGGGACTCTCTCCAGCACTGCTGATCGAGCAAACACTGACAAACAGCTCCAACAAACAGGTAAATAAACACAACTTCTCCGACCAAACCACAGGTTTTAGTCCATACCTTCATGCAGAGAGAGCCACGTGAGCAGGATGGGCATGACTCCAGGTGGCATTAATTTTTAAAGCAAAACTAGAAATTCACCTGACACAGGCAAACGCAACGTTACTGCCCTAGAAAGTCCAGGTGACCTACAAACCTGACCAATGTCATCCTGCGGCAATTTAACACACTCAACTCCAGCAATTAACGTGAAAAGAACCGCAGTGTGCCTCATCCCTGAGAGATCACCAGCATTTGCATCCTCTTCTCTGGAGTTACATGTCTGCATCTTCATGGTTGCAGTCACTTCCTAAACAAAGACCTAATGTTTGGTTTCGATTATAGGTCTGCAAGTAAAACAAGCTTGGTTAAAAGAGAGGAACTGTAAAATGAATCTAAGCATAAATAAAAGATGCAATTAAGCCAGACACAGAAAAAGTGACATAAAAGATTAAAAAAAAAAGTCCAAATCCAACTTTCACATTAAACAGGGAAACAGCAGCCATTTATTCTAAAAGGGTAAAATCACAGCTTTGTAAATGTCTGAATATGGAAAAAGGACCAATAAATAGCATTTTTGGTTTCAGCATTGAGGTGCACAGTAGAGCTAGCATGATCAGTCGTCATACAGTGATGGATTGTGTCAACATGTGGTACTATTGTTTTTGTTAGTGGTAAAATCAAATTTATCTGTACTTGCAGTTCACTACAGAAAGTGGTGGGGGCAGTATCACTCCCACTGTTTATGTTAGTCACAGAAACAGAGAAGAACAAGAAGTTCACATGAATTATAAACAAGCAACAACCTCCAGTCTGAGAATATGAGACAATGCTGAAGTGCTAAAATTGGCCGTTTGATGAGTGACCGCTTTAAGGTTGGCTCCAGAAGTACCAGAAGTCACATACACACCAAGCAAAAATAAAAATTCACAGCAGAAATAAAAGGGTTTATAACCTGGTACAAAAACTGGATTGCAAATTTCGTTAACTGCACACACTGTACAGGGGTGAATTTTCTTTCTTTCTTTTTCAGAGGCCTGGCTCAGCTCACAGGACTGACAGTATCCTATAGCTGTTCTTGAGAGTCATCACATGCCTAAATTCCAATATGGCGGCACCAGCCATTCGGCTTTAAAACTCTGTTTCAGACACAGATAGGTGACATCACAGAGGCTACGTCCATTTATTACACATCCTATGATTATAGCGGAGAAGGAAAATGCTTGAAAAAGTTGGTCCAGGCTTTCCAAAATTAGAAAACATTTCATTGAAAACAAATCTGTAAAACTTGTTAAGTGGGAACCGGGTGAAGTCAAGCTCTCCCTACATGGCAGCACTACAGCGATGCACCAACGCCTGAAAAGTGCATGTGCACGCATAAACAGATGAGGTAAGGTGGGGATACAAAATGTTGTGCCGTGAAATTGTGATGGTTTGACTCATTGAAAATAATAACCATCAGTTGCAGCCCTATAGGACAAAGTTCTTGTAGAAAGTCAAACATGCAGGACACTATGGCAAAGTTATAATTTACAGCGCATTAAGTTTTCCTCTGAAGGGACGGCTTTGCTTTATGGCCCATCCATATGCCAAGCGTCTTTGTGCAGGACTCTTAACCCTGGACTGATGGTTCCTCGTGCTGTGCTATGGGTGTGTGAATGGGATTAGTTAATAGTGATGATGCTCTTCTAAACAACCTTTGTCATCATTGTATGAATGTGCTGTGGATGGATGGATGTGGCATATGATGTCAAAGAGGTAGAAACCTGTGGCACTAATGAGATAACATCCATGTTTATACACTCATCAAACGGCACTGCAGATATACTAGAGTCAAACACTATCAGCAATTAGCATGCTAGCATTCTTGGATCCAGCAACACTCCACCACCTTTGTTTGGCATGTTGGTGCTACAGCATAAAAAAATAAGTATCATAAACTACAGACACAACATTCACCTAAGGATCGTGCAGGATGAAAGGTCACATGGTCTCAAGAGTTTAGCTGGTTGATCCTCAGGGGAGCATGATGGACATGATCCACCGAGTAGTGGTGAGCAATACTGCATAATTTGGTATTGATCTGATACCAAGTAAATATAAGGCCAGTATCACCCATATCAATACCAATACTGATACTAAATCTAATTATGAAATTTGAATGTTCATGGATAACAACAATTTTTATATTTTAGCATTAAAGACATCATTTAAATCACAGAGCTTGCGCATACAGGTAGATTAGCATTCACAGAAACAGAGAAATAGTCAGGAAATCAGCAATTTAATGACACTTTTAAGTATCAATCTCATCATGCACTTATTAATCATTACCGATTCCAACGTAGGTATTGACATATTGGTATTTTAGATCGATGATCCGCCAACCACTATCAACCAGTGGTTTTTATGGAAATTAATCTGGATTGAAAAGGGTGATCAACCAGCTGCTTAAAATGTCATATATAGTGACACAATGTGTTCAAATGGATCATCAAGCAACCATTTGTTGAACCACAACACACCCAAAAACCGAGGTAAGATCCACATAATGTCATATTGAGCTGAGTTTTGCTTGTAGATAAATTAAAAGAAGTGATAAGCTTTGAAAATACAACAGAGAGCATATCAGAATGTAACGTGCTGAAGGGTAGATTTACAAAATTCAAAGAAGTATTAAAAAGTGAGCTGCTGATGTACTGCAGTGGTGCAGAGACGAACAGGACTATCTCACATGTCGTGATCCAGATTTAAGAAAAAATGTTTCAATCATGACGCTGTGACTTCTGTTTGACAATGAAGTTCAGATGAAAGCAGCAAAAATGGTCAAACATAGAAGCAGCTGTCACATCTGTCTGATAATCACACTGCTGCTTCTTTTGACCCTGCTGGAAGGTGTGTTTTTTCACTCTGTGCTAAACATATCCCAGACAGTATCCCCGTGCAGGACGTGCAGGGATGAAACTGATCCTTCTCTCAGCTCACAGAAAGAAGAAGAAAACCCTCACAGACACGGTCGTCTCTGTGAACCACACATGAACTCTGCACACACCCGTCCTCGCGCAAACTTTCCTGAATATATCACACACTGCAGTTTAACCAAACAAATCCAACAGCTGAGAAACAGCTGAGGAAGCCAAACTTTATATGATATTGACAAATTCCAGAGCACAAACCATCTTTCACAGATACACACACATAAAAGCTAACTCATAGCACACACACACCACAGAGCACACACAGCTGGGACATCATGTAATTAAACAAGAGTTTGTCCTCAGCAGCTCTCAGAGGCCCCGCTGCCTCTGCTGCTGTCCCGGCTGCTGCTGCTGCTGCTGCCTTGCTCTGCAGCACAGCAGCAGGGCGGGGAGAAGAGGGAGGAGGAGTGGGAGGAGAAGGAGGTGTGACTCTACCTTGCCCTCGGTCCAGCAGAAACAGATGTTACTGGAGGTGCTCAGGATATCCGTAATGAAGGAAGAGATGCCGAGACGCATGGTGATAGATAACAACAACGCTCGAGAGATAAACAGATTTAAAAAGAAAACAAAAACTGAAGAGATGGAGGGAGAGATAGAGAGAGATGCAGGAGCTGTTAACAGAGCGGAGACCGAGCAAGACTGAGGAGGAGAGAGGGAGAGAGAGGAGGAGGAGGAGGAGAGAGGGGGGAGTTAAGAGGGAGAGAGAGAGAGAGGAGGATGGCTGCTGCTGCTGCTGCATGCAAGACTTTCACTCTGTGTGTGTGTGTGTGTGTGTGTGTGTGTGTGTGTTTGTGTGTGCCTGAGTGTGTGTAAAAGTGAGTGTGTGCCGGGGAGTTTGTATTCATCTAATGCTCAGCTTTCTGAGAACAAAGCCAACAATGCAGGTTTATAGTAGGCTGCTGTTTTTAATAACCATGAGTCCACTTTCATGTACCACACACTGCCTGTCTGTCAAAAGTTTCACAGCCAGCGTTTGGCAAATGTACCGGGGTTAACAGATTCAACTCACACCTGCAGCAAAACATCAGGAGGAATGGGCAGTGAATTTAAAAACACACAACAATTTTGTCAGAGATGCAACAGCTGAGATGAGCTGCAAATCAGGAGAACTTACTGTAAAACCCAAAACAGCGCCCCCTACAGGCTAGAATTTCTGATGTAAGCAATGTTCATCTTTTGATGTTTTTTGGATTCGTGCAAGTTTGAGTCACTCAATCGTTTTGGGAGTCAAACTCTGGCACGCAGCCCAAATTTGGCCGAGTGAGTGCCCACCCAATCAAATGAGCCGGAGTGGGTTGGGTGGGCGGGGCTTCGTGATCCAACAGTAATGCAAGGGGTGTGGAAAACAGGCGCTAACTCACCTACTTTGCATAATTTCTGAACATTTAGCATTACACTTTGCGAGCGATTTAAGATTTAGATTTAGATTTAACATTGAGATTTAGAATTGACGTTTAGATTTAGATTTACGACGTAGATTTAGTTTTAGGAATTAGATTTAGGATTTAGATTTAGATTTGACGTTTAGGTACAGAATTAGCATTTAAATTTAGATTTAACATTTAGGTTTATATTTGATATTTAGATTTAGATTTAACATTTACATTTAGATTTAATATTTAGATTTAGTTTTATTTTTCTATGTATGCACCTTTTTAAAAATTATATATATTTTCTGTTTTGCATGAATTTCTGTCTTAAATGAAAGAAAATCAAGCTAAATGTGAGAAAAGTGAACTAAATATTCACAAAAACGTCGCCTATTTAGCAGTGACTGAATATTTACATCTGGCACCCCATAGTTTTCTGGGTTTGTGCAATTTTGATTCACACAATTGTTTTGGGTGTCAAACTCTGGCCCGTGGCCAAAATTTTGCCCGCTGTGCAATTATATTTGGCCCACAAGACAATGCCAAATGACTACTAGAGCTGACCTGCTGGTATTATATCAGGCATGTACCATAAATACTTCAGATCCCTTCATGTTTTGGTGCGACACTCGAGACTGGACCCTTGAACACCATCTTCAATGTTGACAGTAGTCATAGCAACCTCATGCTACTACTGGCACAGTGCTACCCCTCCCGAAATTGGTGAAGAAAGGCAGAAAACTGAAGCTTTCTATACAGGTGGGAGGCAAAATATCTGTTTATTTATGTAAAAGACAGAACTATTTGTCTTCTATGACATTATTAGTTTATTATTATCTTACTGTTGAAATTTAAATCAGAAGGCTGAAAATGTGTTTTTTACTTTACATTTGATTTTGCATGTGTGCAGTATTAAGGTATTGATTGTATAGTGTTAAGCTTTGCTTGTACTTGATTTGATGTTTAAGTAAAACTTGTTTTGGTCCACATGGAAAGGTTCATTCTTGTATCTGGAGGAAGATTTCTTCAATAAATGTCAATGTTGGCCTGCAACTTTGCTCAAGTTTTAAATTTTGGCCCACAGTGTGTTTGAGTTTGACACTGAAGAGGTTTCACCAGCCAATCAACAAGTCGACTATTCGAACCACTGGCCTCTGCTGTGGGCGCAGGTCAACTACCCACCAGCACCTGATACCTATGAGGGAAAGACCATCACCCAACAGTGATGGGGCCTCCACCTCTACCACATCGATGCAAAATCAGCAAGAGAGAACACGTGTGTTTTTGTAATTTTTAAAACTTTTTTTCCTCTCAACTATTCCTGGGGCTGCATGCAAGTTTTTAAGTTTACTGCTTCACTCTATTTAGCTGATTTCCCAGTGACTCTTACTGAAAAGATGATGACAGACTCAGAGACAAAGATCTGGAAGCTGCTGCCTTTAACCCTGAAAGTGCTTAATAAAGCACTACATGTGATTTTAACTTTAAGCAAACGGTCACATTGTCTGCTCCTCTCACATTCACTGCTCCCTCTCTCTCTCAGTCACTCAACCACTCACACTGTATGTCGCTCTGCCTGACCCTGATAACAGCAGAGGAGGGGACAGAGCACTGAGAAGGTGCAATAACTGTGGGAGTTGTTGCATACAATGTAGTAAAATACATGGAGTGGAAGTGGCGTGCAATGCCACAAAATTTGGTATAAACCTGATACCAAGTAAATTTAGGGCTAGTATCACCAGTATCAATACCAATATCGATACTTTTTACATAGAAAAGCAGCTTTTCAAAATTAAAAAAAAATATTTTCAACCAGATTATCATGCGCCTCTTTTTTTTTTTTTTTTTTTTTTTTTTTTTTTTTTGGCTGTTTTGTTAAAGTAAATTTGAATGTTCATGCATGTCAACAATTATTATGTTCCAGAATTACATGAATCATATTTTTAAGCATCAATCTCATCATGCAAGTATTGATCCACACCACTAAAAATGTTGGTATCAATATATTGATATTTGGATCAATCTGTTCACCACTAATGAATGGATGCTCATTTAGATCTTTTAGTAATGTGACTGGGTGTAGACAGGCTATATAAACGTAATTGAAAGGCTCAAATATATTGCAATATATTACAGAAATTGTGATATAAATATTGCACATTGCACATATTGGTGTGACGATACTGAAACGTTTTATTGTTCAGCCCTACTCATTCCTCTTCCTCGCTGTGTATGCCTGCAAGGGACTGTTTAACTCATTTATCACTGTGATCTTTGTATGATGAATCACATAAATGTTTGTACTTTTCTGTTTGGACACTGGGAGCGCTCCTGTTTATCGGCAATGTTGTTCGCTTATGTCAGTTGCAAATTTTTGGGTGTGCAGGATGCGAAAATTTTTCCATTTGAAAATGATCGCATTAGGAGACAATGCTGCTAAAATGATGTCATTCGTCCACACAGAGTTATGTGGATGTATCAAGTATGACCCTCACTTTAGTTTTCCTTAATGCGAACAAAAAAGTTGGAAAGGCAGACAGAGATCATGAGTAATGTGTGACCTGTGTTGTTTAAGTTATTACCGCAGAGTTTTGCCAGTAACTTAAGGAGTACAGTCATTTTTTTACATCTGTTAAAAAATAGTTTAACATAAAATGCTGCTGTTTGTCTCTTTTGTATATAATTGGGCTTTAATTATGAATGGAAGATCCCACAATGTGGAGCCCAAGGCTGTTGTTTGTCTGTTTACCTCTGTTGTCATGCCGCCCAACATCAAGCTGTAGCATCTCCTTAATAAAAAAAATTGTTCAAAGCTTTTTGGTTTAGAAAAGCTGCTCTGCTACATTATGATGTTATAAAATGCTCATACACTGTGCTCTGAATAGTGTCACATGTCACAGTGGATGCTTAAGCTGTTTGAATCACAGATGCACTTTTTTCAATGTTCAACAGAGTCATGGTTTTAGCCTCATTATTACATAACCGCTAGTCGACGACTTTATGACGATTAAAATTGTGAAGTTGCGCAAACTTTATTGCAGCATCAGATAATTGCAATTGTTTCAGACTTTGGGATCATTCCTGAATAAGCAGCAGATTTCTCATTTAGGTTGATCCGGCTCTATCATCTGTGAGACTGAGAATTTGATCAGTGTGCCCATTACAATAAATCCTTAACTTTTTTCAAATATCATCACCACTCATCCTCTGATTCACAACTCATTCATGTTCCTACTCAAACTCAACAAACAACCACAGCTGCATATGTGATATCAACCATGCCTCAGCTGCAGCGTCATCATGGGAGTGTGACTGGTTGGCAGGATAATGGATGTTCATTTTGAATATGTATGAAGGAGTTAAATGTCACTTCCATTAACTGGAGTTGGAGAGCACATAAAATGCAGTAATCATGCATCATGTGGCTGTAAATCAAATGTGAATAACATTATGCAAATAACCTGTGAGTTATGTTTGTCACCAGTAGGCGGGGCCACAGCTCAGAGAGTACTTGCAGGTATCTTGGAAACTGCACGCAGCAGCTTGGGCCATGTATGATAAAGTTACACATCAGTAAAACCTTTGACATTTCAATGTTGAGCTCTTTCCAAACTTGTCATAAGTATTGTAGGTTTGTATGAAGTCCTCGTATTTTCAATGTGGCAAAGGGGAAAGAGATGTTCACTGTGTCTTTCTGTCTGTTTGCTTTGTTTCCTCAGTGATCAAAAACAAACGTTTAATGAGAAGTGAAAGGCCTTTACTATCACAGCTCTTTCACATTTGACCACCAGAGAAGTTCAAGACACATGACCCCTGAAGTTTTCCAAACCTGTCATTCACATACAGGGTGAAGAGCCCCCTGTTGGGAGGAGGGAAAGGAAACTATCTTTTTGCTATGGCAAGCTGTTTTAACATTTAAAAGCGAAGTTTGACTTTCTGAAACTGAAATTGTAGATATCAACAATTTCTGACTATTCATAATTACATTATGGATAGTCGGAATTTTAATTCAGGATATGTGTAATTCAGTTACGTCAAAAAGAACATTTCAGATATCTGCAAATACATTCTGCCTATCCACAACTGTCATTTCAGATATCTACAAACATCACTTTCTGCCATTCATGTGTATGGGGTTTCTAATTCAAGAAATCTACTACGTCATTTTGAATAACCAAAATGTGAATTACAGATATATGTCAATGACTTTTAGATATTTGTAATTTCAATTCATGATATCTGTAAATACATACATGTGAAACTGTGCTGTGGGTCATATTGGAAAATACCCCTATGGAAGCGATGAAACCGTAAAAACACAAACAATCACTGCATTAGAGTTTCATTTCATGTTAAGCTTGTTTGTTCTCACGTATACTTGACAAATTTCAAGCAAATTTATACAAAATCATTTCAATTTTTGCAATCACATCGAAATCTGGATCAATTCCTGCGGGGTGATCATCACTGATAAAAGGGTCTTGATTTGGTTTTGTTGAACTTCATCACGTGTCACTGTTGACGTACAGCTCATGTGCACAAGTATGTCCATATGGAAATAATGGCAATGGAAAATAAAAGTAACGCCACACAGACAGAAAGGAGTATATAAGCCACACGCTTTCTCTAGTGCAGATCTCGTGCATCTTGTCCACGCAGAAAGCATAATCCAGCCTTTACATCTTATCCAAGAATGATTTGAGTTTCTCTCCAACCCTACCTTCCACTTCTCAACCCCAGAGAGCAAAACCTTTTCCCCCCAAAGAATACATAGAGAAATTCCAGCCCCCTAACCAAGATCTGGTGGCCACACTAAGGAGCAGGACACACAACATTATCGATCAGCTGCTTGCAAAACAAACCTGAGACTCCTCACATTTTCTGTCCCACTTTTGTAATTCTTACACAAAGCTATCTGTGATTTCCTGATTGCTCAGGGGGAATTATGGGTCACAGCTGGCTGACCTTTCTCACCAAACCATATTAAGTGACTGACAGGTTTCCTGCTGACAATGCTGACATGTTTTTACTGTGACAAATAGAGAGAGACTGGACATTCACGGACTGCTGTCAAGGACCTGAAAGATATCAGTATCTGTCAACACTGTGCTACCGAAATTTGAATACTGTGTTTGTGCTTGAGTAAAGAAAAATTGGTAAATTAATCTTATGATGGATTCGGTCAAACTGGACACTTACAGAGCCATAAATTCATGCCATTGCAGAAAATTCTGTGCTATCAACTGATCATCGTGACCAGGGGTCTCAAACTCAAATTACCCAGGGGCCACTGAGCATCGAATTGTTTTATAAGGGGGCCACTTCTTCTTCTTCCGAGGGTGTCATTTCTTTTTGGCTCTCTTTCCCAAAGTTTCTTATATCCCCAATACAAACTACTCATGAACGGCAGCTGTCAACTATCATAAAACGAAACTTATAGCTCAGTTCTCAACGTCTAATAACTAAGGAAAAACTAACTCAGTAAAAAAAGACTTGAACACAATGCAGCCAAATTACATCTTCATACCACCTTAGTGTAAGGATGAGAGAAACGTTTCTACAAGGCGTAATCATTTTTTGAAGTTTTCCAGACTCATGTCCGCAATGCATGGAACTGGGTTTATGACCTATTCTGCAGCCAGACACCAGGGGTCAGGGCGTCTGCTGGAAGCTTCAGTTAGAGGTGAACATCATCACGTCCACTGATTATACAGTCTATGGTCTAGACAAGATGACATTTATAAGGGAGACAGGTATACAGGATTCCCATCAGATACGCTCTCGTCATTCTATTAATCTGGGCCATGACGATCCAAATCTCTCCAGCATTAGCTTCTTAAACAAACTGGTTCTCTGACCTTCTCAGTCTCTGCATCCATTTTTTTCTGTTCAGACCACCATCATCCCTCATCAATCTAACTCTTGCCCTCATGCTTTGATTTTCTCAGGTGTTTTTGTCCTGACTTCACCTGTCGTAATCCTTCCCATCATCCTGTTTACCTGACAACACCGTACACACCTAAAATTCACACTCCAACACAATTAACAGATCAGTCTCTTTTCTTCTGCATCTCAACTTCTGACAAAACACATCAGCTCCAGGTGTGCTGCTCTCACCTCTACTGGTAAACCATTCTTTAAAACTGAAACAAAGAAACTGTTCATTAATTTCTATTTCCTTAAACATCTTTAAAAAAACCAGTGCAGCACCAACAGCAGCCGGACAAGACATCTTAGACCTCAGATCTTCAGATGCTGGTTATTTCTTACATATCCACATGCAATGATCGGTAACACTTTACTATGAGAGTCCATTACTAAACGTTAGTTACTGCATTATTAGGCTATACATATCAATTAATTAAACATATCAGTGTTTGATAACCATTATAATGCATTACCTAACATTAACTAACATAGTTAAGTACATTAGTTAATGCATTAATCAGCAGTTAAATATTGTACAATACTCAGAATTAATAAAAAATGATTAAGCATTGATAAAAGTTACATATTATAATTAGTTATCCTTATATATGCATTACTCTTTAAGCATTTACAATGAGTTACTTCAGGGATACAGGTGTTACATTTCACAATAAGGGTCCAAAAAGCATTCAGTAATGATTAACTATGGTAAAGCAATGCTTATGAGGCAATTTAGCATTTATCACGCGTTACTTAAGGATACATGCTTAAATAGTAAGAAAAAGTAGCATAGATAAGGATAACTAATTACAATATGTTACTTTTATTAATGCTTAATAATGTTTTGATTAGCTCTGAGCAGTTGACATTAATTAGCTGCTTAATAATTCAAGTTAATGTTAGATAATGCATTAGAAAAATTATTCACACGTTATTAATGTATTGTGTATGTATAATGCATTAACCAATACTTATAAGGGACCCTTATTGTGAAGTGTTACCCAACAATCTTAATGATTCAAGCTCGGTGAACCAACTCCATCTACATATGACTCTTTTTGGGGGGATCAAGGTTAGTAAGCATGTGTATGTGTGTTAGCACACCGCTGTTATGAATGCTTCTATTTGCTTTTTTTTTCACCTAACATGTCAGATTTGTGTTTGGTATTCTCCCAAATGTTTCCCCTCTCTGTGTGCTGGTTTGGCGAGAGACGTTGACAGTTTTCCACGTTGAAATCTCACACTCAAGCTCGCACCTTGTTGCTGTTATTGATGATATGTTTACACTCATACACAGCTGGTAGAGCTGATGCTGGCCAGATCTTTGGACAAACTGCTGGAGATCCTTTTAGAAATCTGGATAGATGCACACAAATGCAGAGGAGGTAAAAACTTCAAGGGAAGAGAGCTGGAGGAAGACAACAGAAGGTTTTTGGTGATGAGATACAAGCTGTGCCTCCTCTGTTATTATGGACAATGTGAGATCTTTGGTAAAAAAGATGGAGGAGCCAACAGGACTGTGTATGTCCTCAGACACACAAACATGTCCTGTGGATAAATGAAGTGTTTCTGATTATAATTAATCTCTAGCAGAATCACACAGAGACTGAACCCCCATCCTGAGTCTCCCTCAGCTGGATCCCAGTGACTGTTCTGCACCATATTCATCACTCACCACGACTTACACCCATACACCCATCAACACACAGGTTCCTGAATTTTCATTAAATGTATGAAAACATATCATGGTTGTAACATGGTCCTTGCGAGAGAAATTGATAGTTGTATTATTCTTTGATTTATCTGTATTTGATCTATGGAAACATTATCTAGGCCAATATGTACCAATCCAACCTTTTTAAAATTTACACTTTACAGAAATACACGTTCCTTTGCATACAGATTTATAAATATTACTGCTGTGCTCATTGCTACTCATGATCTCTCCAGTTCATCTCTCCACAGGTGCTCCTAGTGATTGCAGAGTCAAAGACCTCGGAATACCGCTTTTTTTTTGTTTGTTTGTTTGCTTGTTTGTTTTTTTCAGGATCAGAAGCCGGTTGTTTGGTTCCCCTGTCTGTATTAATTTGTTCAGTTGTTGTGGTTATTCTCTCTTGTTGTTTTGTTGTTTATCTCTCCCTCTCTGTCTACCTTCTTCTCCCTCTAAGCTCTTTCCTTTTGTCACTATCCCTCTTCTGTTTTCACCTAGTACGGTCATGCAGTTACATTTTATCTTGGCAATGTACAGGGGAAATAAAAAAAAGAGAGAAATTATGAAAATTAATAAGAGTATAATTTAAAGCTTTAGGGGAGTCTCATACACAAACGGCTCCTCTTGGCAAAGTAAATGTGTTCTGCACAATACGGCAGCCAGATCATAATTCTGTTATCGTGATGCTGGACAGGACAAGTGGGGAAAAAAAAAACATTCTCAAACTCAAGAGAGGCTTCAGCTCCACTATTCAAAAGTCTCAACATTCTCTCACATTGTGACATTCACATTTATCAGATCTGTGTGTTAATTTGACAGCATATGTTTTCAACTCCTTCTTTACCATCATCACTTAGAATTTTTCTTTCACTTCAATTCACAGATTCATTCACTCAATACCAGACAGGTTAATCATCTTCACCTTCCCCCTATAAAACTACACATGGTCAATTCTCCATCTGATATTGTGGTGCACAAATACGGAGTGAGAAAAGACATGTCATTGAGAGCTCATCAAGACTACAAACTTTTAAAAGGAAACCACTATCTATACATTTAACTCATGAAGTCTAGTTTTTATGTCTTGAATTTTTCAATTTGTTAACTTGTTGTTAGTTTGAATTTCTCTTTGTTTGTCTTACATGTTCTTTTATTGTTGATTATTTTGTTTTCTATTCACACATAGACGCACACTTATAGGTGTGTGTAAGCAATAGTTTGCATTTCATTTTTGGAATCTTGTTCTTTTTTTTTCTCATAGAAAGGCGAGGTCCTTAGCAGGGACCGGACAATTATATTTTATTTATTAATTTTCAATTTGATTCAATGTGTCTCAGACTCAAGACTGAACTGATTATCACCTTGTGGTTTTAGGTCAAAGGTCAAGTGCACTGGGAAACAGAGAAAAAGGGATAGGATTTCGGCTTTCAAGAATAATTAGACACCTACATTACTTAAATTATTAAATCACATAATGCAAGAAACCTGCAACTTCTAGAGGGTATTTTCAAAGTTTGGCTCAAAGATCCACAATTGAACCTATTTTATATGTTCAAAGGTTAAAGGTCAAAAGCACGGTGCTCTTGTCTTCATTGTGTTTTCAAGAAGTAGAGATCTGCAGAAGATAGACAGAACTACTGGTGTCTGCAGCCTCTTGTCTCTGTTTGTAGTCTGGGCAGAACTGAATGCTGATTCAGCAGACTTTCAGTTGTTTGCAGAAAAAAAGAAGAGAGCAGCAGAGATGGAGTTCACTGGACATAATCCAGAAAAAGACATCATGAGCTTAGATCTGATGACTGAGAAGTCGTTTGTTGCTCATCAATAGAAGCAATAAAATACCCAGAGAGTTGGCTAGAGTTAGTGATGTCAGGTAACTACTGATGGGTTCAGAGATTGATATTTCCATGAACCAATCATCTTCTTTTGAAGAAGTCATGACCTGTGGAAGCAAAAGCCATTTTAAAAGCTTTGACTGCAGTCAGGTGAAATTTGGATGAGGGATTAAGGAGATCAGTGTAATATTCTCTAAGTCCTGTGCTGGTTATTGTTCAAAGTTAGACCCATAGCTGTGGGCACAGAAACTGAGCTGGAGTCGTGACACTGCCTCTGACTAGTATCTATATACCTGGTTATTGGTACACTGGAAGCAATTGCTGTTAATTTACGGCCAATTTTCAGCAGTAATCTACTATTTGTATGTAATACCATTTTGTACTGTAGTCAGCGATGCATTGTGGTCTGGTAAATTTGAAACAAAAACACAAAGACCCATAACAGTATGCTAATGTCTTAAATCTCAGTAAAATGCAGTACTAGTGGAAGAGGGGGCGTTTTTCTAGAGTGGAATGCAATATGCAATGTAACTATGCATGCGGAGGGCACACAGTGGACATGAGACACTACTGTACATGGATGAAGCACACAAGTGACTCACACTGTCTACACCCCACGGCTATCTATGCTCTATGACCAGCTGTGTACGCTCTGTGGTGTAGACAGGCTGTCTGTGCTCAACAGTGTAAACCAGCTGTATTTTACCACTAACTACGGTTATATACAGTAATCCGATGTACTGTATCTACAATACATTCAGGGCACTTTTCATTTAGAGTGCTACAGAAGAGGTTAGAATTATTCAATACTATCTCTGACATCAGATCTTTGCCCCCGACAGCTGTTCCAAGCTGAGGAGTGTGGACAACCAGTCTGTACAAGGGTAAAGACAGCCTGTATGACCTATGTGATACACCCATGTACAGCAGGGTCTCATGTCCACTGCGTGCCCTCCTCACTCATGGTCATAGGGTAAAATGTGACGTGATGAACAGTGAAATACTGTAAAGTTCGGTTACGGTAAGAAACTGTTTATTTTACAGTAACATAATGGCAACTCTGCTGTCAGTTGTTGACTGTTTTTCACACAAAAATTTGAGACAGTGTATATAACCTATAAACAGGTGCATGAGGGTGTGTGAGTATGAAGGGTGTTAGGTGTTGAAGAGTGTATTAGAGAAAAAAAAGGTCCAAAGATAGAAATGGTGCAAGCTTGACTGGAATGAGGAGAGAGAGAGAGAGAGAGAGAGAGAGAGAGAGAGAGAAGCAGGTGGCCAGCTTTTATAAATGATGGAGCGATGGGCCCAGGTGCACCAAATCTGAGAGGATACAACCAATCAGCAGTCCCTGTATCTAGAGGTAAAATATGTAAAGTGGTACAGCCACCAGCATATGAAAAACAGCATGGAGCTAATTTATGCCTCAGAGTAAATGTTTGATCATGAACAGATTGCTAGCTGCTCTTCATGCAGAGAAGAAAAAACCTCCTCAGGTTAAAACAGACAGGAGCTGAGTAAAGTTCCTCCTGCGTTTACTCTCCATATGAACATTTTTTCTAGACATCAATGCCTGCTGACTCCTGATTGGTCACCACTTCTCAGACTACAGACAGGAACCAGAACACTAGTGATGTTCGATACCACTGATTTCCTTACCGATCCGATACTGAGTAAAATTCAGGCTGGCGTTGGCGATAAGTTATAATGGATATATAAATAAAATGTTATTTTTTTCCATTTTTCAAGAATATGTTTAAGTTTATCATGTTTTTTTAATAGCAGTTGCTCTTAATTATCTATCAAAACTTCTCTATGTAATTAACTTAAAATGACCAATTCACTGGAAACCCCAGTGGAGGTGAACCATGTAGGTTAAGTTCATGAAGGAGCTGAAATAGCTCCATACATGACTCTGTGTGTTTTCAGACTGAGTGACTGACTTAGCAGTGTGTTGCTGTGATTACACATTATGAAGTTATCCAGGTGGAAGAAAAAGTAGTTCCCAACCATAGACTGTATAATGAGTGGACATAACGACGTTTGGCTCAAACTGAAGCCTCCAGCAGATGCCCCATCCCCTGGTGTCTGGCTGCAGTATAGGTCATTAGCCCCGCCTCCCCATGTATTCCAGATATGAGCCGGGAAAACTTTAAAAAATTACGATACCTCGTAGAAACGTTTCTCTCATCTTTACGCAAAGGCAGTATGACGATGTCATTTGGCTGCATGGTGTTCAGGTGTTTTTTTTCCTGAGAAGTTGGTTTCTCATTAGTTATTGGACGTTAAAAACCGCGATATAAGTTTCGTTTTACGACAGTTGACAGCTGCCGTTAGTGAGTAGTTTTTATCGGGGATATAAGAAACTTCGGGAAAGAGCCAAAAGGAGAGTAAACCTTCTGAAGAAGAAGAAATAAATATTTTATTTCTCTTTTTTACTTGGCTCCACCGGAAATTCTCTACTGCGCAGACTCTGGCTGCACAATGGCGGCTAGAGAAACAGGGTTTTTTGGCTTGAAAATCGTAGAACGGTGACAGGCGGAAGCACGTTGTCTATTCTATATACAGTCAATGTTCCAAACAGTGTATGATTCAAATGAGAGCTCAAGTGTTTTCGTTTCTTTTCAATGTGTTCCTGCTCATTTTTCAACATAATGTTAAATAAAAAACAGTCTCAAAAGTATCAATGTTTTAATTTGACAATCGGTACTAGAGCATCAATATCTGGCATTTGGTAATATCAATATTTTAGTATTGATTTGCACATCACTTCATAATTTCCTCTGACTAAAATCCAAACCAATGCATGTATGTTTGTGTAAAATATTTGAATGAAGTTTCAGTATTGGTTAATATTTAGAAGGGTTGGGTTGGGTGTGTCCATATTAATGACTTTGTGTCATGATGTCGTTTTAAGATCTTAGTTTCTGACTCCCAAACAGCCGTCATGTGTCAGTGTGTTGTCTTTGTCAGGGATGAATGGAAATAGGTTTAAATAATCACCTGGTTATCGTTTTTCCCTTTTTTTTGTCTTATATTTTTGTTAATTAAATGAGAAAATGTCAAGTTTTGCTCAACTCTGTTTGTAAATTCCACAAAGCTTGCGTGTGCAGAAGCACTGGTGTGATCAAGCTGTTGAACATTGATGTTTGTTTGCAGGCGGAAGATTAACATAAGTAGATTCTCTTTGATTTTTCACCGATTTCTTGACCATCTGACTTCAACCTGTTTCTCAAGCACACACACAGATATACCCAGGGGAAATTAACATCCACACATACACTGTTACACACACACACACACACATATAGAGCATCACTCACCTTGCAGGTTTCCAGAGTTTGCGCGGCGGCGGGATCAGCTCCCTCTTGTTGAGGGGAGCGACCCCGAGAGCCGCCTGCATGATGGTGATGAACTTCTTATACTTCATGTTATGGCTCATCAGGACTCCTGTAAAGAAACACCTCGTCAATCTGTAAAAGCTGTAACAACAACTGCCTGTGGCTCTTCCTCGGGCGTCAGGTGTGTCCGGACTCCAGCAGGTCGTCTGAAGTTCTGAACAGGAGAGGGATCAACAGAGGAGAAAATCCAGGAGACAAAACAGCCGTGTAGTGATGTGTGTTGAAGCATCACTGTTACATAATTCAGAGAGAAAATCCCACCGCAGGAGGATAATAGTGGTACTAAGCCTCTGGGTGCTTATAGTGGTAATCCGCCTGATCCATCCTCAATTTTTTTATTTTCCTGTTTTTACAGCTGCGGAAATTTGAAGCGTTCACACTGTGATGTCAAATTGAACACCCCTTAAATCAGTTTTTACACAGAAACCCATAATCTCCTCTGTACCAAACTTTGCCAAATAATGGTCCAGACAGAATCAGAATCAATTCAGAAAATTAATCCTGCTGTTTGTTAGTAAATATGCTTTAGGAATCAACCGGTGTGACGTTGGCCAGCAGGTTGTAAATCTCCCTGTGTAACTGTACTGCTGTGGAACCACATGGTTTCTGACGAGGGGAACACAGAACATGCAGGGAAGTTATACATAAAGAGTAATAAATATACAAATGATGCAAAGACAAAACATACAGTACAGGCAAAGAGTTTAGACACACCTTCATCCTCAATAAAGTTTTTGAAATTTTCCGGACTGACTGACTTCATTTCTTAAAGTAATAACGGCCGCTCGTTTTTCTGTATTTAGCTGATTGGTTCTTGCCATTATATGAATTTTAACAGTTGTCCAATAGGGCTGTCGACTGTGTATTAACCTGACTTCTGCTCAACACAACTAATGGTCCCAACTCCATTGATAAAGCCAGAAATTCCACTAATTAACCCTGATAAGACACAGCTGTGAAGAGAAAACCATTTCAGGTGACGACCTCTTGAAAAATGCCAAGAGTGGACAAAGCAGTAATCAGAGTAAAGGGTGTCTATTTTGAAGAAACTAGAATATAAAACATGTTTTCAGTTATTTCACCTTTTTTTTAAGTACATAACTCCACATGTGTTCATTTATAGTTCTGATGCCTTCAGTGAGAATCTACAATGAAAATAGTCATGAAAATTAAGAAAACGCATTGAATGAGACAGTGTGTCCAAACTTTTGGCCTGTACTGTATGCAAAGAAAGTGATTTACTTTCAGCTATCATTATGCGGGAGCTCCTCTAGGGGGCACTGCTTGGAATAACTTTTGAAGTGGCAAAACTCAAAAAATAAGGTTTGTCCTATAACCTCCTCAGTGCTTGGTTTTACCACATGGTAGAAATGGGGACAGTTCATTGAAACGCACAGACTTCTTCCAAATAATAAGTCCATTGAGAGTTGATGATGAAAATCAAGGTTTATTGTACATTCTCTCAAGCTGTTAACATGCATGTGATTTAGGGATGCACAATATTGGGTTTTGGCCGAAATCCTATACTTTAAAACTCATTTAGCCTATTACTGCGACTGCTACCAATTTTTTTTTCCACACACCAAATTGCAGACTAGATCATCAAGTGTCTTCTGTATTGGAATTAGTGTAAATTAAAAAGGTGCATTCTCTTATCACAGTCATTTTCTGTGCAAATTTGGCCCATTTCACAAATAAGACAGAGTGAGGAAACAAGCTCTGTACACAGAGAACATGTTGCTCTGCACATGTCTTCTTCACACTGGGAACATGGTGCCCAGGTCAGGCATTTACTCTGCGGCAGCCCATTATATTATATCAGCACATCAGCTGATATTTGATAGTCCATTTTAAAGCCAATGCAACCTATTGAGATAACGTGCCAATAATATTGTGCATCCCTGATTTGAGTTGTCTAATCTCATACTGACTAAACTCACACTTCGGTTTCTTGCGGCATGTAAACATACTGAGCGTGTCAACTCAGGCCGGGAACATATCTAATTGGTGTCCATGGCGTGTAGACTGCAGGTCAGAGCTTGCAGGGTCAGATACGCAAGCCTCCTATTTTAGATGGCCACCTAAAAGTGTTGACTGATTTTCAAAATAAAACAAACTGTGTCAGAACCACATGGTTTTCAGCTTGACTATAACAACCAACCAACATAATGAAGATCATCATTGGTGTGAGGCCTTTATACTTTCTTTCCGCCCGCGACCTGTCTGTTTGCTTCCATTCCCAAACAGCAGGGGGAGGGTGTTCGCTAAAATACGTCTAAAACACAGAGCATTTAACTGGAGTAGAACAAGTCTGCCTTTGTTTACACGGTCTCTGACATTATTTTTTCGCCCCTTCCTCTTCTCTGTAGGATGTGACAACAAGAATTTGTCATCACACAGTGAACAAGGTGATCTCTGTGTGATGAATCATATAATTGCTTGTATTTGCGCACTTTTGACACTTGAAGCTCCGGGCCACTGTCTGCGCATCTCCGCACTGCAGCTAGAAATTTTCAGAGGTGCGCAACCATAGACTGCATATAGAATGGACAGCATGGCTCCGCTTGTCACCGTTCTATGGTTTTGAAGCCAAAAGAACCCCCTTACTAGAGCCACCATTGTGCAGCCAGAGTCCACACAGTAGACAATTTCAGGTGGAGCTCATAGACTGTACAAAACATGGACGTAGTCTCCGTGACGTCACCCGTCTGCTACTGCAGCTCCGTTTTGAAGCAAAACAGCGGGCGCAGTCATATTGGAATTGTGACGAGTGACGAGTGCCCAAACTCACAGCTATAGGGCGCCCGTCAGTCACGTGATTTGAGTGGTGGCTCTGATTGGGTAAGCTCTTAGTCCTAATATCTTCCAAACAGCATAGTTAGAAAAAAATTCACCCCCCTCACAGTGTGTGCCGTTAGCAAAATAAGCGATCCAGACGGGAGACAGAGTTTGTACCAGGCTTTAAATACGCTAATTTCAGCTCTGAAAACTGCCTTTTTTCCGTTCATTTGTACGTGACTTCCGGTACTTTCGGAGCCAGCCTCAAGTGGTCACTCAAGGAACAGCAGCTTTATAGCACTTCCGTGTTGTCTCATTTATTCAGACCGAAGGTTGCCGCTCGGTGGAGCTGAGTAGAAAAAAAAAAAAAAAAAAAATGTCTCTCTTTCCCGAAGTTTCTTATATCCCCAATAAAAACTACTCACGAACAGCACTACTCTACTTAAGTACTCTACTTACAGATTGTTTTTCTATTTGTGGATCATTTCTTGGTTTACAGATCGTTTCTGTATTTGCAGATTGTTTCCTCGAACTAAGTAATCAAAATAGGAAGGAAACAGAAAAAGGGCACGAGGTAAAACTGAATCAGACACAGGGAGCAAGAACTACAAAATAAAACAGGAAGCACTTAAGACTCAACATGAAAACACACACAGACACACACACATAAAAAGATTACAGGGACAGGAGACAGAAGGACAAACAGTATAAAATAACATCTAAGGCACCAAAGGCTTAAACACAACAACACGTCATGACAAGCGGTTTCATAATTTGATATATTTCTCATTTCAGTGCTGGTGTTGGTCAAATGTCACATACAGTTTAATCCTTTTAATGCAGATGTTGTTTACTGTGCTTTGTCCTGGTGATAAAACAGTGATCTCTTTTCATAACACGACTACTGTAACCGAGTTTATCCATCCGGTCTGCGTGTGTTTGGTGAACTTTGTTAGAACCCATGATCCTTATCAATCCAGACATTTTAGCAGAAAGTCTTTTAGTGTGTGGGGGTTTTTTTAGCTGCAGAAGCCGGAGCTCCTCTCGATCCTACAGTCATTTAGACTGTGTCAGGCCGGTCTGATCCAGGATCAGGATCATGTCCAGAGGATCAGAAGAGGGGTGGGGGGTGGGGTGGAGATTGCAGCTGGACAGAGAGAGGTGGACGGGTCATAACATAAACTCTGATCTAATAATTCTCCTCCACAGACGGATTTACTTTACTGCACCGAGCTCCTCTCTGGCTTGAAACTTGCGTGTGCGGATTGAGACCTGATGTGGATTTGAGCGTAACCTTGACTCCACACTTGGACTGTAAGTATTTATGGACAGAGATAGTGTTTACAAAAACCATGGTCAGACAATATCAAGTGAGGATTTCTTCAGATATGGGTCAAACTCAAAAATATCTGGGCACAAACATCTCTACATTTACATCCTTATTTTGTTTTCCTTTGGCGTGGAGCTCACCAGCTGACAGGCGTGTTTTTACCAGGTGGTGGTCGGGCTGGTGGATCAGATGGGCGGGGTTTTTAATCATTACTTTAACAGCACCACCTGCTGGGTTAAGAGGGAAACTACATCTAAAAAGTTATTTTCTGGAAGCTGCATCATTGAGTGCAAGGAACTAATTCTCAAAAAAGTTGTTTTCATGCTTTTGCATTTCTGAAAGTATTTATTTGTATAGTGTTTTTTTAAGGCTGTGACAGTGGGACCGGTGTTCTGTGTGCAACAGAAGTGCCCCCTGCTGGGCATATTTAGTAAGTGCAACTCATGCTGGGATGAATTTGCATTGAGCTCTGTTGTAATACATGAAATTGAGTTTTTATTGGTATTTTTTTTAATCCTTTTGGGATTCTTAATGACCCCTGACTTTGAATACAAGTGAGTGCAGCTCATTAAGTTATCTGTCTCAAGCTTATTCATCAAAATTACTGTGATGTGGCAACATGATTCCACAGTTAACTAAATTACTGCTCTGCGTGTTCATAATGACAGCCACAAAGTTGTGCACAGTGTGAGAACATGCACTCACCAAGTAAAAATAATCTCATTGGCAGGACTTTGGTTTAATTTAAATAATACATGAGAAGGTGTCATTATCATCTCACAATAAAAATGTACATCGTCACAAAACATAGAGAAAACATTAAGGTAAAAAGACAGTATAGTATGTTTTATGTGTGTTTTGATGTCCTGTTGTTATCGGTGCTCTCGTGTGTCACAGTTTGGATTCTGAAGGTGAGGTGAGGTTAGCAGGTGTGTAAGTGTGTCATTTTCTCAGGAGTACAGCAGCTTCGAGAGGTCCATGTTTTTCTTAAAGATGAGAGAAAACTCCTCAGAAAGAAGCTTATGGAGGCCAACGCCATCATGAGAGTAAACCCAGCGTTCACCTGTCCAGTCGTAGCGCTTCGGTCCACTGGAAGAAAAGAAAAGAGTCGTGTTGTTGAACCAAAGTCAAGATCTTTATCCGTCAGCCTGACAAAGAACAGACCTATATTTTCTCACATGTGGAAGCTGCCCATAATCCTCAGACCATCAGAGATGCTAAATTTACAGTGCAGCTTGAGCCGATAACCAGGCGGATGCTCCCTGTTCTTTTTAGAGAGGAGGACACAGCGTCCAGGATTTAAAAAAGAATGTCAGATTTGGATTTATCAGACCAGTTTTCTCAGTCCATTTTAAACACACTCAGGTCCAGAAAAGACCAGTGATTCCATGTTTATATTTAGTTCCCTCTTAGCATGGTTCAGCTTGAACCTTTATTCGTGGATGCGGGGATGACGTGTGTTCATAGTAGGGATGTAACAGTATGAAAATTTAACCTCACAGTTATTATGACCAAAATTATCATGGTTTTTGGCATCATCGCAGTATTTTTAAAAATGTGTTCAATATGCCTGGAAAGCACTGATAGACCTATACAAACTGAAATAGTCTCAAACAATTTAACAGTGTGAATTATATTTCGAAAACATAGGCAAAACCTTATCAAAAGTGTAACTCCTAAAATCAAAGGGAAAATGGTTCAGTATATAAACAGCTTATTTGTCAGGAACATTTCCAGTAGTTTAGGTTTAAATGATTCAAATCCAAACATTCAAGTTGTTTTTGTGCATTTTTAGCTGCAGATGCATAAGCAGACTGTTTGATGATAGATGTCCTGAGCATTGTCATCTCCTCTGTCCGCTATGATTCAATTTCTAATCTCAATAAAGTTTAAACAAAAAGTGTAGGCTACACAATGCGCCTGCGCGGCTAGTTCAGGAGATCCCAATCAAGCTCCATGATTTTTAGCCCAAATTTACTTCAACTATTACATTGTGACTTCTTAAAGTGAAATATCAAGGCCAAATAAATCAAGATATTAAGGGTGTAATCAAAAGTTTCTAGATAAGCTGGAGTCTGGTTCATCTCACATTCACACACTGTGATTACCTTTAGGACACAGTTTGTTTTTTTTGTTTTTTTCCATCTCTTAAACGCCACTTTTCTGGCTGCCACACAACACAGCTTCAACACTCTCTGCCTCTGTTGCCATGGCGTCGACCTCCAGCACACAGAATATTATTATTACCATATTGTGTCCCTCTGTGTTATAATCTCTCTGAGTCATTCAGGCTGAACTGTTGATGTTTACAAGTGTGTTATTGAAATGACAGTTGTTTCAAGCTGCTGTTTATCAACACCTGATCATGGTACGACGTGATTGGCCCTGGTGCTCAGGTTTCAAACACCACGCATGAACCTCATCCTTCACTGGTTTCTACAACTAAATCTGAACCAGATGATGACATTTTCTCTTACAAAGTCTCTTTAAAGGGACGGTGAGGACTTTTGAAGTGATCCAGAAAAAGTCATATCTACATTTGCAAATAATCCACAATTTAAATTGAGATTTTCACACCAAGATACGCTATATATAAATCCCTAGCATCCTGTCTGGGTTGAACTGGACAGTATTGATGTATGGCAAGGGAAAGTCTTCATGACAACACCACGCCAGCTGATGAAGTTCAGCAGTGAGATGAGAGATCTGTGTTTTTCACAGCTGAAAACAATTTGTTGGGTTAAGTAAGTAGTAATAGTGGACACTGGAGCTGGACTACCTGACAGAAAAGGGACAGAAGAGCGGGAGAAAGCTAAACAGGAGAGTGATAGAGCACACGCTAAAGGCTAAAACAAGGTTTAAGCTGTTGGTAAAAATGTGAATTCTAACCCACATGTAGCAGTTGCAGCACAGCGGTCAGTTCAAACCTGAGAGTCTATAAATTAAATGAAGAGCCAGGTTACATTTGCTCGGCTTGGTGAGGTTGGAGTTGGTAGATGAGCACTGGTAGGACACAACCAGGATTCACCAATATTAAATATTAAGCCTCGTTTCCACCAGGCAGTCTGGTACGGATCAGTACAGTTTGGTAAGGGTCAGATCTGTAAAGCCTGATCCTGTCCGCGTTTCCACAGCCAACCGTACCCTGCTTGATGGGCCGGATGTCGAGAGCCGCGTCAGCTACGTAACGCGTGATGTCACTGCAGCGCTCTGAGCACTACACAGTCTACCCCGCGAATAAATACAAGGAAAAAGAAATTTGTGGCATTGTAAACAAAGAGAAAGATGGAGAACATCCAGCAACTTTTCTACTTTGTGATCAGCATGTGGCTCTTTATTCCATAACTCAATGAAGCTTTGTTTCAGGAAAGGCTGCATGCGGGGTTGTGTGTTGTTCTTTTTTACCGCTGTCACACGGGAAGTTACCGATCTTTTAACCAATCAACTACCGCAGTGATTATAGCCCCACCCCTGGGGCCGGTTTGGAGCGGCTTGGCACCCCAACGGAAGGGTGCTGAAAAGTGGAGCGGTACGGGTCGCTTATAAGGGGACCCGTACCGCTTTTAATCTATGGAAACGCTACAAAATGCGTGATGTACTGAGACGAACGGACCCGATCCGCTTGGTGGAAACGGGGCTTTAGACATGTCTCAGAGCACCGGGCTGTGAGTAGCGCTAAATGTAGCAGGCTGCTAAGCTATGGAACAAACTTACAAAGCTTTCTTGTTGTCAAGTTTCAAACAACAGCGTTACATAACAGTTGATAAATGCATTGCCTCCTAGCATTGAAAGTAAGAAAAGTAATGTTTAACAGAAGATCCAATCTCCTTTCACCTTCAAAACAAATACTTACTAAGTCATGTCATCTGGCTGAAGGAGTCTCTTTAATTCACTTCATATTGATTCTCCTCACAGCACCTTTAAGGTCTATTTTTATAACCATGTTGCAGTATTTCCTTAGCTAAGGCAGATGTTTGACAGAAATCTAAATCAGTCAAAAGTCAAGGTTTCAGTAGATTCATGCGACACTAATAATTTGAATAAAATCCAGATCAAAGTTGAATTCTACTTGTGGACACCTCAATCCAGGAAATGAGTCAGAAAAAACTTAAGTGGTCTGCTGCTATTTAGATCAACATCTATGTGAACACTTGCTTTGCACTTTTCTTACCAACTAGGGTAAAGCTGTTCTGACTCTACCTGCCTCCCTATCTCATGTGATGTAAGTGTCTCCTCTCCTGCAGACCTAACATGCCTGATAAACCTGAAGCGACCTCTGTTCAGACAGATTCAGGAGCCTTTTGCTTCAAACAGCTTCTCATAAGAGCATTTCATTCAAGTCTACATTGCTGTTTTCTTAAAATGGTTAAGATATGGCAAAGAAAACAGGAAAAACCACCCATCTAAGCCATGTCACTACATATCCCAGCATGCATTGAACTATTCAATCAGACATTTGTGATTGGGGTGAATTTTGAGCTGTAAAAGTTTGCTTTTATTGGGCACACAGTCCTCACGTTTATCATTGCATCAGAAGTCTGTATTGCTGAATTTTTTGTCCGTTTTATACTTGACAAAATAAAATGCAAAGCTCCAGATTGACAAAAGCTGAAGAGAAGGGGATTGAAACCTTGGCACGCAGCAAGGGGTGATGAATGAGCAATATGTGGAAGCAAGAAGTGACAGCGATGTTTGTTTACATAACACGAAGAAAAAAAACTGCTTCTTCTTCTATTTCTGGTACATGAGATGGGCAGGACACCTCTGCACGTCACAGCAGCTTTATTCTGTTTGAATGCATGTGTTCACACACATTTTTCACATCATTCATTTATAATCCCTGTGAGGAGTGAAGCTCTGATCGGAATAAGTCCAATCAGGATGAAAAAAGTACTGAACATGTCAACACAGACACATCACAGCGCAGCGATCAGTGTCAGATCAAATCTTTATCAGCGGCTCAGAGCAGCAGAGTGATGTGATGAAGAACATGTTTCCATGTGCAGTCAGGTGAGCTCTTACCTGGTGGGAGAAGAAAGCCAGATCTGTTTGTTTGGAGTCTGTTTGTTGATGACGTAGGTGCCGTGGTCCCCGCCCACCTTCACAGTCAGCACACCACTCTGCAAAACACAAACACACACGCATAGATGAGCATGGAGTACACATTGTAATGGGAGAAAATTAACATGAGTGACCAAATGTCTGTGACCGCTCCATGACCCCCCCCACACACACACACACTCAGCATGTGTGTTTGTTTGTGTGTGTTCTGTCATACAGAAAATTTTCAGTGGGACATCAGGTCAGACGGCGTGTCAGGCTCCTGTCTGAGGCCTGAACTGACCAGCTGAGACCATCTCAACACACGGCTTCTGTGTGTGTGTGTGTGTGTGTGTGTGTGTGTGTGTGTGTGTGTGTGTGTGTTATATTAGAACAGATGACACACAACACACAAGAACGACAGCAGCCAGCATGAGAAGGAATAAAAGATAGAAGATTAAAAGATATGGAATAAAATACAGCATTTCAAACAGCAGAGGGCGCTCTGTAAGGGACAAAGTCTGATGATTGGTTTGTTACGGTAACTGGAGCTTTATGTTCACTTCATATCCATTTTTTTAACTTCTCTGATGTTTTTTTCTTTTCTCTACTCTTCTTCTCTTTCTTTAAAATCTCTCCTTCTTTTTCTTTTTTCTGCTTAGAGCCACAGATCAAAAGTTCTTTGCACTTAAATTTATGTAACTTAACTGTGGCTAAATCTGCAGAGCTCCTAGCAGCTTCACATGGTACAGTGTTTTATTTAGGGGTGTCATGATACAACTATTTTGTTTACGATACGAAATTGATATTGCACCCTTGAGTATTGGCAGATACTGATATTGATCTGATAGGATATCAGCAGGAATGGTGTGACGTTCAGCTCTATTTTTATGTCTTCAAGGCTCAAATAAGCCTGTTGTTTTAAGTTTCAGTGTATTAAAGTTCCACAGGAAACTTGTGAATGACAAGTTTTATTTACCCTGTGTCAGTGCTGACCATAGACTGTATAATGAGTGGACGTAACGACGTTCGGCTCAAACTGAAGCCTCCAGCAGATGCCCCGCCCCCTGGTGTCTGGCTGTAGTATAGGTCATAAGCCCCGCCTCCCCATGTATTCCAGATATGAGCCGGGAAAACGTTAAAAAATTACGATACCTCGTAGAAACGTTTCTCTCATCTTTACGCTAAGGTAGTATGACGATGTCATTTGGCTGCATGGTGTTCAGGTGTTTTTTTTCCTGAGAAGTTAGTTTCTCATTAGTTATTGGACGTTAAAAACGCGATATAAGTTTCGTTTTACGATAGTTGACAGCTGCCGTTCGTGAGAAGTTTTTATCGGGGATATAAGAAACTTCAGGAAAGAGAGCCAAAAGGAGACTAAACCTTCTGAAGAAGAAGAAATAATATTTTTATTTCTCTTTTTTACTCTGCTCCACCGGAAATTCTCTACTGCGCAGACTCTGGCTGCACAATGGCGGCTAGAGAAACGGGGTTTTTTGGCCTCAAAATCGTAGAACGGTGACAGGCGGAAGCACGCTGTCCATTCTATATACAGTCAATGGTGTTGACACATTTGCACAAACTGTCCTTTATTCCTAAATGGTTTGCACAATGAGGAAAATTCCAACTATTTTGAAAGCTGAGATGTTGCTCTTTCTGCCAATATGTGGTTATTATGGTCATTTCACTCAAGCTTTTAAGGGAGCCTGTGAATTAACACAGACCCCAGCAGATGGATGAAAGAGATGCACAAAGAAAGCAGAACAGAATTTTTTTTAAATGCCAAAAAGAAGCTCTCCAAGTTGTTTAATGTCCAATGAAGTCTCTGCATGACTTTGAGACATAAGGAGCATCTGTAGGAGCAACTTCATGTGAGAAAAGGTAAAGTCAGATGGGATGAATAAAGCGCTATCTAGTTTTTACTTTGTATACGTGATTGGACAGACTGATGATTGTATTGTGTGGTGACTTTTTAAGAACAGTGCACCCAGTCTGATTAGTTCAATATGTGTGTAATTCAAAGTTGAAGAACATTGAAAGTCATGACCTTTCTAGGATGGAGTAACATACTGTATGTACTGTATGTGAGTATGTGTTTAAGCAGCATGTGTATCTTCCTGCTGATCTTGGAAAGTGTTCCAAGCCTTGTCTGTAGTGTGTGAGTGTGATTTGAGGCTTGTATTGTGTGCCAACCTTAATTAAACAATACGTCGTCATCCCTTGGCACCTAACCTAGCCTCAACTTTTGAACCTTCTTGAAAGTCATTCCAGGACAAGCTGACCGAACACCTGGTGCCTATTTATCAATCAATCTGCTACAACAGATCCCCCTTTAAGACCAATTAAGGGATAAAAACACTGCCTGGGCCTGTGCAGTGTGCGTGAGAACCTGAAAATCTTTCTCCTCCTCTTTCAGTTTCAGTTTTTGTCTCATGATGAAGAGCAGCCATACTAAAGTGGCTTGTGTGCTCGTAGAGGGAGAAGCTACAGGGAAGCTGGAGGTTCTGGTGATGCTGTCAAAGACCTTTTTTTTTCAAACAAAATAAGCAACAAAGACTCATATATGTTATCATAAATGTTTTTAATGTAAAAACGTTACATTTATCTGTTTGATTGCAGGGTTTTTTCCTTCTCTAGACCTCTAAAATCAATTTTTGTTTTATATTTTTATCCAGTTTAAACTGTTATTCTCTCATAACAACATGCAGTAAATTGGAAATAACTCCCAGATATTGAAAGTCCCAAGTAGTCTAGAAAAATTCCAAAAACATTTTTTGACTGTTTTATTGTGAAAATAAGGAAAATAGTCCACACAGGCAATTTGAAGCTCAGGTTAATAATGTGTTTACTGAGTTATTATTGGGCTGCATTGTGTATAATTCCTCCTCTTTCTGAGAAGTTTCATTTAATTAGTTATTAGACTTGGAAAAAAAGGGGTTTTATGTCACATTTCACAATGATAAACAGCTGTTATTCCAGCATAGTTCTTTCAGGGATAGTAAGATGCATTAAGGAGGAAAGCCAAGAAGAGATTAGACTTTGGAAAGAAAGAGGAAAATTAAATTTTCATGTGTCACCCGCCTCCAATTAGACTCTACTCAGGCTGCAAGATAATGGCACCTCTTACAGGGTAAATGTCCAAAAGTCAGCAAATATAGGTGGCAGTGCTGGTGCATCAGTGCTCCATAAATAAACTTTGATGAGGCACTTATCAAATCATGAACCCAGTCTTTAAGTGTATGAAAACCTCCCTTAGATATTAAAAACTTGAGCTAAAGGTGATGAACTATTTCTTTAAGCACGCTAAATCTCTGAAGCTCCACTGTAACAGCGATAAGATCCATCCATCATGAGAGCGGAGGATTGGCCTTTAGGTTTGACAAACAATAAACAGGAGGAGGAAGAGGAGCGAAGAACCGCGGCTGGATTATTGCATCAAGATTTACTCTCTGACACTCTGCAGTGTGAAGGACTGAGCCTGGATTTTATTTAGCTAGCCCAACCGCTGCTCTCTCTCTCTCACTGTGAGTGTGTGTGTGTGTGTATGTGTGTGTATGTGTGTGTGTTTATGGCCCCATATGTCACTGCAGACGGTTAAAAAGGGGGTCAGCTGCCAAGACTGGAACACCGGCCAATCAGTCAGAGGCAGCAGAGATGGCCGCTGTCCAACCACAATGATTAAAACACACACACACACACACACACACATTCTCATACAGATGCAGACACACATGTACACATAAACACTCACACCCACACACACTCTATTTATCAGCCTCTCATGAAGCACTGACAGTGAGGAAGAGGATGTTACAGAGGGGAAAGGGGGGGTCACAGAGATGGTCCTGAGACAGTGAGATAGTGACACGAATCTGTGGAGTCAAGGAAGGACAAACACACACACACACACAAGGTATGCATACGCTGCCTGAAATATAAACAAAACACGCCAGCATGTGTAACAACTTCTCCTCTGATACTATTTATCAGGTGATCAGTCAGGCAGACGGTCTCAGCATCCACAGCAGCTGCTATCAGACCTCAGTGTGACACATACACACACACACACACACACACACACACACACACACACACACACATCATGGAGCAGCCTGTGGTCATATGCCTATCTGAAGCCGTCAACACCCTCTGAAATAGCATCAGTGTCTAACAACACGTCCAAACACTCGTCTGTCATCACACATTAGTTTCACTCAGACTTTAATAAAATCAGAAAACCAATCAGAGGATTTTTAGCTGAATGTGAACATAACTTCATTTTTTTTACATTTTGGTTAAATTTGTGTAAAATAATTTCATGGGACCTAGAAACTCCTGGAAGTGACCGAACAGACCTATAAACAATACTTTATTTAGTGTTTATTCGTTCTTCTCTGTCTCATCATCTCATGGAACATACAACATTATAAATGATTTTTTTTCCTTTTTTTTAAGTTGGGTCATTACTAGGGAGGCAAATTGTTAATTTTTGTAGACACTGATACCCTTATTGATACTGCTTAATGATTAGAGTTCCTTTTCATCCCACTACCAATACTTTCTGTGTATGTATGTACATATAAGTGCCACTTGAAGAGAAAAATCTATAAAGCGGCAAATTTGCGAGCTTCTTTCCTTCCAGATTTATGCAGACTTCACAGTCTAATCAGGTTATACTTTTTATTTGGACTTAGCAACAAGGAGATAGTTCCGGTTTTAGCCTAGATACATCACATTATTATAAACATTCGGGCACACTACACGTGATAACCATGTTAACACCTCTGCATCTCTCAAACGTGGCAGCACATGTGTGTCATCATAACATTTGGGGTTTCCAACTATGGCTGAACGATTTTAGAAAAAGATCTAATTGCCATTTTTCTGGCAATTATTGCAATTTCAATTCAATTTACAATTTTATTTAAATCAAGCTTTAGTGAAGTTTTCCCAATGACCCGAATATTTACAAACTTGGCAGAGAATTACATCAAATCATCGAAACATCAAAAGTTTTCACTGTAATGCAAGGATGAAAATGAAAACTGAAGGTAGGAATTGTTTTTAACTTTAAGATTAAAGGTCAATATTTTAAGATGAAAAGTGCAAATTTTGAAAAATAAAGACAAAATTCTGTGACAAAAAGTCAATATTTTGAGCATCAATATTTTGAAATAAAGGCAACGTTAGAGATAAAAAGCAGAAATTTTGATAAAATAAAGTCAAAATTCTTTTTTTTTTTTTAGATGTTTTTTGGGCTTTTCTGCCTTTAATTGGATAGAGGAGGAAAGTGGATAGAGTAGGAAAGGGGGAGAGAGTGGGGAATGACATGCGGGAAACAGGCCACAGGCGGTAATCGAACCCGGGCCACCCGCTGGAGGGGAAAACCTCATGGTGCGCGGCTATATCAACTAGGCCATCTGCACCCCCAATAAAGTCAAAATTCTAAGATTTAAGTGGAAACTATAAGAAATAAAGACATCGTTTATAGATAGAAGGCAAAATTTTGAAAAAAAGAAGATTTTGAGATAAATAGCCATATTTTGACTTTTCTTAAAACCCTTAGTTAAACACCTCCACTGAGTAAGAACTTTAAATACACTCTCACTATTAAACTGGGCTTTTCACTCATATCTTTAGTTATAACAACTGAAGAACAAAAAAAAAAAAACACCTTCGACTCTTAACTTTTAAAAACAGTTGAGTGCAAAATGACTGTTTTATGTTAAAAAAGATACATAAAATAAAAAACCATAAAAAAACAAAAAAATTAAATAAGTGATAATAAGAAAAACAAAATTCAACAATCCAAACGAAAAAAATGATTTTTCCCAACAGTTTTTTTCCCAGCACTTTTTTTTTTCTTTAAGTGGCTCTACTATGCGTCACACTTTCTGTTATTTGTCAGGAGAGAAAACTTTTTTTATTAACTTTTATTACATTTATCGTAAACACAATAGTTTATTAATCTAAATTTCTTGCCAGAACCTAAATTTCATTTTCTTTCCGTAACTTTTGAACACATCATGATGACTTTGGGATCAACTTTATGAACTGCTCCATTTTCCAACAGCACATTAAATGCATCATCATGGTATTTAACATCACCTCATGAAGTAAACTTACCTAAATACTTTTCTAATACTTTTCTTCAAGCGTTGATTTCAACACAAATTCAAACAATTTATTCTTTTTCTCAACAAACTGGACCTGATGAATAGTTTTTGTAGACGAGGGCTGTCTAACTGTTGGAGGTGGAGCTGGTGATCCCGCAAAAGTCTGAAGGTTGTCAAAGGTACAACACTGCAGCACAGTATCTTCTTCCCACTGTTTTTTTTCTTTTCTCTTTTGCTGAGCTGTTTAATGTCAGTTTGCACACAATTCAAGTTTGAAGAAAGAACATGCAGACTTACAGCGAACAGAACATCAAAGTCAGCTGCAGTGAAAGGTTCATCCATCAGGTCTTCAAAATAATCAGCCAGAGAGTCTAAAGTCTCATCTGCCAGCTTCTCGTACTCTGCCTCTGACAGCTCTCTGACACACAAAAACACACATGATGAGTTTGAAAAAGCACTACAGGTTGATGGTGAAGCTGAAAGAAAAGTAAAATGACTGTGTTACCTTATCTGCACAGGTGTGGGTTTCTCCAGCCTGGGAGCTGTCAGGTGGATGTTCCTCCTCCAACGAATAACATCTACTCTGTTCTGTGGACACTAACACAGAATCACAAAAGATATCACTCACTAAAAAGTCTCTTCAACCATTATAGGTAAGGATAATAGCAACAATGTTAAAAACTGAGGAATCTGAATCATTTGTGTTTCTTAGTTCGGTCAATGTCAAAGTAGCAGAATTAATCCTGGAGAAGTTATTTTAGGCTAAAGTTACCAGCAGTGGAAATGATCATTTTAATGCCAATCACAACAAATAAACAAGATTGAGCTCAAGCTTGACCCTGAAATGGAATGAAATGTTCAGTTTGTTGTTTATTCATACCATACAGAGTCTGATAAGAACCTATGACCATTACAGATTACATTAGATTACAGATTAAATAGTCAGAAGGGCCCATTTTCAAGTTGGGCATTTGAGCCAATATGGTAAAGATGCCCAGTAGCTGGGAATTGGCACCAGTACCTAACAGTACTAATTTTTGATACTTTTGTGTGTATGTGGTAATAAATCTTCATTTGTACAAAACTAAAATCCCTAAATACTTTAATTTAACTCCGTCATTTCTCAATACTGTGTTCCTGCTTGCCTCGTATGGGTTTCAAAGTGCACAATCACCTTTTTGTTGGACAATATCCCTCACGTAACACTTTATTACTTAATCGTTTGATCCATTCATCAATATTAAAGGCTCTGTGAGGACTAGCTGAAAGCACAGGTGTTTTATTGGTATTGGTAAAAGACTCCATTTCCCATGAGCACCATCACCCAATGTAAGACGTGATTCTTCCTGAAACACATGCTTGTTTTTGAAGCAAATGAATGGAGACAGGCCTTTTTTTTTTAGCGCAACTTTTCTCAGTTAAAGACAACTTTCCCCAGGATGCAAAGTGGCAAGGTAATATACCATTTGTAGTTTTAAAGAGCTAATGTTTGAAATTTGACAACAACCAAACTTTGTGAACAGACTGGTTAGTGTTGCTCATAGCCAGGGGTGAAAGAAGTTTTAAATTCTGCCGGTAGACCGTCATACATAGAAGCCCATTTCTGCCGGTTGTCTTTTTTTTAGATTTTTTTTTTTTCTGGCTCAAATTAAGTCTAAATTTTGAGGCAAAGGTTGAAATTTTGAGATAAAATGTTGCAATTATTGGATGATAAGTCAAAATCATGAGGGGAAAAAGTTACATTTTCTAGATGACAAGTGAAAAAATTTGAGTTATCAAGTTTTTTTGAAAAAAAAAAAGTCAGAATTTTGAGACAAAAAGTTGAAACTTGACTTATCTCATTAAATTGACTTCTATATCAAGATTTTTACTTAATATGGGATTATATGGGAATATTTTTAATTTGCAGAAATGGGCTCCTATATTCATCTCCCTCTCAAATTGCTCAAAATATTCATCACTGGGGTTTATTCTGAATTGACTCATCTCCAGAGTCTCTGTATTTTCTTTTGAACAGAAAAAAATGACTGTTTATTGTGATTCCCTTTTTTTTTGTTCATAACGTCTGGAGACTATAACTCACAGATATTTTAATCATGTCAAAAGTGTATATAGCTCAGTGCTCTGAGACTTATCTGTAAGGTGTAACTAAAAGATCTTAATACTGCTTCTAACTGTGTGAAAAACAGTTGCTCTGTGTTTGACTGGTGCTTTAAAAAACTCACTTTTATCGATGGAAAAGAAAAGCATGTCTCTGTCTGAAGGTGAGTTGAGGGTTTTACCTCACAGTGTACAATCAAATGACAGAATTTTGTTCCCAGTTTTTTGTTGTAATTTCATTTGATCTCTTTCTGTTTTTATGTAGCTGCTCCCACTCCTCCCATTATAAGAACCAGAAGAAGAGATCATGGTGTCTGGTTATTGAAGGGGTTTTGCAGAACCTCTGTACTTCCTTACAGTTTTCTTTAGTAAATATTTTATAGAGCCGAATTGAGCAGAACACTCCAAAACTTGTTTGTGAATATTTACCTTTAGGTTTTAACACCTTTACTCCAGCTGTCAGAGAGAAAACCATAAAGTGTGTGTTTTTTAAATGAAGTCTGGTGTAACTTACTGTGACTGCAGACTGACAGCTGTGATGAAGAGTGTGTTTGGTGAACAGAACAGTCCTCGTCAGGTCAGACAAACTCCTCAGCTGAAATAATAAAGGTTATAAAGTTAGTTTAGCCTTCTTGGGTTTAACTGCGTAATGTCAGCTGACCTAACCAGCCTGAACAGAGACATAACATCCACACAACAGCTCAGAAAGACTCAGTTTTTCTTCTGTTACCTGGAGATAAAGGTTCCTGCTCCTCTGCGCGTTCACCAGGTGATACATCTTTGAAAACAGACATGAGGTCTTGTTAAAGATCATCATCATGGTCCCTGCTGCCTGTTTACCTCCTCAAAGTTCATCCACCGGTGTCCTTCCTGAAAGATCTTTTTCTGAGTCTGTAATTCAGCCGAAGACTGAAGCTTCACACCCACACTGCCACCTAGCGGACATGTGAGGCCAGTGTCCGTCTAAAATTTAAATGAAAGAGCTTCACTTTCGAGGTAATAGCTATTTTCCCTGTTTTTTTTTTTTGTTTTTTTTTTTTAATTTATTTTTCATTTATTATTATTCTTTTTTCCCTCTCTTCATGTGTGTATGTAGATATGTATGAAAATGGTTGTCTAGTTGTATGGAGATATGTATGGATGTATATGTACTACATTTGTTTAAATCCTTCTCAGTTTGTTCTCCATTCAGTTTCATACTTAATACTCCATACATACTATGTGTACTATGATATTTGAATCCATTGCCCCCCCCTTTTTATTTATTATAATAATAATAATAATAATAATAATAATAATAATAATAATAATAATAATAATTATTATTATTATTATTATTATTATTATTATTATTATTATTATTATTATTATAATAAATAAAAAGGGGGGGGCAATGGATTCAAATATCATAGTACACATAGTATGTATGGAGTATTAAGTATGAAACTGAATGGAGAACAAACTGAGAAGGATTTAAACAAATGTAGTACATNTTTTTTTTTTTTTTAATCTGTGCTTCTCCCTTTCCTTCTGTTCATGTTCAATTATCTTTGTTCTTCAATTGATTCTAAAAACTTTGTTAAAATGTTTAAATATAATGGTAAATATAAAAATGGAATCCATAACAGAAAATTGTAAAAGGAGACATGAATGTATATTTAAAATGTATGCAATATTTTTTTTCTCAATAAAAAGATATTTGACTGAAGACCTTCACTTTCTCCACCTGACTTGGAGAACACAGTACAGGCCAAAAGTTTGGACACACTTTTTTGTCCAAGTCAGGTTTATACACAGCCGACAGCCCTGTTGGACAACTGTTAAAATTCATATTATGGCAAGAACCAATCAGCTTACTAAAGTAAAACAAGTGGCCATCATTGCTTTAAGAAATGGAGGTCAGTCAGTTCAGAAAATAGTCATAGAAATAAAGAAAACGTAAATTGAATGAGTAGGTGTGTCCAAACTTTTGGCCTGTGCTGTACATCAGATATTACACTTTAAAATTTGTGGACATTGTATTTTTGAGAACATTAGACATACGTCCTTGAGCAAGAAATGTAAGTCTTCATGTTGGTCACCAAAGTTTGATTGTATCAAGATTGGGATTTTAAGGGGACATGTAAAGCTTGAACAAAGACAAAACACAGATGTGTTCCAGTTTTAGGAGTTGAAATATGGAGCAGCCATCAGCAAGTGATGAACTAAAATTGTGTTGTTCTTTTTGGGGTTAAAAAAAAATGAAGTAAAATGTAAAATAATCAATGAATACAACACAAATTGGTGAAAGAGGGAATAGAATCTTTGTTTCTATTTTGTTTTATTGTTTGTTTGTCTTTTTTTGTGCTGATGTTCTAGGTGATATAATAATGGACAGTATAAAAAAGACACAAAAACCTTGGATACTCTATGTTTAAACTCCTCATCTCTGGCCGTCGTTACAGAGCTCTGTACGCTATAGGACATTCAGACACATGAACATTTTCTTCCCACAGGCCATCACACTGATAAACAGTTAACATCAACACCTGTCGTAATGATAATAACAGCTTATTAAGCTCAATAGGCAGCTACAACTCATTGTCAGGTTCCCCTTGCACATTCTTCCCTTTGCGCATTTCATTGCACTACTTTAATTTAAATGTGTATATTTACAGTTGTGCCTGAAAAATTACACCCCCTGGCAGAATTTCTGATTTTTTAGCCTTTTCTCAGAAAATATGAATGATAACACAAAAACCTTTCTATCACTCATGGTTAGTGGTTTGGTGAAGACATTTATTGAAAAAAAATAGTTTACTCTTTTTAAATCACAATGACAACAGAAACTTCAAAAATGACCCTGTTCCAAAGTTTACACCCCCCAGTCTTTATTTTCTCAGATGGTAAAACTGACCATTCTTCTTGGCAAAAAGCCTCCAGGTCCTGTAAATTCTTGGACTGTCTTGCATAAACTGCAGGTTTAAGGTCTCCCCCCACTGGATCGATGATACCAAGGTCAGGAGACTGAGATGGCCACTTTAAAACCTTCACTTTCTTCTGCTGTAGCAAATAGAAGGTTGATTTGGACTTGGGTTTTGTATCATTGTCATGTTGAAACATCCAAGTACGTCTCATGTGCAGCTTCTGGGCTGATGAGTGTAAATTTTCCTCCAGTATTTTCTGATAACATGCTGCATTCATCCTTCATTCATCAGTTTGGACCAAGTTTCCTGAGCCTTTGTAGCTCACACATCCCCAAAACATCAGTGATCCACCTCAGTGTTTCACAGTAGGAATGCTGTAACTTTGTGGCCAAAAAGTTCAATTTTGGTCTCATCACTTCAAATGACTTTGTTTCAAAAGTTTTGAGTCTCCGTCTCTGTGCTGTTTGGCGTATTGTAAGCGGAATATTTTGTGGCATTTGTGTAGAAATGGCTGTCTTCTGGCGGCCTGACCATGCAGCCATGGGTCAGCCAAGTGTCTCCTTATTATGGATCTTGAAACAAACTTGTTTTGTACAGAGAGAGCACAGTTAAAACCGAAGTCAAATTCCTTGTATGCTTCTTGAAAGATACTTGGCAATAAAAGTGATTCTGAAAAGTCTTGGGTTTCAGTCTGATCCTTTTTTGGTCATTGCTTTACTTTTGTGAATTCCTGTAGTGCAAAATGAAGTATTGCAGATGTGTACGCTTTTTAGTTGTTTCATGTAAAATGACCACTCACACAACCCTTTAAAGTTCAAGACCAGAGTAAAAATAATCACTCATCTATCAAGCCTAAGGAAGAAAAAGTGTTAGAACAGTCTTTTTCCTTCAAAAGAAAAAGAAAAAAAAATAATGAAAAAGCCCTAAACATCACATTAACAGAAACATGAAAAACTTTCTAAAATTACAAAAAAAATAACACCCATTCATTTTCCTGAAAGTTTATGTCAGATTTATTTTTGTTTTTATCCTTGGTATCAAATTAGGTTTAATGTGTTTCAGAATTTTTTTTTCATTTTACTACACACACAAGTTCTCACAGTCCCCCTAGTTCACACTAAATCAAACAGGGTTTGCTTGAGATGGACTGTCACTGTGCCCCTGCTTTTCTCTTTTCCTCCACCAGATGTCCTCGTAGACTGAATCCTTTAACTGACCTGACACTTGTTCTCCCTTTTATGTTCTGCACGTGAGCTTGGGACAATAAATTTCCCACCTGTAACTCTGAGTCCTGACCTACACCTCACTACACAGTGATGCTTTTATTTGCTTCTGTGGAAGTAAGTTGAAAATCAAACATAGAGTAAAGTTAGAAAGAATGTGCGGAAAAATTATCAAAAGTATCATTAAAGTTGGACCTGTCATTAAAAAAAAATCTGGACTCACATAAGTCTTGTTTGTGCTGTGTTGGCATTTGCAAAACAAAAGAAATATTACTGGTTATGGCACTCAACTGTCTCTAGTTTCCAATCTGTTTTTCAATACTTCAAGTGCTGTCTTTTAAAATGATGAACAACTTCTTGGTCGATACAAGAGTGTTTTTCTGCTTTATAAGGATAATGATTTGCACAATGCTAGATTTGCAGGTTTTCTTGGCTGCGTGGCTTTTCACAAGAAATTCATTGTTGTGTTTTTATTCAATAATGACAAAAAACAGTAAATGGATACCAAAATATGTTTGAAAAAGCATAAATAATCAATGAAACTGTCTTTCAAATCATATCAGACAGTTATAAACTGTGCAGAAGAATAAAAATATTCAGGGATGTGTGGTCTCATTATATCATCATTTTGATTTATTTGTTCTCTGTTGTTCACAGAGACATCTAACCTGGCTACAGTTTTCACATCCTGAGACTCTGACACACACATTTATGGTCTGTAATACTCTGTGTGGCTCATAGTAAAAAAGTTAAAAATAAAAATTAAAAAGTTAAACTTAAGATTTAACCCAAACAGTTTTCCCTTCCATGGAGCTTTTGTGCTTCACAGTGTGAACCCTCTCAAGGCAGGAATTGCAGATTTGCAACATGAGTTCAAAGACCTTTATCTCATCAATATGATACATAGCTTGTTTAAAAACCTGTTAAAAAATATTTTTAAAAACATATTGTACCACTTTGAGGATTGTCATATTATGTCAGTCAGCTGAAGTTGTATTTCAGCTCTTTTGAAAATGTCTGCTCCCATGAAATCATCCACTCACATATTTTCAGACAAATCATTGTTTGATTCTCAAAAGGTTGCAGTAAGAAAAACATATAAATAGTTACTCTTTTATCTAAAATAAGTGGTTTCTGCATGAAACAAATGCATGTTTGCTTGAAAACTTGAATAAATAGATAAAATGGTACACAAAACTGCCCACTGTGTCAAACGTGATACAAGAATTATACCATGAATGAAATGATAAAGCAACATTTTTTTGTAGATTTTGTTAAAAGGGCTAATAAGCATCTCAGTTCTAAAAAAATTGAAATTTCGGACTTTTTTTGATGGGTTGGTCCTGAAAGGGTTAAAAAACACCAATGAGCTGCACAAAAGCTCACAGCTTAGACATTACTCAAACAATTCTCAACACACTTGTCTCCCACTAATAAAACAGCCTCCTGCTCTTTGTTTTAGATCAACATGATAACGATAAAAAGGACCTGCTACACTTTTCTCCTCTGTTGTCTTTCACAGCCTGAAGCTGTGACTTAAAGTGACTGAAGTGGAAGCTCATATTATCAAGTAAAAAAAATAAGCATGTAAATAAATAAGCATTTGACATGTTCTGATGTAATGTCATAAAATAAACTTCCACATAGTTTTGATTTATTACAAACTGTGAATATGTTCTATATTGTCAAATTCATGTTAATATGTCTCATATTTTTTACTTTATTCCAATAAAATCTGCTTTGAATTACTTTCTTCCAAAAAAAAAAGACTAGCAAATCCTCACCTCTTGAAATCACAGTGACTCATGGCGACCTGCACACTGTGTTCATGTTATGTCACATGTGCTCATTCAAGCTTCTTGGTTGTTGCAGAGAAGAAAAAGCGTGTGCATGTGCATGTGTGTGTGTGTTTTAACCCTTTCAGCATCCCCACTCCAGAGCACCTCACATTATTCATGACTTTGACCCATAGAGGCCCTGCAAGTCCTCAGCCAATCAGAGGCCTCACAGCTGGGGAGATGGGTAGAGCTGGTCTCTGATTGGCTGGCAGTCACTCTGGTGAGGCCGAGCTGTGTCGGATCAGAGGAGGATTTCTGACTGAGACGCTGTGAGGAGATGAGAGGAGGGGAAAGTTAAACCTGGAACATCTCATTATGTTAAACTTTTACCAACAACACACACACACACACACACACACACACACACACACACACACACACACTTACATTGATCTCAGTGATCAATGCTGAGGATCCAGTAAAAGTAGTGAGCTCAGTTCTGTATGTGCAGGTCATCTTATTATCAGGAAGCTGCAGATAAATAATATCACATTTCCTGAACATCTGATTGGCTGCTGGACCAGTTTCTGAACTCAGAGTGAGAGTTTTGTGTGTTTCACTAAATCCAGTACAGGTATTTTTGTGTTGTGTCCACAAACACTGTGAATAATAAACCTTTTTACATTAACTGTCTGCTAAAAAGTTAGTTCAAAACTTACTCTTTGAGTTATTGTGAAGCACTTTTTAATGAATGAACGCCTTTCTACACCCAATAGGTTGAAAAACAGGAAATGTGACCAGTTTTTCAACACTTTTTTTCCCTGTGAGAATCAATGTGAGACTCATGTTCACACACAGGCCACAACCAGCCCCTCCCCTGTAACCACCAGTGCCACAAACTCAAAACTGTGCTGGTAGCATTTGTGACTTTTTATGTATGCTGTTGGAAAAACTGTGACACATCAGAGCTGGGATGAAAAAATAAAAATAAAAATCAGGACAAGCTGTTGTTTGTTTGTTTGTTTGTCTTTATTACAAAATATATCCAAAATATTTTCCATTCGCTGAAAAAAAAAATATTTTCCAGGATATTACGACATAATCTTTAAGCGTCAGCGTGCATGTTCATTCAGGGTGAAATACAAATTTATACAAACATTTGTATTTCTGCAGTAAATGGGCTGAAAACTGTTCTTCAGAGTTTTTTACCTTTGGTTCAGGAAACTGAGCAGACGTCAGCTGAGCCTTTTCATGCTCACGTCAATGATACATTTCCTGATCTGATGCATAGTCCCTTAAGGTATATAACACCTGGAGCTCCCTGTATTCATCCTCCCTGTATTTATCCTCCCTTCTTGCTACAGTTTTTCTCACTGGCTTTGGTGCATTTCTCTGATCAGAATCAAAAATTCTCATAACTGTTGGTTCAATCCCCTCAACATTAAGTCATTTGTGCTCATAATAGCAGCAGTTTTTCATTCCTTACAACAAATTTCAAATGCTTTTACACATGCATCAGTTGCTCTGATACATTTCTCTGCTGTTTTTTTAAAATATCATTGGCTTATGTGATATCAGTCAAAATGAACTTTCTCTTTTCATTGCTTGAGTCATAACACACAAGAAAATTTGATACAGTTGTGCCTTAAAGTTTACATCCCCTCTAACAGAATTTTCTGATTTTTTGGCCTTTTCTCAGAAATTATGAATGATAACACAAAAACCTTTCTGTCACTCATGGTTAGAGGTTGGATGAAGACATTTATTAACAAACAACTGTGTTTACTCTTTTTAAATCATAATGACAACAGAAGCTTCAAAAATGACCCTGTTCATTTTTTTTATACATAAACACTTTTACAAGCAAATAGATCACAGATGAGGATGGTTACCTTTAGTAAACATTCAAACACATTTGTGTTCACTTTTGTGCATTTATCAGGACAAAACCACCAGAGTTGTGTAAACTTCTTAACAGGGTCATTTTTGAAGTTTCTGTTGTCATGATGATTTAAAAAGTTTTTTTTTTTCAATAAATGTCTTAACCCAACCTCTAACCATGAGTGATAGAATGGATTTTGTGTTTTCATTCATATTTTCTGAGAAAAGGCCAAAAAATCAGAAATTCTGCTGGGGGGTGTAAACTTTCAGGCACAACTGTATTTTGTAGGTTACGCTCAAGTTTGTACCGTAATTCTGTTTGCAGTTGTGTACAGATCTGACCAAAGGGTGTTTCTTTTTCTCAATGCTGTGAACAAATTAGAATTGCATAATATGGAGAAAAAAAGGCAAAACAAACATATTCAAAGTCAGTTACCTCACTAAATACATTGATATGTTTTAAAGAGCTGTGTGAATAGTGCACAGTTTGTCTTGAGCGTTTTCAGGTCATGTCAACAAGAATTTGTTGTTTTTTGCATTTGAAAACACTTCCAGAGTTCCAGAGTTTCTTGTTCATAGATATCAGTATTCAGACTTTTCATCCTGACCACACTGCCACTTTGTTTGACATAAATACTTTCATCTGAGGAATTAAGTATTTGTTTTGAGGAAGTGATATGTTTTTGCAGGTTTTGCGGTTTGTACTCTTTTTTAGAAATGCATCAACTGTTGACTTTAAACTGTAACTGAGAAATGTGTCAAAGCGACTGAGAAAAATGTAAACCTCCTGTTGTTTCAGTACAGACAGGCAGCAGTCTGAGTTATAAAGTGCCTCACGTTTTCCATTTATCATTCTTCATATCTTATGTGGATCGATTCCCTCTCAAAGTGAGTCCTGGGTGATGTTTCCATCATTCTGTTCTCATGATCAAACAGTGACATGAGTCTTCTGAAGCTAACAAACAAACATGATGAGGGAAGACGCAGAGCTACGTTCCTGTTTTCAGCTGCACACATTCAAACACTTGTTGTTTCGAGAGTTTTGACAAGATTCATTTGGCAACAGGACAGCAGAATTGTCTGATCTGAACCCAAAGTGAAAGAGGAAAGTTTAGTGAATCCTTTTAGGGTTCATGGGGGGCTGGAGTCTGTCACAGGGTGAGAGGTGGGACTCACCTTGAACACACAAGCAACCAATCACAGGGCTAACACACTCACACACAGTTACAGGCAATTTAAAGTGACCAATTCTCCTGATGAGCAGGTTTTTGGACTGAGAGGAAGCCAGAGAGACCCCACACATGCATGAGGAGAACATGTAAACATCTTCTTGCTGTGACCCTGCCGGGCTAACACGATGTTTAAATAAAATGATTTAGCTGCTCTGTGGTACAAAGACAAAAATAGAAACAGAATTAAAGTAACCCCACTCAGCAGTGTGCTCAGCTCCTTTTCATGTCCAGCATAGATTTTGGTCCACAGACACAGGTGTGTCTCTTTGAAAGCACTTGATTTGCAGGTTAAATTTCATCGATTATTGATGAGTCCTTTCCTGATCCAGGACCTGGAGCTGCTCTCAGGCTCAGGAGGCTTTTTTTGTGCAGGTTCCTGGAGTCTCCTGGAGGTTCACCTTTGATCTGCACACAAAACAAACACATTAGAAACTTATGGTTCATTACATCAGGATTTAAATAATTTGAGATTTTTCTATTATTGTCTAAAAACAAACGTCATACTTTAACCCTCTGTTGTAGGAATTATGAAAGTCAGTGTCAGGATTTTTCCCTTGAGTGTTTTTATTTGTCTCAACGCATGAAAAAAGTTTTCCAATATTTTTTTTCATATATTTGTAACTGAGCATTCAACATAAAACCGTGTGAACTTAATGTAATTGTAACTTATTTTTTTTGTTTGACTTCTTTTCTTTTTTTGTAATTTCATGAATCTTTTTTTAATGGTTTGCAAAACTTTTCAAATTTCTTTCATCAATTTTAACACTGAGTAATTTATAGTTTATAAGCTTTTTCACCCTCAAATGTATATGTTTGGAAAAAAAAAAGGAAAACATTTTTTCATTATTCTAAGAAGAATAAAAATATCCTGACACAGGCTAATATGAATTTCCACCACATGAACCATTGAATTTAGGAGTAAATAACTTTTAAATAGGTGTCCACTGTAGTGACCACTATGCACCACAGGGTTAAGAGGTTAAGTCTGTGAATATTAAATAAAAATATAAAACAAGTGCAAGTACATGCACAAACATGAATAATCTCTGCATCTGTGACTCGTTCATTGGAATTAATTGGACGTATTGTAGCTTTTCTCACCTGTTGTGCGTCATGTGACTCTTGACCAGGTGTCCAGCAGCCAGCGCAGACATCAGTGAGAGCTCACCAGCCAGAACGGTTCCACAGACGACCCGGGCCAGCTGTCGGGCGTTTTCACCAGGACAGTCCTGACTGGCTCCCTGCACGCCCAGCATCTGTGAAGAGGAAAGCAATACCTTCAGATGATAACCTGAGGAGTTCAGGTACACATAGATAGACTTGGGCTGATGAAATCAGGACTACAATTGTGGACCATGTTGTGAATCACAGTCACATGACAGCTGAGGCTGGTCGGAGGGTGCAGCCAAAAAACAAATGACAGAACAGCAGAGTGGATTTGTCACATGAAGAGTTACTTTCCTTGCTGCATTGGAAGGAATTCAATTTGCTGTGATGTAGATGAAAATATGTAGCCAGACAGACAAGAATGTGCATGAATGATTTACAGTTCTGTGTATGTTCTCTGTTCAATTCTAATTGTGTTTATAGTTGTGCACAGATCTTAACCTTGCAGAGCAGATGGAGCTGCCTGATTCATTTCTGAAATCCTGCAGATCCATCTTGCTATGATCCAACCACAACTGATTTCACCCGGTCCAATATTGACCGGACCAATCAGAGAAGAGAGGCGGGAGCTGTAGGAGCTGCAGACGTGACGTCGGCAAGAAGCGTCTGAATGTTTCAAAACAATGGCGGAGTGTGAAGCGGTCTTCTTGGATGCGGCGATATCTGCAGTTTTATCAGAAATAGACTCAAAATCTTCTCTAAAAGAAGAACAGAGAACGTCACTCAAAGCCTTTTTGATGGGAAATGATGTTTTTGCTCTTCATCGGTCGGGAGAAGAGCAAAATCGGACTAGTGAAATATCTCGGTAGGGGGTATATGAACTTTCTATCTGGTGTCAGGTTACAAATCTGCTATGTCACTGTGGCTTGATGGGGATTGGTCTGTGAGGAGCACATTGTCCAATCACCAGCTGCTACATTTTTTTAAGTCCCGCCTCTGAAAGCACTCTCTAGCAACCCTTACCCATACCTCCGTGGCGGATATATGAAACTGTCCGTCTGGCTTGTCAGGTTACACAGATCTACCCAAAGTTTTTTTTTTTTATGTTTGTTGTAGTTGCGTGTTTCTCTTTTGAACAAGGCTCTGAACAAATTAGAATTGCAGAGAACACATGCCGAAAAAAGTGAAACATACATATTCAGTGTCTGTTACCTCACTAAGTACAGACATATGTATCAACTAAGTTTTACAGTTTATACTAATTGTTTTGAGAAATGTACTTATTGTTGTGCAAATGTTAATAGTGATGTAAGACATGCAATCAGTTCAGTGCAAGTTTATGTCTAAAGCACAGAATTATCCATCTCATTGTTTGTGTATCAGTAATGATGTGTTTGTGTCTAAGTGTGTATGTGTATGTACCTGCAGGCAGGCTTGTTGAGGGGGCAGGTTGGTGCCCCCTCCCACAGTTCCCAGTTCTATAGAGGGCATGGTGCAGCTGATGTACAAGTCCTCTCCTGTGGGTCCAGAGGCCTCCATCAGAGTGATGCAGTTACTGCTGCCCACAGACTGAGCTGGGTCCTGTGACAAACACCAACACACACAAATATTAACACCTTAAAATCACACACTCAAATCAAAGGTATGCACAGAGAAAAAGTAACACTCACCTGTCCGCAAGCGATGTAAATGGCAGCCACCAGATTAGCAGCGTGTGCATTGTAACCTCCGATGCTTCCTGCCATGGCAGAGCCCACCAGGTTCTTACTGATGTTCACCTCCACCAGAGCGGCCGTGGAAGTCTTCAACACCTGCAGGTACCAGAGGGGAATCATGGGAGTTATGACAGAAACAATGAGAGTCAAAGAGGGTCCAGGTAAATGAACTCCTGTCACACTTTAATAAAAAACAAAGTTTGGTTTTCAGATCCTTTGGTGACATCTCAACTGATCAATTTGTAGGAGGTGTGTGATCATTAAGTCTCTGCAGAGATTCAGGAAACTGAGTAAAGAATCTAAACCATGAAGTTTGGTTCACAGTTTAATCTTTCAGACAAAAGGACAAATCATGCAAACGAGGGAGGACTTTTGTCTTTATTTTTTATATTTAAGCTTAATTTAGAGCATTTTGACTTTGTTCCCAACCCTTTAAGACCAATCACACAGTCTACCAGAGCTCTACATTTTTACATGCTCCACACTTTTTTTTTTTTTTTACATAAATACAACCCTTATATCCCAAACTTTAATAAAATATAGACTTATGTCTAGACTGGATGAATACATTTCTAAAAATTGCAATAAACTTTAAAAAGATGAAAATTTCACTCTATTTTCTTTTTTTAAAATTGAAATGTCAAGGCTCTGTTCCTTAATACTATAAAAGTAAAACACATGATGATGTGTATTAAACATACAAAGTAATGTGAACAACTGCAGTCTGGATGGTAATGTGTAAGTTGTTAACCCTTTATACAAAAGCAACAATCTAAGTGGTAAAAATAGGCACAAACGGCAAAGAGTAGCACTAAAACTTAGTTTGAGGTAGCAAAAATTGCCAAAAAGCAACAAAAATTGGCAGTTACATTGGGAAAAAGCTAGAAATACTTAAAGAGTATTTGTTGTTGTGCCGTAATGAATGTAACTGTTCATGTTCTACAATATCTTTGTTAAAGCACATATAACGTGGGAACCTATAAATAATTGCTCAAAAAAAAAAATCACAATTGCAATATAGGACACAATACTCGCAATTAGATTATTTTTGCAAATCGTTCAGCCCTAATTTGAACTATTTGAATTTCAGGCACTTGTGAAGCAAACTTTCCATATCTAATGACTTTGAGTATGATGTAAAGGAGCCTGCAGCTCTCTGAATCAGATGGATGAAGTGAGTTTTAGAGCAGTCTGTTCAGATGTACAGATACTTTCTGCTTTGTTCTGTTAAGTTTGCAGAAACAAAAAACATCTAAAGCTCTTAAACTTTGATTTTCTTGTGGACCACATGGGACTGCACACATGTTTGAGCAGACGACAGAAACCTGAACTGCTCGTACCTCTCTGACCACTTTAGCAGGGATGGTGGCCTCACAGACTGCTGACTTCCCTCGTCCTTCGATCCAGTTGATTGCGGCTGGTTTCTTGTCTGTGCAAAAGTTCCCGCTGACCGCCACAACCTGCAGCTCAGGGAAGTGCTGCTGCAGTTTGCTGAGAGCTTGCTCCGTCCCCTGAGGGAAAAACACACTTACTGTCATTTATTATCACACACATTGGAAAATATCGTCTGTTCAGACTATTTCTAAATGTAGTGATGTATGTAACGATGGTGTAGTCCCAGCTAATGAAGTGATATTTACTGAATAAGTTGCTTGATTCTAGGAGGATTTGCTCAAACACACAAACACTTTTATTTACCTTAGAGATCATATTCATGCCCATTGCGTCTCCAGTCTTGGAGTGGAAGCGGATGTACAGATTTCTTCCTGCCAAACCGACCAGAAGCTTCTGGAGCCGAGCGAACCTGGGAAAAGAGAATACGCTCTTCAACACCAGACGTAACGTGACTTTTACCCTTTTCTCTTTCTCTCTTTGAGTTTCTCTCTGTGCATGTCAGGTGTCGTGTTTACCTGCTTGTTTCATCAAAAGCAGCTTTGATGGCCTGAAAACCATCACTGCTCTCCAGCCAGGCTTTGACCTCCGCAGCCTGACAGGCTGATGGCAGCCTCACCACGGGTCCTCGAGTCATGCTGTCCGCCAGGATCCGACTGTTGGCTCCGCCTCCAAGCTGCAGGTCACACAAGAAAACTACATTTATTATCGAAAAGATACTTCTGAGTTGTCTAAACAGCAGAGAAGACAAAGTCATGAACATCCTCAAACATTTCTGTTAGCGAGTTGACAAACACTCATCTAAACAAGGCATATGAGACAATCACACAAAGTTATTATAGTGTTTCTGTATTTTCTGGACAATTAGAATGCAGTTTGACGACACATAACAGAGAGCTGTGGCTCATCAAAAATCAAGAACTCATCATTGGTATCATTAGAAAACACTCACAGCAATAGCTCGACAGCCGCGGTTTGTGCTCGCAACCAGGCATCCCTCTGTGGTTGCCATGGGAACCTGGAACTGCTTTCCATCCAGATGCAGCGGTCCAGCCACGCCCACAGGAACGGGCATGTAGCCAATCACGTTCTCACAGCAGGCACCCATCACCTGAAAAACAGAGGGGGTGATAACCTTGCAGAGGAAGGAGAGAGAGTGTGTGTATGTGCCTCTGTGTGCCTGTGTGTGTGTGTGTGTGTGTGTTTACCTTTGAGTAATCGTAGTCTGTGTATGGCAGGGAGGACAGAGCAGATGGTGAAGGCAGTTTGGCAGAGATCATCTGTCTGCGTATGGCCACGCCCCTCTCTGGTCGCTCCATCATGGCCTCCAGTTTGTAAGCGGGGATGTGTTTTGAGTTGACCAGCAGCATCACCTCTGCATCGCTCAGGAAACCAGCACCCAACTGCAACACCAACAGGAAGATCCTCTGTCAGGTCTGTCGGAGGCCTGAATCTCCTCGATTCACCGTTGAACTTCACATTTTTCTTATTTCTTTGGCTGTAAAATGTTTACATTTGCTATAAAATATTTGTAAAGTTAAGTGTGTGGTTTAGGAAAAGTCTGCCGCCAGCCCCCAGTGGACCCTTGATAAACTGCAGTTTCCTTAAAGTTTATTCGTTGCCAAGTTTGCTTCAGCATGGGCCCCCACAAAGCAGAACTGTTCAGTTAGTTGAACACAGTGAGTGATAAAAGTTTGATACAGTTGCTGACAGTGGTGTCCACATGCTTTTTACGGGGCAGGGGCAAGAGGGGGGCCTCTTAAGAGGAAAGTTTATCATGTTTTAACCAGCCAAGGGAGCAGTTTCGTGTGTTTTACAAAGCAGGAAGGCCCTTTAGCATGTGTTTTTCCCCAAGATTGCAGTTCATCATGTTTAAACCAGCCGAGGGTGCAGTTTAGTGTGATTTTCCCCCAAAGCTGGCACTTTTGTGTGCCAAGCGAGACAAGAGAGCACTTGAGCATGCATTTTGGCTCCCGAGACGGCACATTGGCGTACATTTCGGCCCCCAAAAAGGCACTCTGACATGTCTTTTGATTCCCAGAGGCACATCCTTTTCAACATTTAGGCCACAAGGAGAAGGGGCAACCACCCCCTTGCCTCCCTCTGTGCACACCACTGGTTGGGAGTTTTGAGGCTTTTTTGCTTTTTGCCCTGTAGATTGTCTCCGTGAACTCATCCAGGCAGAAAATTTGTATGACATACTCGGGGTAAGATAAAATTCGCTCCCCAGGATTAAAATCAACATGGTTTATCCAGAAATCTCCATATTTTAGTCATCTAAACTGCATTCAGGCGGCATCTGTGGTATCAGTTTCACCGGCTGCAGAGTGAAAGTGATTCTCAGCTGCCACGATCACTTACACTTGAGTTAATGCGACTTACACTTTCTTGTGTAAGTCGCATTAACCTAAGTGTTGACCAGCTCAGTGTCTGTGCTTTGTTTCAGGTCTTCAGGACAGCACAGACGGAGTATTCTTATCTCCCATGTCTCACTGGGAGGGGGGTATTAATAAATCTTTTCAGCGTGCAGACGCTCCTCATGAGTTCAGAGATGCTGCTGATCTGAACAGTGCAGAAGCACAAAAAGCCAAAGGGACCACTCAGAGTGTCTTTTCTACTGTCGTCATGCTCTAATTGGTTCATCCTCACAGAGGAAAGGGAGGAACTAAGCTCATTAGTGACCAGTTAATTCACACAGCGTCTTATTGGTGGGAGTTAGCTGCTGATAGTGGGTCGAGGTGACATCATGAGAAGGTTATTGACCGGCTGCTTGTGTTACCTCGGGGTTGTTGAGGATGGACACACATTTTTCCAGCTCTCTGGGCTCTGTGCTGATGCTCGGCTGATCAGCCTCTGGCTTGGGCTCCTCCACTTCCTCCCCCACGATGAAGGCGCTCTTTACATGAGGAGCAGCAGGTGGGGCTGACAGAGGTCTGATCACCTCATCTACAGAGACAAAGTGGACTTAGATACCACAGTGATTCATATGCCTCATCATCTCAATCATCACACTCACCTTTCTCTGCTTGGGTGGAGGGTGTGGGGGTAGCTGCGACCTGGACAGGTGTGGGGGTGCTTGGTGCGGGTCTTTCTTTCCTGCAGCAGGTGTCAGCAGACCGTCGGGGGCTCAGGGTCGGTGGCGACATGATGGGGTTCTTTAGTGAGAGGGTGGACTCCATCTCCACCTGCTCAAAGAAGATGTACTTGATGGCGAGCAGCAGAGCCAGGAGCAGACAGATCACCTGCTCTACATCCATGGTGAGCATCCTGCAGCGTGGGGAGAGCGCACAGTTTTAGAGTTCAATCCATCAGACCACATGACCTTCTTCTGTTCCTCCAGAGTCGAATCTTTGTACTTCCTAACAAGCCCGATCCCTTGAGTTCCCTTCACATTGTGCGTAAAGAAATGCTCTCACTTTCACTGTCAGACATACTCCAGAGTTCCACTATTGTTGATCTTCGATTTGAATTGTCCAAACATTTAAGCGTTGATCAAGATCATTCAGGATATTTTTCCAATCTCATTTCTTCCTGGAAGACCATGGTTCCCCAACATTATTTCAGTTTTTAATTATGTGTTGGACAGTTCTTTACACAATTTTAGTAGTTTCCACATCAATCTCCTTCAATGCTCTCTCTGCTTGATGGCAATGATTTGACCCTTCTTAAACAGACTAACATCTTTTCCACAACCACAGGATGTTTCTTTCTTGTGGTTGTTTAAGAAATGAGAAGTTACTTATTGAAACAGCTGGGGTTAAATAGCTGTGCTGGTATAGCTAATGGAAAACATTTCCTTGGTCAGAATCAGAGTTTGTTGATGATAAGACAACTCCACAGAAACCCATCAATCCTAGATCATCCTGTCTACTCATTTTCTTTTGGTTTATTTAATTTGTTATTAATCTGCACTGTTGTTATTTTTACCCTGTAAAATATTGTTTTACCTGTTTGTTCTTACCTGCACTTTTAATATTTTCGATGTAAAGCGACTGGTTTTTTTGAAAAGCGCTCTATAAATAGAATTTATTATTATTATTATTATTATTATTATTATTATTATTATTATTATTATTATTATTAACAAGACTGCAGAAAACTGACCATTAATCATCTGGTATCAAGAGACACTTGAGGGACAGGGGAGCTTTGATTTCATTAGTCTGTAATGTTGGACCAAGGAGGTTTGAGCACATTTAGTGACTGATTTTTACAGAAACCACTAAAACAGACAGTTAACAAATAGAGGGACGAATAAATGTGTGAGTGAGAGCTGCTGGACCTCTGTCATTTTCACAGGAGCAAATGTGGCCCTCTTTCAAAAAAGGTAAATTACTTCGATACCAGAGCATACACTCCAATATTTCTCCAGAGTGATGTTAAAATCACAATTTGAGTCACAAAAACACAAGGTTTTCATCTTAGCAGTCCTTACCTGGTCAGGTAAAAGTGCCACAGTGGTGTCTCTGGTTCAATCCTGCGGGGTAAGAGCTGGTCCAGCTGCATGCCCACCTGTGGGATATCCACTGTGGTGTTGATGGAGAGCGGCTCAGCGATCCAGCGGCTGTGAGCGTGAACCATCACCAGACCCAGAGACTGCAGGCACACGAGGAGTCACACACAGGTTAAGACTCATAATCTCACTGTAATACCATGAAGTCTGTCTCAGAAAAAGAGAGGACTCACCATGATCATCTTGACTCTCTGTGTCACAGGGTTGGGTTTGTTGTCCTCCTCCTCCATCACTCTGGAGAAGTGGCTCAGCTGCCAGATAGGGTGACCCTCCTGACTCTCACGGGACAGCTGCAGAGGGACACACAACGCCATCAGTCCACCTGACTTTAACAGACTCAGGGGTATAGATTAAAACAAGCTGCTCTCACCTCCAGGACCAGAGAGACGCACGCAGGGAAGAACGTCATGAACACAAAGTAGTTCGCCAACACGGACATGCAGCCAAAGCAGCACATGATTTCCAGCTGACGCACACCTGAAACACACAGACAGGGTGACACAGAGGTTGAGGCTGCAGTTAGAGGCTGTGGTCAAAAAGTTGATGATTGAGGAGTTTGTTGCGGAAGAAGTTAATAACACTACAATACAGTCAGGAGAGCGAAAAATTGGTGACAGGAGGGTCATAAATATGGAGAAATAATCCTATCACACACTAATCTGGGGGAAGTTTATTCACTTATACTTTGTGTTTAAGACTGTTATCTTTAATGTCTCTGATCAGGTGACTGATTCTGTTTCCTTCACCTGTCTGACCTCCTTGTATAAATATCACCACATTCCTAAATCTCAGCAATCTTTCTCACCCATACTTGACCTTTTTAAAAAAGATAAAGCCCTCACTATTCTAACCTCAGGCTAACTTGAAAGCTTTCAGCAGTTACCTGACATGGTGCCCACTCCGATCACCAAACACTCCACCAGAGCGTCCAGAGTGAAAGTCGGCCCCAGCACCGCCATCCCCCGGGCTATGTTGTCCCGCACTTCATCCTGAAAAGTCATTGCACAGTTACCCACGATTCCGTTGCTTAGTTTTATACGCAAAATGTTGGTGAATGTATATTTCTTCATACTTGCGAGCTGGAGCTCAGGGCAAACTTGGCGAGGGCGCAGGCTTTAGAGAGGTCGATGAGAAGCAGGAAGAAAGGCAGAGCCTCGCTGCAGGTCAGAGCAGAACAATCAGCCACTGAATAATCAATAATTGATATAAAAGGATGAAAATATAACCCGTCCTTACTTCAGGCCCGTGAGCTCTTTATCCAAAAAGTGGATGACCACTGTGCTGAAAACAAAGCTGGAGAAGATGGTGAAGAGTCCAGCGATGCCTGAAGAAGAGTAAAGAGGTAAAGTCAAAGCTGTATCAAGAATATCACATCAAAAGATCTACTTACTATTAAAAAGTTGCTATATTTATACTGCACCTAGAATATATTTGGAGCCGAGCTGTCTCAGGTTCTGAAACTGGAAGTAGATGTAGACGATGGCGATGCAGCGTGTGATGGTGAGGATGATGATGTCACTGCTCAGGATTTGCTGTGAAAAGAGAAAAATCTGATCAGCTGAAGAAAAGCAGAGTAGTTTGTGATTCTACTTTTTTGCATATTTTCTGACATGTCATATTTCTATCGTCTCTGCAGTTAAACGTGAACAAGGAGCAATCCAAAATACAATGCTATAAAATAGGGACGCACTGATCAAACCAAGTTCAAGTACAAGTGCTTACTTACATTTGAGCACTCACCGATTCCTATTGTGATTTGAATACTTAATAACATTTCTGCAGTTACAAATTAGAACATTAGAACTCCCAATGTGACCCTGAAAAAAATCTTCTATTTCCCCATCCTCTCATTTTGAAATAAAGGCCATGATGCACCTGTACATGTTACTGACATTTGAACAGTCAACAGTCCTCTATGTGGGCGACAATGAGAAGCCAACTTCCTTATAGTGGTAATCTATATTGAGTATTCTGCAAACTTTTCTGAGGACAAGAACAAGTACTTCAAAGTATCAATACCAATATTGGTATCAGTATAAACTTTTTAAAAAACTCAATATTTTCACTTTTTTGGGTTAAACACAAAAAAAAAATTTAAATAAAGAAATTAACACTCTTTGTTTATTTTTGCACCCCAGACACACACAACCTTTCCTCATACACAAGTTCATGACATAACAATAACAGTGTACACAAGGTGACACCTCCCAGCTTGAAAAAGCGCCCCAGTCACACCCATCTGACAACAAATAATAAGGAGGAGACAGATGATGTGGCAGTGCTCAGCCCAGTGAATAGAAAACATACGTTTTGAAAGAAATCCTTTGGTTAAGAGCAATTCTGTGTGAAATTATGCAACAACGAGCAATTGTAGCCTCCACTTTCACCTCAACGCTCTAACTCACTTCTAACTTTCTAACTCACTCTCAGGTTTACAAAAAGTCTATAAATACATGAGTTTATGAGATGAACCTTGCGAACATTGTTTGCGCAAAATGCAGTTGTTTGTGAAACTGTAATCACATTTCAAAACATATTTAAAAATAAAAATGATTCTGTTGTTTGAGATTGTATATAAGTGTATTCATTGATTCAGTCATCCACTAGAATCCATTTAAATTAAAAAATGTTGCTTCTCATGTCAAATACTGATAAGCAATAAGATGCAATTAATTCTTATTAAGTGTGATTAACTAATCAAAAAACTTCTAACAAATGATTCTTTTTTTTAACTTGGTACCACCACTAATTATTTGCTTTATTTATCTATTTTTTTGTTTATTTATATCTTGAATATTACACCCAAAATCAGAGACAGTTTGACATTAGCCTTACATAAACATACACAAAGAAAATGATGGGAAAGAGTTCGGAACAAAGAATGACACGTTTCAAAACGCAAAATATTCCATTATTTGCAGATGTTACATAATTTGGAGCATTATTTGTTTCCTTTAAAAAGGATGAGGACATTCTGTTGGTGTCTCAGGGTGATAATGAATGTCATGGTAAGTATAAGAACAGTCCTGAGGCTGTCTCACTGTTGCTCAAGGTCCTATTTTACATTGTGCTGTCTTTCATACACCAATACCTCACACATGCCTCAGGTTCATCACTCACCTCCTCTGTTTTGGGGCAGTCAAAGTTCCAGCCACAGATCTGGTCGTTTCCAGTGAACATGTTCATGGACATCATGCAAATGGTGAGCGTTACCGTGCCGACAATTACCTCCCAGGGGTGGGAGGCCACCAGGAGGCCGTGCATGCGGAACAGACGGGTCAGCATGGTGCAGGTTGGCTATCACATAACAAGAACATAACAAGAGGGGAGAGGTAAGGTATTGACTCTATAGTACTGAGGAAAACCACAATCTGTAAGTCAAGGGTCTCAGTCTGCCAGTATAAGCTTGGTGCTTTTTTTGTCAAATGGACTGATATGTTAGGAAAAGAAAGATAAACAGGACATATGATAAAACAACTAGAATACATTCAACCAGTTTGACCTGCTTCACAGAAATGTACAAAACTGAATTCAGTACATAAAAAGCAGAAACCTCCAATCCAAAAACAGGAAGCACATGCAAAAGTGTTAAAACTGAAGTTCATCAAGTGTCCACTTGAAGCTGGCTGCAAAAACAATAAACAACACATACACACTCAACCAAAAAAAAAAAAAGAAAGAAAGAAAAAAACCCCACACACTTTGCAGTCCTGCTTAAAAAAAGTGTTTGAGTTTGAAAAGCTCATTTCTCTATCTGCAAACACAGTATAGTGGGGCGGATGTTTTCATAACTACGTAGTTTCAAAGTTGTTAAACTCATGAGGTTAAGGTCATGGTGAACTTGACTGACAGGTGAGCACCATTTAACTGTATGTAGGTGTAAAGGCCTGCCTCTTTACCTCATTCTAACTTAAATACAGCTGGGTAGAGTTCAGCATTTCCAACAGAGACCTTTTCAAAGAATTAACTCATGATCATCTGATCACAAATGACAGCTTGTTAGCAGAACAGTACCATAAAGTACAAATTATATTAATAACTTAGTAAATACATTATTGAGTGTTTGGTTGCCCTTATTTGTTATCCCTAAAAATGCGTCAAACCTTGGAAACTTAACTTTTCAGAACTTTTACTCTCTTATTTCTATGGAAAGTATGCCACTTAGTTACATTTTAAAAAGCACCAATAAAGTGTATTTGGCAAATATCCTTCTTAAAACTACATATTTGATTTTGTTTTAAGAAAATTAACACTTATTCAGGCATCAAGTCTTTCTGACGTGTAACAACAGGCCTCTAATTACATAAGAGCGCAGAGACCAGTCATACAACACTCAAAAATGAGAAATATGTCATAACTTCTTTCTGACTTCCTAGCTTCTGAGTCAAAATCGATCCACACACTGCTGATGTTGGATAAAGAAGAAGAAATATTTAAAAAAAAAAAAATAGGCTTCTAAATAATAAGGAAACAGATCTTCTTCCCCTAACTCAACCTCTGTAAAATAATTTAACTCCAGTGTAATGACAGACCATTAGTTTCACATCTTCTTTATGGCATAACTTGACTGTACCTTGACTTAAGATGAATGTTTGATAACGGGATTTATGGCAGAAGAAAGAAATAATGTTCAAGTCAGTACCTAACGTGAATTTTATGCAAAAAAAAAAAAGGAAAAAAAAAAAAAAGGGACAATGTAAAACTCTTGGAAGAACCTCTGTAATACATATTTTCAGAAAAATGTCGGTTAAAAAAAGTTTAAAAAGATTAGAGATAAGGCCTACTTTTTAAGAAATATTTTGAATTTTAGCCGATGGAGGGATACAACTTTGTATAAATGTAAGCAGTGATGACGACATAAATTTAAACTAATTCTCAGAAAAGGAAACAAGTTGCTTTATATATTTTCATTAATGGTGATTATTACTGTTATTATTCCATATAGGACCACTAATATTGTGATAGTTTAACTGAAAGGAGCAGCAAATGTTCCTCTTCTTTCTAACTCATGGTAAAGGATATCTCCCTATTACCTCCTTGTCCAGCTACATTAGAGTTAACTAAACCGAGCCGGTCTCCGCTGAGTTCAATCCAATGAAACGAGCTCCTGAACGGGTCAGCAGGAAGGCTTTCTCAGCTTACTGTCTATTTTAGACGGCCCTGACCGTTTCTGGGTTAATACGAGCCCTGTAAATGCTCTAAACTACTTCTTTTTTCTCAGACAGAGCTGATATTTCCCGGGCCTTACCTTGGCTGCGGAGGGAGCGGAGCAGAGAGGAGAGTGTCGCCGGTGAATAGGTCGCAGCCTCCTGGTGCGGAGCTCAGACAACCGGCTACTCTCAAAAGCTCATCATGGAACGATGGTACGCTTCTGCATCATCCGAGCTTCAGCCAATCACAGCGCTCACCTGCTTCACGAGCGCCGTAACCACGCCCTGTTTCCTAGGTGACAGCATGGGAGGGGTATGGTCAGAGTGAGGACGCCTAATCTCACCACGCGCTGACGGTCACAGTGAACAGAGGCTGTGAGCGAGCCTATCAGAGAGCAGGCAAACTGGGCTTAGTGATACTGGGACACAGGGGCGAGGACCAGACTGTTAGGGACCCCTCCACCCCCCGGAGGGACTGTCACATGTATGGAGTTTACACTTCACTTCACCATAAAAATATATCAAGGGCTTCGTATTTACATAAACAGCACTTAAGAACATAAACACCACACTTACAGATAAATTATGATAAATTATCAGAAGTATTGAATTTTTACAAGTACTTTTATTATCATGGGTATCATTATCAATGTAACAGGTTTTTTGTTTGTTTATTTTTTGTCTGTAAAGGAAAAATACTTTTACAAATGACATTACAGGTCACAACCAAGCATGTATGATACTTTTTTAAGGTAAAAAACAATTCTCAAACAGTGTGAACATATACAAAACATATAATAAATTAACAAGAAAGAATATCAGGATACTCAACTCAACCCAACTTTAGTTATAAAGCACTTTAAAAAAATACACAGCTGATACAAAGTGATGTACAGAGGAGGTTAAGAAGGATGCACACTCCATCAAAATGGAAAACATTAGTGTATCACTTATAATAGCAAAAGTGATGTGTTGATCGTGGAACTGAAACCCATTTTAAGCACTACTTTTCGTGTGCTACTCACCTCTTAAAAACAAACCCGTTATCTGCTTTTCCATTAACCGTCATATTGGCTTCAGATTTACTCTGCACTGTCTTTTCTAACTGCTTATAAAGTTCAAGATGTAACATTTTTGTCACTCTTTTATATTGAAGCTGTTTCTAACATATTCACACATATTTAATGATTATTTTTGTAATATATGGTATGATAGACCTAATTTACAGAAAAATATACCCCTTTTTTCAGTTGAAAAGAAGCATTGATTATAATTTTTTTTAATTAGGGTTCTTATCAGAGGAAAATACGTTGATGTATCATCACAGAAGGGTTTGTGTCAAAGTGTAGGCAGGATAATGTTTTGAAATAGTTTCACTTTTTTTTGAATGGCAGCAAGATACCATAAATTTTTGCTACACAAACCACATAATTGAGCAAAAATAGTCATAACTTATTTTACATGCAAATAGTATTGCATGGAAACATCCATGTAATTTTTAAGCAATCTTATGAAAAAACCAAAGTAATGCCATGATAACTTTTAAAATCAGGACTCAAAGAACAGGAGAGTTAAAAACAAATTACTGTTAAACCTCTGAGATTTATTTGAAGGGAGTTAGTGCCTCTTTATCATTTCACATCATTCAAAATTTAGCATTTAGCTTCCCTCAACTTTTGATATTTCAATCATAAAGTTGTCAGTCCACTCACTCACTGTCACACACAGTTGTGTGAGTTTCACAACCTCATTGAAGGAAAGTTGATACATTTAGCTTCTGAATAGCTAGTGATATTCAATATTTTCTCACTTTTGACCCTTTTGATGCATCTGAAACCTGCTGTTCTGGTGTCTTTGTGTGTCTCTGCAGTATTATTGCTGTTGTGGTGTGTTGTGTTCTGGAGGTACACTGATCCTTCCCACCAGAAGCTCAGTTTGGAAAACTCTTTGATATCATCATGGAGAAGAGTTAGTTTGTATGTTTTGTCACATTCTCTTTCACTCCAACAACTGAGATAGTGAGTCAGATAGTTGTTGAGAGTTTCGGCTGTGGCTCTGTACGACAACATGCAACTGAACAAGATGTGTGTCCATGAAATGATTGTGCTTGGAATGGCTTTTATGGACCTTGAATGCCCTCTCTGCACCCTTTAAACACAATTACAGAGGGATTTGAACTACCATACCAGTCACAGATGGAGTATGATAGTTAATACAAATTATGTTTACGATTTTGGAAGTAAATCTGCTTTTAACAGCTGTAAACTGTTTTGTTTGGTAAACAAACTTCCATTGTGCTGCTATTTTTTTAATAATTTTGAGCTGTTTTGAATTAATCTCAAGTCAAACTGTTTTGATACAGAGTGATTACTTGATCCTTGCCAGTGGTGACAATGGTTGAGAGTCCATGAAGGAATGTGCAGAGTCACATCTGTCACATTGTATGAGTCTGAGTCAGAGAGTCACTGGTCCATTAATGGAAAACAGCGCCATCTTCTGGTTATTAAGCCTCACTGGGTGATGTTTCACTTTTCACATCAATACCCATGAACAAGCACCAAGACACAATTGTTTGACTGTATGATCTTGTTATTTTGATACTTTTTCAAGCTTTGCCTTCATTCTGAGTCTGTTTTGGTGTCAAGCTTTGCAGTTAGTTACTGAACAGAGCCCATTGGTCAATTCTGCACTGGAAAAGTGTTGGCATCAGGACTTAGAATCCTGAGGATGTCAAAGTGTTCTGCTTTAATGTCAGCTTTTAGAATTATTAATGCTATGTCAGCAAAGTTACCACATTATTATTGTTGTGCTATTTTTTGATTGTAGATGTGAGAATCAGAAAAAAAAAATAATAATAACAACATGAACTGAACAATCTAAGCAATTGTTTTTGTCATATTTTTGGATTAAAAAAACAACTTATAAGACTTATTATTAGCCACATTCACTTGAGAAGTCCAGAAAAAAAATCTATTTCAAAATATGAAGGGATAAAAATGACACCTCAGTTTCTAAAAAGAAATGCTTGTAAAGTTTCTTTGAGAGAGAATGTCGTTATATAAGAATTTTTTTTCTTTTTTTTACCCTATTAGTCAATAAATGTTTTATACTCTGTACAAGCAATTTAGACATCATCTTTTTCTTTGACTATCTCCTGGAATTATCAGTGAAATGTTTCATCAAATTAAGTCCATATAAGACAATTCCCACCAAAGAATTGGAATAAACTTGATTAAATTTCATTTTTATGGTATAAAAATGCCTCACTTTTGTTATGGTATTGACCCTTGACAGCTATTATCATTATTCCCTAATTAGTTGTCTTGTTTACCTAGATAACATGTATCTATTTGTTTATTTGTTTGTTTATTTATTGTCTGTACAGGAAAAATACTTTAAAAAATGAAGTTATAGGTCACAACACAAGTGTATACAATCCTTTTTTAAGTAAAAAGTATTTCTCAAACAGTGTGAACATAAAGAAAACATACAAAAAATTAACAAGAAAGAATATCAGGATACTCAACTTAACTCAACTCAGCTCAACATAGCTCAACTTAACTATAAAGCACTTTAAAAACAACCACAGCTGAAACAAAGTGCTGTACACATATGGACAAAACATTAAAACAAGGATAAAAAACAGGTATAAACACTTGAGTTATTGTTTTATTGTTTCATCGTTCCTAAAAACAATTTAAGAACAAAAAAAGCCAATGACTATTACAACAAAAACAAACCATAAAACACTAAAATGGGACAGAGTCTCATGCTGGGTTAAAAACCAAGGAATAAAATTGGGTTTTAAGATGAGTTTTAAAAACAGACGGTGAGGAGGATTGTCTCATGTGGAGGGGGAAATCATTCCACAAGCAAGTTCATATATAAAAAAAAAAAGAAAATTTTGCCGGGCACATGACATTTGTTCATGATTAGAGGCTGGATATGGGGTCACTTTTTCAAAAGAGGAGTTTCAGGATTCATTGAGTTAAGCTTTTGAATTAAACATATAAAATAAAATAAAAAAAAACGGTGTAGATAGTAATTCCATCTGTGATGACCCTTTGACAATTTGAATGCACATAGAAACATTACATTGTGAAGCATGGTGCATCATCTAATATACTGGGCATGGACAGATTCATGCATCACAGGAAGTGTTTCTGCCCCCCACCATGAGCTGGTAAACACTGCTGAGTTTGTTTTAGTCTCAGGTTTGACAGGCAGAACAAAAGTTTGTGATTTTACCAAACTCCTCTTTTTCTTACTACTTGTCTCTTCACTAAAAGATGTATGATGATGTTGTCTGGTTCAAAAGTGAATGAGACTTGACTCAGCTCTTCCCTGTGCTGGTTGGGCCCTCACCCAGAGGTGTTGTGTCTCATAAAGGAACAGTGCGTCGCTCGATTAATGGAGGGAGCAGAGTATTGACATGTGATGGAGGAAGCCAGGTTTGTGCCAGGATCCTGGGAGAAATAACACTAATGCAGCTTGAGGGTGATGCTATTGCTCCTCAGAGACAAACAAAAAGACAGAGTGGGTATAAGAGACGGAGCATAAAGGTGTTAATGATTCAGCTGTGACTTCAGGCCCTTGTTACTTCCTGTATTCGTCCCCTGGGGAAATATTATTCACTTACATCCAGAAAGCTGCAGAATTCTGCCACAACACTGACCCTTGAAACCTGAAACATCAGCGTCTAGCACCTCTCCTGACACCCACGCATCACCATTTGTGCATCCCATAATCCCTTGCAGAGACTGACACATACAGGCTGTCTGCAGGGCCGTAAATTCTGCCTCAGCTTATTGAGAGGGGAGGACTGGAGGGCATTCTGCACGCAGCTGCCCCCTCCTGTGGCAGACTTGCTCTGTAATCCCCGTTTGCAAGGTCAAGAGATATTTTAATATCTGTGCCGCGTAGTCAGATCAGTCCTTATCTTTATTAAAGCCATACACACCTGTTCTAGTACAAACATCAGAGGGGAAAGTTTCCTATCTGGTCTGTCTGTCACAGCACTGTAAAGGATTTATTCAGGAAACTTTTAAAGTGATGTTATAATGCTTCATGGTGGCTTCACGGAGGGCATCTACTGTCGTCCAATTTTGTAAACTTCTCCCTCCATCCATTCCCAAATGTTCTCAAAGTGATTTAAATCAAGGGAAAACACAGGATGCTGAGCTTATTCCTTATGGAAGAATAAGTCCTTTGTTAGGTGATCATTGTAAACTGCAGCATTGTCCTGTTGAAAAACTCAGTCATTAGCACACAGACCAGGGCCCTCAGTCATGAAGGACGCCCCCTGCAACATCTCCACTCAGCCAGACGCTGTTTGACATCCCTGCACAACCTGTATGGAACCCCAAAAGAGTCAAAATTAAAAAAAATAAATAAAAACAACATTTAGAAATTAATAGAATTTTGAAAAATAACAGATTAATATGTTAATGTTATGTTGAATAATCACTTAACTGGCTCCACCTTATGTGCTTTGACTGATGGACCACGTTATTCTGCTGAAAAACAACATTATGAAATAAAAATTGACTTTTTAAAAATAGTTTCTTTTATCTTACAAAAGCTTGGAAAATAAATTTAAAAAGTCATTATTTTAAAAAGTATGAAATTGTTAAAATAATCATTACAAAATAAACAAAATGTATTTCATAATAATATTGCCTTATTTCTCAATTTAGTGGCCATATTACATATTAATTTATTGTTTCTCAAAATTCTATTTATTTCAAATTGTTTTTTTATTTTTTTTATTTTGACTCTTTTTTGGTTCTATACACCTGAAGCACCAATTGACGGCAAGATATCAAAGGTGGGGAAAAGTGAAATACAACTTGTCACCCATCTGATTAGAGATGACACCCAAGGCAGAACTGGACACCGAGGGGTGTTATAAAGTGAAAAGGGACTCTGCACTGCTTTCACCACCACGGCCTGCAGAGTTACCCAACCCACTGCCTGGACCCCAGCCTTTTTAGCCACCAGAACAACCACAGCCTGCAGTAACTGACAAAAGTCTGTGTCCATATCTAAAAGATCCTACGTGCAGTGGTTTCTGGTAAACAGCAGGTGAGTGTTATGAAACCTTCGAGCAAGCCTGACTTCAAGCATCAGGAGACCGACCAGGCTGTGATCCAGATCCCTGAGCTGGAATTCACAGCCTCATCGGGAAAAAGGATCAGGTCTCCAGGCTTGAGGGGGTAAAGGTGGCTGTGCTTCATGAGGTAGAGCAGTTAAAAGAGCAGCTCAAAAACCATGAAGTTAAAGCCACCTCCAACATGACGCTTCTCCTGGCTGAGTGAGGTCACAAATAAGGAGGCCACAGCAAGAGGAGCTGTCAGTGAGGTGGAGAAAATCAAAGAAGACATGGAAACTGAGGAGCAGAGGTGCAGAGAAACAGGAGGGTCAAACTGAGGGGTCCTCAAAACTGTAAGCTTCTCTGTCCCCTTAGACTTCATATTTTTAACTTACTGCTTGATTCAATTTCATCTGATAAAATGAGAATATCCCTTTCAGTTTCCCTGAACATGTTCATAACTTGATTATTTGGTAGTTCACTGCATTTGTTTTCAAAATGTGCCGTACAATTTAACTTTTACATGACTTTTCCAAAATCCATGCCTTATGTCTTACCGTTTTTTAGGAGCTACAGTCTCTGTTTAAAGGTCCTGCACTGTAAAAATGAAAATCGTTGCATTAACTCAAAATTTCAAGACAACTGTGTACCAGATTTTTGAGTTTTGAGACTGACTAAATATCTCGAGTTTGAACCAACTAATACATTTTTGTTGAGATAACTTATTATTTATATGTGATTTAACTTTAATTATACAAACCAAGAATCCCAAAATGAAAGCAGTGATGGGATTTGAACCTATAATCGCTGGATTGGAAGACCATGGCTTTACCACTAAGATACATCTTCCCACCAATTGATCAGTTTTTAACCAAAAAACTGATTGTCAGTTGAGCAACTGTAAAACGAGTTTTTTTTTTTTTTTTTTTTTTTTTTTTTTTAAATATTCTTTGTTGAAGATTTTTTAATACAACGCACACTTGTCATTTTTACAGTGTGTGAAGATGCTGTATAGTGTTGATAACAGTGACATCTTTGGCAACAATTGGAGGTATTTTTCCCATGAGCTCTAGCACCCACTGTCATGAAGAAGCAGCTCGTGAATTTATTTTGGAGAGCAGTTCTTCCTTTTTAACACCACTTTTCTTTGTTTTGGGCAACTTTTCCCAAGATGTAAAGCGATAAGGTAATGTTTCTATTTGTTGTTTGAAATGTGACAACAGCCAACCTTTATAAACTCAGTTTGTAGTTTAGTGTCCAGAAGGTGAAGAGACCATCTGTTTAGTGTTACTCACAGCCTGGTGCTCTGAGACATGTCTGTAACCTGTAACATTAATGAATCCTGGTTATGTCCTGGTATATAAAGGTATATATATAAAAGTGACACCATTTCAGGATCACAAACAAACTCCTGTCAGAGCCTTTAAAAGTGTTTCGCAGGAGAAACATCATGGTGAAGGCTCTTATTTTTTTTTCCCTGACGGCCTGGATGTGGGCCATCTTGGTCATTAAGAGTAAAAGCAGTTGGACCTCGTGACTGAGTTTAAATAAACACACTCTGAGTCTGTAGAGCTGATCCGCTGAGTCCAGCCTCCTGACAGGCCAACAGTGTGAAGCAGCGAATGATTAAATAATGAAGAGACCTTAATGCTTCTTCTGGCAGGACCAGCCTCTGTCAATATACGACCACTTACGTTGGACATAAACCGTCCTCCTCGTCTGCCCGAGTTGTGCAGACATTAGCAAGAGACAAACACCTCTGGACATAAATACTCACACTATTCAAATCTAACGGCCTGTGAGAATACGGTCTGTGCAGCCTGCGGGGTGAAATACGGTCCTTTCTTATTTCAAACGCTCTTTAATGGGCTTTTCATTCCCCTCCGGCTTTTTGTGCTGACAGAAGAAAACACACTCTTGATAGAAACATTAATTAATTCAATACTGTCCCAACAGTTTGTGTTAAAATCACACGCAACATGGTAGTGACACACAGAGGTTTTAATGTTTGTTTTGATTCTTTAAAGATCTGTTTTCTACTGTTTCTTACTACACTTCATACTCCCAGAGATCTTATGGTTGCATTAAAACAAAAGGCAGACCAGGAAATATTCGACTCATCTGGTTGGCTGGTGTGTGCTAAAAAGCAGGAGGTTGTTTTAGTTTTAAACGATTTGATAAATGCAAATGACTCGTTTTCAGAAGATGAAGCTTCTTATGCTGTGAAAAGCTACTTGAGCAAATTAGCATCACTCTGCCAGATTGTGTAAATTATCCTGCTGAGTGCACTTGTGCTCAGCTTAAGAGTGCTGAAATCCAAAAACATAAACAGATTGAGAACACAGATAGTTCCTCTAGAGTTGTGCACTAAGTGTTGATTGTTATCAGAAAAAAAAATGGTCTCAAATGGACTGTGTTTGTGGATTTTGACTACACAATGACTTTTTACAAGTCCAAGTAACTGATTACATTTGAGGAGCTTCTTTGTGTTATTGTACTTCTTGTACTTAAATATTTTTACAGGAAGATTTTTTTTTCCTTTCCTACATTTAACATATTATCAGTTACTGAGTAAAAAGAACAGACAGGATCCAAGCTGTGCAAGCAGCCGATTGGCTGACATCTCTGGTCCAGTGATCAGGTGAACCAGTGGAGTAGAATAATGACGCTCAGGCTGAAATCAACAAGTTCAAGACCTTCACGGTGAATGGACTGAGTCTGGAGTCAGAGCATCAGGATCCTCATACACACAGAGACGGATCAAAGAGTTGAACTACAGATCTCTTATTCTTCCTGTCAAACCACTTCTGAACCAGAGACCATGTCAGAAGAGTCTGACCTGGACTAAGGAGTTGGGCTGGGGGATATAGCAAAAAAAAAAAAAAAAAAGACAAAATATTCTTTCATATCATCTGATCTCAATAATTATCATGTTTTTCATAGCATTTTTAAACTTCCAGTTTGGAAACTAAAGAAACCAGAGATTAGTTCAACATTTTATTTACATTAAAGGCTTGTAGCAAAGCGAAAATTCTGCAGGTGTGTAAGACCCAAAAATAAGCAAATTCCCCCCTTCAAATAGTGACGACTACTTAAAATGTTAACATTATCATTATCAAAAAAAGTGTGCAACATTTTTTTTTACTGCCCTCAACCCCATATTTATCTCCACCTTTTGTCATTCTGTTTACTTCTCTGGTAACTTACAAACTAAAGGAGCAGGAAAAGGTCGACTCTGTTTGGCTGTTGTCATACACGTTTATGCTATGTTTGTAGGATTAAATCTGCTCAGAGCTGATCATCTTTACTGATCTGAAATTTATCATTATCACAAATCATGATCATATAATCACCCAGCCCTGCTAAGGAGGGAAAAAACTGGACTCAGGACTCATTGGTCCAAAGTCATGTTCCATCTAGGGGTGTCCAGATACAACATTTTCACTTCTGTTACCATACCCATATTGCAGTCTTGAGTAGTGGCTGATACTAAAATTGATCCAATAAGATATCAGCATGAATGGTGTAACATTCAGCTCTGTTTATATGTCTTCAAGGCTTTAATGACTTTAGAGTGAATGTTCAAATTGGAAATGTACCAAACTTCCCCATTTCCATGCCATCACAGGAAACTTGTGCAAGAAAAAATAGTGCACTCAGCTGCATTGTCTTTTTCTGACTTTAACAAAAACAAGTGGCCAACATCATTAGTTCTCCTTGCTGCTTTGTTAGTACCTTAGCACAGGCTGTTGTTGTGATCACGTTGGCTCTGCTGCTGGAGAGGAGTCTGGAATGGGCCACTTGTATCAGAGTGCTTTTATTAGAAGTTTTAGATACAATATAATCCGTTATTCGGAGTGCAGTTAGCCTTGTGGATTAGGTTCGCCCTACTGGGTGGCCCGGGTGCAAATCTGACCTGCGGCCTGTTTCCTGCATGTCACTCCCCACTCTCTCCCCCTTTCCTACTCCTATCCTATCCTATCCTCTATCCTATCCTATCCACTGTCCTCCACTATCATCAAATTAAAGGCATGAAAAGCCCCAAAAAATAACTTTAAAAAATAATCTGATATTCAATTTTTTGCTGATATCATGCCAATATCTGATATCAATATAAGATCTGGACACCCCTAGTTTTATCACATTTATGAATCAAGGAACCAGAGTCTGAAGAAAGAGGGGAGAGCTGGTTAAATGACCATGATTCAACTATGCCAGGCGTTGATAACTCCTGTACAGAGCTACAGGCTGGTCAACCACATTTTGAGTTTCCATTAACCATACACCATAATCATCACAGTTAAAAGAAACAAATGTTTTAAATATTACACTCTGAGTGGACTGAATCTGTAAAATATGAGTTTGACTTTTTATCCCAATGACGATGAAGCTCTGAAATTTGTAACTTCACCCAAAATCAAACACTTGAAGCTGCTCCTGAAGACGTGCTGAGATGGTGAGAGTATTTCAACACTTCTCCGAGATCTCATCAGTAGAGAGGCTGTTCTACGTTTACAGCGCTCTTAAACCTCCAGCTTTCAATCTGTCTTTCACCTCTCAATAAGCTAATAGTTCTAATGTGTCAAAATTGATTCCAGGAGGCCTTCTGCCTCCTCCCTCCACAGCTCTTTCTCATCCCCTTTCTTTGCTTACCTTCCTATAATACTGATTTATGAACTCTTTAGTGCTGGAAAAAACACATTGATTTTATGTCTTGTTTTGTGTAAAGTTTGCAGTCTGAGCAGAATGAACTATCCAGCGAGGGAATGAGAAACTCAAAATCAACCACAGACTTCAAATGCGTTTAGCTTCTGTCTTACTTTAATCACTTCCTGGTACTTGACTGAAACTGAGGGTTTTGAGTGACTGTTCAAGTCACGCTTGAATTTCTGTCAAGAAAAACTGACTGAGTACTCTGTGAATTAATTGTCATACAGTTAACAAAAATAAATAAATAAATAAAAAGTACTTGATCAAGACCTCCCCTCGAAGAAAAGAATAAAATAAAATAAATTAATAAATAAATGAATAAACAAATAAATAAAAATAAAAAAATAAATTTAAAAATAAATAAAAATAAAAATAACCATGAGATTAAAGATTTTAACTCCAAACTGTGACACTAAAATAAATTACTGAAGTCCAAGCAAGTGTTTTTGTCTTATTTTTGTTGAAATGTCTCATTAGCCTTAATCTGAGCCACATGCATCTGGGGTGTGAAACAATACATTTGTTTAGTTTCTTGTATTAAAACATAATTAAAAACAAGTAGATATAAAAGGTTTTTTTTTCTCACCCCATGCACATGTATTTCTAGTTTCTGAAAGCAATTAATGTGTCATTTTTGTCTTGTGATACCTTTGAATGATGTGATGATTTTGATACCTTGGACATTGTGTTGTTGTATTATTTCTGTTCTGATTCTGACTCTTGGAACGAGACATTTTTCTGGACTTCAAGATCTGCCCTCCAAAACAAATGCACACCTTGTAAAAAGCTGAATATTCACACCAGTGGGTATGAGAGCTCATTGGAAACAGATTCCCTATCTTGGAAAAACACATCCAATTCTGGTCCAATGTGTCTTTGCAATCAAGGTCAAACAGCTCATACTCACAGAGCCTTTAAACAGAAGTTAAACCTCCTAAGATCTGGCGCTCACATATGCAGACATTACATTTCTGCCTCTCAGACCCATGAAACTTCAGTTTTTAAAACTTAAATCTATTCAGAGACACATCTTTTGGTGATATCACAACCTCACATCTATTTCAGTGAAAAGAAAAGTGTAGTTATGAACAATAACACTTTCAACTAAAAACTAGTTTCTATCTAATAACACTTACAACATAACTTCCTGTACAAAGACCAAATTTAGTTTTTATACTAATTAGGTCTTACTGATCATTGGTAGCAAGGAGGAATAAAAAATGCACATCAAACAAAAGCTCAGGTTTTAAGAGGTTGATGTAGAAAAGTAACAAAATAAACTGGGACGCTACATTGCCTGGACCTAGAAAAATCATTATGTACGAGCTGAGAGAGTAAAGTGTTTAACAAGCTGCATGAATCCTCGACTGTGAACTCATCATATGTTCACTGTGATGACTCTTCTGGTTTTCCTGATCGTTGTGTGACTTGTTTCTCCCTGTGACTCATTTTCGAATAAGTCATTTCTTTCATTATTTTACTTTATTTCATGTTGAAATATTTGGCATCCTAAATCTTTCATGTGTTAAACATGTTGTGAAAATTATTTAGCAATTATAAGGAACCCCTGTATAATTTGCATATATGAAATAAATTGTAATTGAATTGATAAGTAGTTTGTTATTGGTATGAAGACTCTGTTTCCCATGAGCACCTTTACATTGTTGGGAGGACACGACTCTTACCAAGAGGTGGATTTGTGTTGCTCAGCTTCTCTTTATCACTTCTTTTCCTTGTTGAAGACAACTTTTGTTTAACCTCTTAAAACTCAAGCTTTTGTCTGTTCCTCCTTGCTATTTAGGATCAGTAAGACCTAATAAATAAACAAACTAAACTTGTTCTTTGTACAGGAAGTTATGTATTTAGTGTTATTAGATAGCAACTAGTTTTTAGTTGAAAGTGTTATTGTTCATCACTACACTTTTTTTCTCACTGAAATAGGTGTGAAGTTGTGGTATCACCAAAGGCTGATGTGAGAAGTTTCTCTAAATGTGACTAATAGATTCAAGTTTTAAAAAATTAAGTTTCATGAGTCTGAGAGGCAGAAAGTTATTTCCACATATGTCGATGCCAGGTCTGAAAAGGTTAAAGGAAGAGATAAGGCTGTGTAGTGAGAACTGCAACATGATTAATCAGATGTAGAGATGGGCCTCTTCTCATCAGGAAACACTGATGTGTTTCAAAGTTAACCCCATAATGCATCATACCAACATGTTTAGACAACTTTCATAACAAAATTCACAGCTGATCCTTATTTTGTAGTCTTGAATATTATTTACTTATATCAGATGCTTTGCACAGCTTTCACACTGTTGCAGACACAAAAGAATAAAAAGGGTAAAAATAAAAAAAGACAAACAGAACAATGCAGTCTGGCGTTGAGTGTCCTCCAGTGCAGCCCTGTCTGGCTTCAGCGTGTCTGATATCAGCTCTTTTAGCACCTCTGCTCGGCTGGCAAACGACATTCTTCCCACCTCTAAAGTCAAACTATGTTCGCTCACACTCACCCGTTACCGTTCGGCCATTCATCAATGTTCAACTGTCCAAACAGCAGAGGTGTTAGAGAGACAGCGGGGCCAGACCTGTATGAAAGCTTCCCAGTGAGTCTGTGCAGGAGATTTCCAGTCAGAGGACGTGACATGTACAGGAAAACAACCCAGAGATCAGAGATGTTTGGGTTTGGAGCTCACTGGTTGCAAATGTTAACAGCATTAGATGACAAAGCACCATAAGATATTCTAGCTTTGATTTCAGATGGAAACAGAAGTTTCTGTTCTTCAGTTTTGTTTTACACTCAGTAATATTTTCTTGCTCTTTAATGTTAAAGCTCTTCAATATTTTCCTCAATATACATAGATTATTAAGTGTTTTCATCACAGAGAATATCCTCATTAAGGGTTATTAAGCCTGTATTTCTCAGGTTAAAAGCAAACAAAACTGTTATAATACAGAATCATTTAGTTTGATTTCAGAATTCAGACTTTCTTTGCTCAGTCAGGCCCAACCTTTTAAAACATTCTGTCCTCAAAAGAAAAATGCTCAGCCCGCGTAAGGAGTCTCAACAGTCAACTCCATCTGTTTTACTTTATTTGTGTAAATGTGTAATGATTGTTTTGAGTTAATCGCTTTCCATTCATGTTCTTGATTTATCATTTTGTAATCATTTATGGTCAAGGTAAATACTGCTGGTATAATTATCCATGTATCATTTTCAGATTATTTTTTACCAAGTGTTTGAGTCACACTGCTCTCATGTTGTTTTGATGCCATTAACCTGCTGGTGTGGAGTGAGGACTTGGCATGAAAGTACCTGAAGTTAAAATAAAGCACAAGCCACAATCCAATTTCACAATGTGTAATCTTTGCCAAAGTTCAAAAACTGCAGTTCATTGAGTGTCCACTAGAGGCTGGCTGCAGAAACACCAGAAACCACCAACCCACCACAGCCAAAACAACTGTTTTTTACAGTAAAAATGAACTTTTTTAAAGCCTGGTTCAATATGACTCCTGCAAACAGAGGGCTTTGAAATCCCATATGAGTAAAATATGGTTGGCGTCAGTGCGACAAAGTCCTATATGTTCTATGGATATCTGCAGGATGCTATCACTCTAACAATCACAATCCTGTGACCATGTTAAGTACTGTTTACCTGTGAGCTGAGGGGATTTTAGTTCATTGGTATACATGGTTTTGCAAATATTAATGATGTTTTATTTATTAAAGGAAGCAAAATGGACCTTTTTATGCTTTATACTGTGTCTCTGGTACCCCTGAAGTAGCTTCACATGATACAGTTGTGCTCAAAAGTTTAGATACCCTGGGAGAATTTATGAGTCCTTTGCCATTTCTCAGAGAATATGAATGATGACACAATTTTTTTTCTGACACTCCAGGCGATGATCCAAAACAAGGCCAAGTCAACCTGCCATTGGCTACAGCAGCATAAAGTGAAGGTTCTTAAGTGGCCATCTCAGTCTTCTGACTTCAATATCATTGAGCCACTCTAGGAGATCTCAAACTTGCAGTTCATGCAAGACAACCCAAGAATTTGCAGGAACTGGAGGCTTTTTGCCAAGAAGAATGGGCAGTTTTACCATCTGAGAAAATACAGAACCTCATGGACTACCACAAAAGATTTCAAGCTGTTATTGATGTTAAAGGGGGAAATACAAGGTATCAAGAACTGGGGTATGTAAACTTTTGATCCGGGCCATTTTGGAAGTTTCCTCTTTCATTATGATTTAAAAAGAGTAAACAGTTATTTGATAATAAACGTCTTCACCCAACCACTAACCATGAGTGAAAGAAAGGTTTTTATGTTGTCATTCATATTCTCTGAGAAAATGATGAGAAATTGTAAATTCTGCCAGGGTGTGTAAACTTTTAAGCACAACTGTATATAGCTAATCTCCCCGTCCCAATTTGTCTCTCACTGGTGATTTAGAAAACCCTTGTTTCAGCCTGTCGGGGGGCAAAACAATGATAAGACCTTGGTGTTTGAGGGCCACTCTTCAAACGTGTCATGAACCAGGGGGATCCTGATGTGATGACCTCATCATTTCAGCAAGTCTCAGTTTGATCCGATCAGTTTGGAGGCATATTTAGAGATCGTTGTTCCTGTATATCCATGTTTAGAATATGGGAAAGCAGAGAACCCCTCATTAACCTTGCCTGAACACGTAAAACAATGAACACCTAAGTTTCTGTCTAATCAAGAATCTGAGCACAGTTGATTTGCCCTTTAATGATGTCTTCACAGGATCCATCAGGAGTCAGTTTTAGGACTTTAAAGCTTCATAGATGGAGCACTCATTCAGTTTCATAGAGACTATTAGCTGCTCTTGCCCTGTGGACAACACCCCCTCACTACAGAGGGGTAATGTGGAGGTTTTACCAGGGAGAATGTGTTCCTGGGCAGTGACCCAAAGGAGATCTTCGGGTTTATCCTCAGCGACAGGTTTCACACACAGCTTGTGGGCCAAACCCACAAATAACAGCAAGGCGTCTTGTTTGCCATCATTCCCGGGCCTGTTTCAGATTACTGACTGGCTCTTTGAAGCTGGCTGACAGACAGGCAGGGTTTTCCCCTTCTTCTCTGCCAGAAAAAGATTGGGTCATCAACAGCTCTGCCACCCACCACATATCATAAATGACCTCTGGATAAGATGTGTGCTTTCTTAGGAAACCGATGAAAGAACAGAGGGGAAGCCATATCAAAGGTCTGGTGTGGTAGATTTCCTGATTTCACAGCAGCCTCCTCCCTGAAAGAAAAGACCTCAGAGTGTTGATTTAAGAAAAGCTGCTGCTGCTCTTTGCCATTCATTATCACAGGCCTCCACTTGAACAAGCATCAAACTGCACATGAGCTACAAGAACCACTAACTCATTTTCTGAGATAGATAAAGGGTGTCCTGTTTCATGACAGGGAGACAAAAAAATCTTTGATTCAACCCCCTGTCTGATCATCATATGTACAGTTGTGCCTAAAAATGTATATCAACAAGCAGAATTTATGATTTTTGCCTTTTCTCAAAGAATATGAAGGAAACACAAAAACAAGAAACGTCCAAAATGACCCTTATCAAAAGTTTCTTAATACCTTGTATTGCCCCCTTTAACATCAATGACAGTTCAAAGTCTTTTGTGGTCATTGAGGATGAGGGTCTTTACTTTCTCAGATGGTAAAACTGCCTATTCTTCTTGGCCAAAAGCCTCCAGTTCCTGCAAAATCTTGGGCTGTCTTGCATGAACTGCAGGTTTGAGATCTCCCCAGAGTGGCTCAATGATATTGAAGTCAGGAGACTGAGAAGGCCACTCCAGAACTTTCACTTTTCCTGCTGAAGCCAATGGCAGGTCGACTTGGCCTTGGATTTTGCATCATCGTCATACTGGAACGTCCAAGTACGTCCCATGTGCAAATTCTGGGCTGATGAGTGTAAATTTTCCACCAGAATTTTCTGACAATGTCTGCATTCATCCTTCCATCAATTATAAACAATTTTATTTTGTAGTTTAAGTTGTCATTATGGTTCAAAAAGAGTAAACACAATTGTTTGTCAATAAATGGCTTCACCCAGCCAGTAACCATGAGTGACAGAAAAGATTTTGTGTTATCATTCATATTCTCTGAAAAATGGCCAAGAAATCATAAACTCTGCTGGGGTATGCAAACTTCTGAGCACTACTGTAGGTTGGTTTACAAACAATTTACATCACACATCACATTAGGAAAATGTTTTGCAGTCATTCAATGCAAATGAACCCACATTATGTGTTAGAAGATGAGTTTGCGGGTTATTTGCGGATAAAGGGAGATTTTAATCATCTAAACTGAACCAAAATCAGCCAAAGTCAGAATGCACCCTTCATTTTAGTCATGCTATTATCATTGATATTTCAATTTATATGGGGATTTTTTGGGGGGTACTTCAAACACTACACCAGTTGACAAAATTTAAACTAAACTACAAATAGAGTTCAAACAGCTTGATTGTCGATACAGTAGCTCTACATAACTATGCAAAAATGCAAAGTTATTTTGTGGTAATGACATGTACTTGTATTTTTATTTTTAACTTCTTTTTCTTTTTGCCAAAATATTACTTGTCAACTATTTACTCTATGGTTTTGACTCTTTTTAGCTTGTTAAAAAAGGCTAAACAGTAAAACAAAAAAAACCCAATATATATATATATATATATATATAAATTTTTTGGGCTGCTTCAGCATTTCCAAAACTGGGTGAGAAATGTTTAAGCAGCAAATGCTTTGATGTGACAAGATAATAAAAGAGCTCAAAGAACCTTGACAATAGGGTAAACCAGATAGACTTGCAATGCAAATTTCTCAAGGTAGCTTTCAGCTTAGATCTCGGATCTATAATATGACTCAAAAGTCTAAAAGGAAACTTCAGGCTCATAGAGAAACAAGCTTATACCTCTCTCTCTGATTTGGTCTTTATGGGTACTCATCAAAGTGGTTTAACAGCAAAAGTCTGAATTTGTGTCTGAAATCTTCTCTGTAGATAATAAATAGAAGTTGGGAAGTGCATTTTGCTGGTTTCAAAACAAACAAATGAAAAAGAAAAAAACTATACAATGTTATTGCAAGAGTTGGACTTCAACTCTTTCTGGCTTTGACAGGCAAAAGTTGAGACACTATTTGACTAAAGTCACTATACTTAGCTGAACCGTCTTCCTATGTAGTTTTCTTGACATTTTTGATAAAAGGTGACACTATTCCTAAATTTGACCAACGATCATCTCCAGCCATAGAGGCCCTGATCTGCTTGTTGTGTCAGAGAACAGCATCATGCTCTGGGGATGAAATACCATTCATGTCTCTTTCATGACCAGCTGTAAGAACGGATCTGATAATGATTCTGTCTCATGATTCTCTGTGATGAACATACTCATCCTGTGCTGGCCACCTCCAACCACAGCAAGCTTTCCCTGGGACCCTCTGACACCGTCAGAGTCCAGGCAATAAAAAGCCTGAAACCAAAACCCACAAACTAATCCAGCAGGGACAATCGCTGGCAGAGGCTGCTCCTCCACAGAGCTGGATCCTTGCAGACTGTGTGTGTGCTTGGACATGAGAGAGGAGACCACATCAGACAGTGGAGCTTATAAAACCACAGGGCACTGGAATGAAGGGGGCAGATGGATCATTAGAGCATGAAAGCTGGGTTAAGAAATTAAAATTCACATATATAAAGAAGAAGAAAACTCCCTGATATTCTGACAATGATTGCTTTACTTTCTTAGCAACTGTTTATGGTTTACTGTATTCAGATTTACTCTGCACCATCTGTTCTGACTACTTATAAAATATATGGTGTAAAATTTTCTCCAATTTCTTTTGTTTCTCCCTCCTAGGGGAGATGTTTCCAACATATTCACATAGATCTAACAATGGCTTTTTCAATATATGGTATGATAGACCTTCTTTACAGCAAAGTGTAGCTCTTTTTGAGTAGAAAAAAAAGCTGAAGTTTTGCATTTTTTGTCACTAAGGTTACTGTCAGAGGTATATATGTTGATGCATTATCACAGGCATGTACATTTCAAAGTGTAGGCAGGATATTGTATTGAAATCATTTCAATATCTTTACTGTCTGCAAGATGCAATAGATTTTTCATAAAACACACATAGTTCAATGAAAATAGTGGTAACTAATTTTACATGCAAATAACACAGTATGGAACCATCCAAGTAGTTTTTTAAGTGATTCTGCAAAAGAAAATCAAAGTTATGACAATAACTTTTGAAATCAGGTAACACAAGGGTTAAATAGTATCAGTCTTTTGCCATTACAGTGAAAATATATTACTTATCAAAGTTTTTATTTGGGACTATCAGTCAGGCAGTAATGAACCGAGATTGAGGAAACTTGCTGTTTTGTCTGCCTGAAATGGTTCAATGTGTCCTTTTTAAATTCAATTAAGCTACATTCAGTCTCCAAACTGTCTCCTGCAGCTTCCTCAGTGTGTGAGGAAACTCAGCATTTTCCTCCACAGAAGGCCAACACCAGGGTGACCCCGCCCACAGACGTTGTGTGTCCAAAGTGTCAATGAGCAAATCAGTCTGGACAAAGCAAAGAGAGATGTCAGAGCGCACTGGAGTTCTCTGAGAATAGACATCCATGAAAACAGAGGAAAGGTGTCTTAGCAACAAGTTAACATCCGCGTTTTTGTTTAAAAGCTTGAAAAAGTAATGTTTTAGTATCTGCGTAAAAGTGCCACGCGGGCAAAGTCGTGCGTAAAAGTTTGTTTTTCTGCGATTACCATGCGCAGTTTCTCCGAGCACTGCGTCCCCGGTGGGATACCACAAGTCTTCCCATCCAGGGTTGGAGATGCGACTCTTCACGCTAACATTTACCCAGGACCCCCGCGGTTGTCTGCAGCCGCCTTGTCCTCTCGCGGATCATCAGATCTGAGCGTGAACACAACAGCGGAACCCGTGATTCACAAGTCGCCCCCGGAGCAGACTTCAGTTTCGTGTAAAACTTCAGAGAAAGAAGAAATATCAGAAGATGAGCCCAAAGTTTTTCTGGAAGACATCCACCTGTGGGGACAGTTCCACAAATATGGCACCGAGATGGTGATCACTAAATCTGGGAGGTACAGTGAATGTCTCCTAATTACGCACTGCGAAAAGTAAACTGCGCTTCATGGTGATCTGTTCTCCCCCACAGGCGCATGTTCCCCCCGCTCAGAGCCAGGTGCACAGCCATGGACAGGAGAGCGAAATACATCCTCCTCATGGATGTGGTATCAGCTGATGACTGCAGGTACAAGTTTCATAACTCCCGCTGGATGGTGGCGGGGAAGGCGGACCCTGAGATGCCCAAACGCATGTACATCCACCCGGACAGTCCCGCCACGGGAGAGCAGTGGATGTCCAAAATGGTCAACTTTCATAAACTGAAACTGACCAACAACATATCGGATAAACATGGCTTTGTGAGTACAGAGTTTAACTGATTATAGGCTCAGGGGAACTTTTAATGAACAATGTGAAACTGATATCACAACTTTATCCTTAAACTACCACCAAGAAAAAAAGGAATAGAAACACATTTTGCTTGCATTTCTTATTGCAACAGATAATAGCCTCAATCTTTCTTTGATTTCTCTGCAAACTTTTTTGTTTTTAAAATATTAGCCTCTACCCAAAGGTATGAAATTTCATACAAATACCACCAATAGGGGAAAAAGTCACATAAAATGCTGATTTAGAAATAAATTGATTGCTCCTAAATACCCAGGGTGTTGAACAGTTTATATTTATATGCCACAAAATATTGAGCAATGTTATTTCAACCATGGGAAATACTGAATGAAACAAGGAAAAACTGCATTTGCAAATTTTTCATCTTAACTAAAGTGCAGTCACTCATAATTCTCACATTCATTTTTACTTGTGATTGAATGCTACTGTGAAAAACATTCATTTTTACATGAAAAAACCCCCTAAAAGAACAATGTACAAAACAGACATATTTGTATGCCTTCAATGTGTCATCTCAACAACTCGTGGACTGTTTGTGCAACAAAACAAATGTTTTTCAGGCACAAGATCCATGGCATACTTCTACCAAATTGTCGAGCTGATTAAATCAGTTTGAGTGAAGTTAAGCACTCCTCTTTTTGAAATATAGTAACTCAAAATGTGCTAAACCATTTGGTTGAGGAGGTTGTTAAAGAGTTGAAATGACGGTCCAAGATGGGTTTTTTTTTCTTCTGATTCTGAATCAATGCTGCTGAGTTCTTCACACTGAGTTTCACAGGAACTCGTGACAACAAATGTATTTGTTATTTGCAGACAATTCTGAACTCCATGCACAAATACCAGCCCAGATTCCACATAGTGAGAGCCAACGACATCCTGAAACTGCCCTACAGCACCTTTAGGACCTACGTCTTCCCTGAGACTGAGTTCATCGCTGTGACAGCTTACCAGAATGATAAGGTGAGAAACTGCTTTGAAAACTTGAAAGTGGCTGTGATTGAGGCGTAAATATCTTGACCGTTATTTATAAAAAAAATAAAATTCGGTCAAATGATTTTCTAATTTTGTCCTTATTTCCTTATTTCCTTCCTTATATCCAGATCACGCAGCTGAAAATAGACAATAATCCTTTTGCGAAGGGATTCCGCGACACGGGAAATGGGAGGAGAGAAAAGAGGTGAATTATTATTTTATCACATGCTCTTGTTTTATTGCAGAATGTTGAACGAGTCATGTTTGCCTAAAGGGCTAAGATATCTTGTTAAAGTTGTTCAGCTCCATCAGGGGCCTCCACAAAGTTAAGGCCTTAAATCCCCAATATAAAGATATAGTACAACTTCACAATGTAACTTTACACTACAACAACAAAAGTATCGCATGGGTTTTTCTTTTTTTCTTTTTATGTTTTAAAATTTCCATTCATTTATTTATTTATTCCCTTTACCTTTTATTTATGTCTTGTCATTGTCACTCATCTGATCATTATTACTTATCTGTTATAAAACAACAGACTATTTTAAATCAGGGGTGTCAAACCCAAGGCCCACATGCCAGGTCAGATCCTGCAGTTTGCTGTTAAAATTACAGTAAAGAGCAGCAATAAGAGCTTGGATTGTAATAAAAAATAATATTAAATTTTATTTATAGAGTGCTTTTCAAAAACTCAAAGTCGCTTTACATTAATTTACATACATTAAAAATGTTAAAAGTGTGGGTAAGAACAAGTAATTGGATTGGTTCAATCCTGTTGTTCCTGCACTGATACAACTTCTATGTATATTCTAATGTCATATTTTCCTCATTTCTCCCTTTTTGTCAATGTTACGGGAAGGGAATGTGTTTAACATATGAGGTTTATTTAACAGGACATATATGGTATAATCAATAATGCTCTGGGTCAGATTGTGTTTTTTTTTCAACCTGTGGAAAACTGTTATACTAAAAACAACTTCGCCTCTTCTTCTGCTTCACCAGAAAACTCCAACATTCACCACTTAAGTCTGCAGAGATCTCCAAGGGGGAATCCAAACCTAAAACAGACTCACCTGTGCAGTTTTACAACAACTCCAAATCACCAGGTAAAGAGCATTTTATTACAGACAACTCAGCTTCTTGTTGAAATGCCAAGTTAAAAAAATTATTTAGAATTGCATAATTCATCCATTGTTGTAAAAATGTAAACAACAAATGGTCAAGTTTGTAAAAAAAAACCATGTAAACAGAAAATGTTGACTGGATAATAATAACAGTTACAGATTGATTTCGGAAACACAGAAGTATGTGTGCATAGGTTGTTTCATTTTCTACCCTGCAGCTAAATTTAGTATCATTTTTGCTCTTTTTTTAATCTGTTTTTGGATTGGACTGTAAGTGTACCTTCACAACATGAGGTCATTGATCTCCAGCACCACTAGTTTGGAGGTTAAAAAGTTTGGGAACCCTCTCTCTAACTCTTTATGACTCATTTTGATTCCATTTTTCAGATCCTCATGAAAGTGTCGTCGACAAAGACAAGGATGCTGAAGATGGTCCTGAGCAGGGGATGAAAACTCAGCCTGAGAGAAGACCAAAGGTTCCCCTATCAGAGAGACAGTCCAGTACAGAGACAGAAACAGACACCAGCACCAGCCGCAGCTCTCCAACGTTCACTGATTCAGGAGGTCGCTGTGAGCCACACGACTCAAGACAGGACCAATATTTCAATCTGTACAGTGGTTTTCCTCAGAGCGGTGTTTATCCAGTGGATTCACACAGGCACCTGCAGGATCAGAGTGGATCCCCCACAGGCCTCCTCCACACCGCTCGAGTCAACTCCTGGAGCAGCTGTGCATCCATTGACAAAGCTGTGTTGTGTGGACTGAGCTTAACAGCACCTGTGAGGACTCCTGGGTCTCCGGGGTTTCCCATCAGCCTTCCACACCATCCCCTCATACAGGTTGGTGACAGAGGAGACACTTTCAAGATCCCAGACAAAACGACAGACTCCAACTGTTTTCATTCGTAGTTCATAAGACAGAAACTGGCATAATACCTTCACAAGCCACTTAAGCTTTATTTCCCAAAATGAGAACAAAATCTTGAAACAGCTTTGAACATAAATAGGTTTTGAAACTGTTTTATAGTCTAAAATGCATCAAGTGGGTGCATTTATAGCTCAAAATCTGTGTTGACAGTAAGTGAATGTTTTGTCATGAGGCTCTATGACTCGTGTGTTTGGATGTTGATGAATTAACTTATTCAGGATGTCCCTCCACACCTTTTCAGAGCCAGGTGCATCAGCAGATTCAAAACTATTTTCAGTTGTTGAAAGTGAGGTTGGACTTCTTTAACCCTCATCCTCTCACTCTGTCCATGTTGTATTGACAGGTCACAGGGTAAAATCCTGTAATGGTAGGAAACGCGAGTGTTTCAGATGTGTATCAACGCACAAGGCTCATCAGCTTTTCTTGATGTATGAATTTATAAAATGTCACCTAGAGGGCTTACATGCTGAAAGAACTTGGTGCAAATGTCTGTCAGGTGTTTAAATGATGCAGGGAACATTTTGTTTCTGTCCGCCTGTCTGTATTCGCGTTCGCACACTTAATGAATGAAAGGCACCAACAACTCTGCTGCTGTTTCTCCCCCTTTCCTGACAGTGCACATAAAACTTCAAATTAAACAACTGAACACTGATTTTGGTGCAGGCTTTTTCTCGTTTATTTACCGGTAAAATATTTTTTAAACCTCTTGTCAAAAGCCGGACAAGGTCACTCAAAATGTAAACAAGAGGCAGAGGAAATTTCCCTCACACCGACAGAGAGACCACTGGTGTTGGCTGGGATATAATGCAGATGATTTTTAAGTCTTTTGCCAAATTTGCTGACCAATGCTGACATACAGTTTACACCCCCTCCAGCAGACTTTTCTGATTTTTTGGCCTTTTCTCAGAAAATATTGATAATAACACAAAAACCTTTCTGTCACTCATGGTTAGAGGTTGGATGAAGACATTTATTAACAAACAACTGTGTTTACTCTTTTTAAATCATAATGACAACAAACTTCAAAAATGACCCCTACATTTTTTATACACACACATTGATTAGAAGCAAATAGATCACAGGTGAGGATGGTTACCTTTAGAAGACATTCTAACACATTTGTGTTCACTTTTGTGCATTTTTCAGGCCAAAACCACCAGAGATGTGTAAACTTCTCAACAGGGTCATTTTTGAAGTTTCTGTCGTCATTAAGATTTAAAAAGAGTGAACTATTTTATTTTCAATAAATGTCTTCACCCAACCTCTAACCATGAGTGATAGAAAGGTTTTTGTGTTATGATCTATATTTTCTGAGAAAAGGCCAAAAAAAACCCAGAAATTCTGCTGGGAGTTGTACATTTTTGGGGACAACTGTATGTACTGTGTGTTGATAAGTTAGTTTAATTTAGAAAAGATAAGGTTGTTTGTTTGTAGGAATGAATTTTTTCTCTTTTCTAGTCTGTTAATTAATCAGGAGATCTGCCCTTGGGGTTGGTGGCAAATGCACAGGCCATGAATTATAGGGTTTGTTGTAGAAGTAATAGCCTTTGTAGTAAGAAGTAACAGCCAATTAGAAAGTGTTGCTGTATATCTACCGACTTACAATTTTATGGCTGATATGAAACTATGTTATTCAGCTCAGTAACAAAATAATTTTGAAATAATCTAGAATGTAAATTTCTGGGGTGGAACCCAAAATCGAAAGTGTCATAGCACTGTTTCTGTTCAGAACGACCAGCTTCAGAAAAAAATCTGGCTCAAAACCCTGCTCAAAAGTAATTAGTATTTGGCAACATGTCACTAGCTACATGGGCAATGGGTGTGACAGGTATTAATGTGTGTATCAGAAAGAGCGGAGGGCCCTGAGATCCAAAGACATGCATTACCAGATAGATGCATTTGCATACTGACAGAAGGTGACTTACAATGTGGAAATTTGGAACGTGTTAATTTTTTTTAGTCCTGACAGCAACACACTGAGCTTGTCAGAAGTCTTTGACCATGGACTGTGTTTGATAGTCTCTGTGATGTCACCCATTTGTTTCTGAGAAGGAGTTGAAACAGGGAGCTTATTGAGAAAGCTGAACCCAAGCCTCCTCAGTTTGAGTTAAGATGAGGTAAAGAAGTATGCAGATGATAACCTTTTTTTTCTCTTTTTCTCTATTAACAGGACCTGGTGAGCCTTTCCCATTTTGAAGGCCTCCTCTTGTACCCTTACTCAAGCTTCACTGCAGCTTCAGCCCCGTACCTCGCCCCGCCCGTGCAGTCCGGTGTGGAATTCAGAGCCTACCCGAGTGTCACCGGCAGGGATTGCTTCACTTCCCCAATCATGACCTCTGTTCCTTCAGTGGCCGGTGGTGGATTGAAATACTTCTCCCCTGACTTGCTGATCTTACCTAAAGCAGACCAAAAGAACACAGAGGACAGAGTTAAGGAGGACTGCAGTCAGAAAGAGTAACATGGACAGAAACTGTGCCTTGTGACTGTAACTGCTGGAGCGCTCCGGCTGCATGTAGTCGACTCTTTCACCTGCTGACTGTGAAAACTGCTCTTCAACAGGGAGTGAAGTCTTATTTATCTGCATCTTGACTGAAGAATGAATCAATTTCAATTACAGAAACAAAGAAATACATTGGGGTTAGGCTGAAATCATGCCCTGCTTGGTGAATAACAATCATGCATCTAAGACAGTTGCAGGTTTAGCACGTATTTTGTAGCTGTAAACACTAGACTGTGTGATTTTTGAAAGAAGCTCATCATGTAAATATTCAACTTTATAAAATAAACAGAAAATCAAACCATGACAAATATTATTTTGCAACTGCTGCACATTCACCAGCACTACAGCACATCATCATTAAATTGTCACCTATCTAGCTTCAGTAATCCTCACTCGTGTCCTGACAACTATGGGGTGGGGATTGTAGAGATGCACACACTACACACAACAACAACATTTCTCCTCATTTAGCCCTAAAACATCACTTTTTATGCAGATTTAGAGAAATATTTGTGAAATATGTCTGTCAAATATTATATATAGGTGTTGAATATTTTACATACTATGCACGATGTCATATCTAAATGTTAAATGTTATAGATAAATGTGCAGATTTTAAATATTAAGCTACATTCCTAAACACTTAGAAATCTTAACTAAATGTTTAGAATGTAAACTAAATGTTCAGAAACAGCTAAATGTTGAGAATCAGGAATTCTATCTATAATATTTATAAACATAATTTAACATCTATAAGGAGATAAGGTAACGTTTTTCTGTGAGAAATGAGCACCATCACCCATTTGCATAAAGACATGACTCATATCGAGGTGTGTGTTTCTTTTGAGAGCAAGTCTTCTTTTGAACTCTTCTTCCCGTTAATCAAGACAACTTTCCCTGGGATGCAAAGCAACAAGGTAATGTATTTGTTGGTAATAACATAGAGTGATTCTTTAAAAAATTGACAACAATCGAACTTTGTAAGCTCAGTTTGTAGTTAAGTGTCCAGAGGGTAAACAGATCTGTTTAGTGTTCCTCTCAGCTTGGTGCTCTGAGACATGTCTGTAACATGAATCCTGGTTATGTCCTACCAGTGCTCATCTACCAACTCCAACCTCACCAAGCAGAGCAAATGTAAGAATAACTGCAGTGTAATGGCTGCATGTGGGCTGGAATAAACATTATCACAGACATCAGAACCCGTGCTCTATCACTCGCCTGTTTAGCTTTCGTCTGCTCTGACCTCCTTTTTCTGTCAGACTATCCAGCTCAGGTATCCAACAACACTACAAAATAAATTAAAAAAACCTTTTCGACGGAGTCGAAGGACAGATCTTGTTTCCCTCAGTTACAGTTTTAACTTCAATTTTGCCATTAAAACTGCACCTTAATCTGATTGGCTGAATTGCCCACAGAAACTGAGAAATAGCGTTTAGAAATTAAGAATTTTAGTGCTAGTTACCTCATTTTATATAGTGGATTATGGAAATGTGTATATAACTGTGAGACTTTTTTAAGATCACTTATTGAGTTCTTACAGGAACTTTAATTAGCTGAATGAGACATATGTTCAATCCTATTTGATGGAGGGATGAACCAGTTTATAAATGCATGTTTTTTATGCTCTGGTGGTTAAATTAAAATATAAGAATAATTTTTAGACAATGTAAAAAAAGTTTGATTTTCTGTGATGTGTTCTTTTTCTCAAAGAGTAAAGATTAATCAAACCAACCTTCTTTCTCCAGAGACAATGTAAAGTTTTGTATAATCTTGAATAACAAAATTGACGAACTCTCCATTCGTGTAATTCTGTGTTTTGCAAAATTTTTCATACACAAAAAAAGACTGTTGAAGTCATCCCCCAATTTTACCTTCTTTCTGAATGGTTTTAATTTATACCTCAAATCTTTAAAATTAGTAAAAGGAAAAACAGCTCAAAGAATTAAAGAAATTTTGAAGAAACTTTTCCAATGTATTAGAAACTAATAGAAATGATACGCCCTTGTGTTTTTTATTCATTTATCTATTTTTTCAAAATGTTTTATTGTTTATTGTTGTCATGGCAACTGTTTCCTTTGACAGTTTTTACTGATGTGTAACTTTTACTTTTATGTTTGTACAAGTGCAACAATGTTCAAAAAAGAAGAAGAAAAAGAAAAAAAAAAAAACCTCCATGCCCAGTGAATGCAGAAATCGCATTCTCCCCTCTGGTTTCAAGGATTCAAGGAGTTTTTATTGTCATTCATCACATGTAAACATGGATGGAAAGAAATTAGGTTACCCTGGTCTCGGAGCAAGCCCAATTATAGAAATAAGAATGATCAAATACATGCAAATATACGAATAAAAAAAGAGAATGAAAGAAGTTCTGGTCAAAATCAGGATAGAACCATTTGTTCAAAGACTGGGATATATTTAGAATAAAATTTAAGCTTCGGGAGTAGAAAAAAATAAATAATCGAAAAGCTTCAGGGACCTTTCGGCCACCGTACTTCAGGCACTTCAGGCGCTAGTAGATGACGTCACACCCAGCTGTAATGGTAAACATTGGTTCTGTGTCGTGAACCATGATTGTTTTCTCTTTCAGGTTAAAGTAGACGGTTCTGTGGCAACAATGATTTCCATGAGTTACATTCTGATGTGCGGACAGTTCTTGCTCCTGGTGACCGTGATTCTGTTAGAATGTCTGGACGGAACTCACTCTCAGAACTCCAGCACCATGGAAACACCCTCCACCTCTCCAGGTCAGGGAGCTACATCTGCTCCTTACAGCGAGCAGCCCTCAGAAACGGTGACATATGACATTCCTGTGGACACTAACAACCACACAGAGGTCTTCGTGTACAGACCTCCATCTCCTGTCGTCCTCTGCAGCTATCTGTGAGTAACTGGAGCCTCGTTAGCATGCTAGCTGATGCTAACTACGCACCACTGCTGTTTTTCAGATTCACCCTCAATAATGTTCATTTAGAAATCATTAATCCACCATTTAACACTGCACAATTACCAATGGCAACATTAGAGTGTGAAAAATAGGAATATTTCCTGCAGTGTAGAAAATGGGCATTTACCCATCAACTTCGTCAGTGCTGATTAGTAAATGAAACAAATAAACACGTTAGAAGATATTAATACATTAGTTTATAATGTTCTATTACTAAAACTGAAGTAAACTGACAAAAATCTGACATAGTGTATATTCAAATTTCAAACACGAGATCAATACCCAGGGAGATATTCGATCTTGATACTCTTTCAGATACCTGGGGATAAAAACTTGCGAAATCTAAAAAGGGCATAAAATATCTTTTTATTAACGTGAAAAATGGAAACCTAGATCAATTCTCAGTGAAATAAAATAACTATAAAATCCGAAAAAAAAACAACAAACAAACAAGACGGTCACGTTTTCACTTAGTGCAAGTAAATGCAAATCAATTTACCCAAACAAAAGTTATAACACAATTTGACACTGTTCTAATAGGTATTATTCTTTTAACTCGCAAATAATAAGAATAATCTACATTTAAGAACAGCAGACAAACTGCAAACAACAAAAATAGCCACAAGTACAGCACTTTGGGTTGTGTGAGGTGAAAACACTAAAGAAACAACAATTAATAATAATAATAATAATAATAATAATAATAATAATAATAATAATACATTTTATGTTAGGGCGCCTTTCATGGCACTCAAGGTCACCTTACAAGAATAAGTGCATTAAAAGATGACTAAAACAGATATAAAACAAGCAATACAATATAATGCAATATAAAACAATGAATTAAAATACAAAACAGTGCAATGGTGGTGAAAGGTCAGAGGGAGCAGGCGAGCTTGAACAGATGGGTTTTGAGTCTGGTTTTGAAGAGGGGTAAGGACTCAGTGTTGCGGAGGTCAGGTGGGAGTGAGTTCCATAGCTGGGGGGCCGAGCGGCTGAATGCTCGGCCCCCCATGGTGACGAGGCAAGCAGAGGGGACAGAGAGATGGAGAGATGAAGAGGATCGGAGGGTACGGGCAGGAACAGAGATATGAATGAGGTCAGAGAGGTACGGGGGGGGGCAAGGTGGTGGATGGCTTTGTAGGTGTGGAGCAGGATTTTGTAATGAATGCGGTTTGTGATGGGGGGCCAGTGAAGCTGCTGCAGGGTGGGAGTGATGTGATGGGTGGATGGAGTCCTTAGAACAATATTTACACTTTTTAGCACCATAGTATCAATACCATGGCAAAGTAGTATTGTATCCAGATACAATGTTAGAGTATCTATAAATTTTCATAGTATTGATATATTTGATAACCCTAATATTGTGTTGAAATATTATTATTAAAAACTACACATTTCATTAATCATGATCATTATGATCATCTTCAGACTTTTCATGTTTAGCTGCTTCCTCAGTGTCAAAATTGAATGTACAACAGCCTCCCAAAAAATATTACTTTTCAAAAATGGAAAATACTACCTTGTTGTATCCCTCTGCTTGAGTAATGGAGTTGGTTTCTACAGTGATCTAAAACAGTACAGTAATAAGACACGGTCACACTAGCCATTCAAACCGTGCTGTACTCAAGTACGATTCAACGCCCCCCCAGTGCCGCCCACCCTAAGGACAGTAAAAACAGCAAAGGGGATACAAATTATTTCAGCCTGCTATAATGCACCTGCCATCAAATTTATCCCCCAGCTATAATTTCCAAGTGATGTGATAACATCATGTAGTTTGTTCTGTTAACGTTTCTGATAATCTACAAGAAAACCTGAGATTAAGGGTTTGTGTTTTAAAAACAAACAAACAAAAACAGCAAAGGTTTTTGGGGGGATACAAATAATTTCAGCTTGCTACAATGCACCTGCCATAACATGTATCCCCCTCTATAATACCCAAGTGATGTGCAAAAATAATAATACCACATGTGGTTTATTTTGTAGACAATCATTAATAAGAAAATATGAGAATAAGGACCAGTTTCATCAAAAACAGCTATTGATATACGGGGATACAAATTATTTCAGCCAGTGAAACTGCGCTTGCCAGAAAAGGTATCCCCCTTGATCTTATTTCTACAGGGAATAGCTTCTCCTGCTCGCCATCATCAACACATAAAGACACTTCCGTGCTGGACACGTCGTGATTGGCTGGGGTCACCATGCCACATCCCAAGACAACCAAAACACCAACACACAGGGTAGACAGAGGGATTGAGGCAGACACAGACACTGACACACAGGATTATCCCTGTACAAGCTGACGTTTAATTTTTAGGAAAATCCTGCAGGCCCTACCTTTAAGACACATGGTTGTCCAGATGTTCTATTGTCATTTGGGAAAATCAAGTTTGTTTGATTTCTGATGGGTTTCAGTCATTTTCACAACAGTAGCATAGCATACAGAACCCTTACTCTGCTTTTTGTTATTTTTTCTTTATGTACGATGAAGACCTGAGGAGTTCATCCTCTGTCAGGACCCAGTGGACCATGCAGGCAACAGCAGCGCCTACGCGGAGTTGGGCCATGGTTGTGTTGGGGTAAGTTTAATCATTTTTCTCAGTGAAATGAATGTAATTAAACACTCAGCCATTAACTCTTGGTCTTTTTTGTTTAGTGGGGTGGCCAGACTCCGAAAGAAGTGAACTACACACCGGTGATCTGCACCGCCCTTGATGACATAGAGTGCGCTGGAAACCGAGAGTTCCTCAGAGGAAACGTGCCTTGCATCAAGTAAGAGACAGCACACTGGTAACACAACTTAATCTATGTGTATGAAAACTGATAAACCAACCTGATCCAAACCCTGTAAGATTAAAACCAGCAGTAACAAGACACAACCACCAGAGAGCAGTATTCACTAAAGAGTAGAAGTGCTTCATTCATCACCAGTAAACTAGTTTTCTATGTCACCTGCCTGGAGATTTGGGTTATGACATACCTCAAAAATGCACCAAAAAAAAACATAGCTCAAGGTAAATTTCATTTCAAATAAAAATCAATGGCTATCTAGAGAGTAAAGTACTTTCTACTGCTCTGTCTGGTTGAGTGCACACGACCACAACAATGGGGAGGACTGCTGACTCCACAGTTCTCAACAAGGAAAATCATCCACACCCTCCATGAGGAGCACATCTATTCACAGAGTGCTGAGATATATTAATGGGGAGTCGGCTGAAAGGGATAAGTGTGGGAGGAAAAGATGAACAAGCAACAGCTTTGAGAGGATTATCAAGAAAACATGTATCGAATAACTTAAAAGAAGCTCCAGGAAAGTGAGAAACGAGCGCACAGGCACAGAGTCCAAGCTGCTTGAAGTCCAGAGTAAAGTTTTTACGGTCTCTTATGGTTTGGGGGGGTCAGGTCATCTGCTGGTGTTGGTCCACTGGGTTTTCTGAAGTCCAGCAGATTTAACCAGAAACCTTAAGAACACTTCTTCATGCTGCCTCTGCTGACAAGCTTTAATGGAGAGGCTGATTCTATTTGTCCAGTAGGACTTGGCTCCTGCCCACAGCACCAAAAGAACTACCTAACTTTTCACAGATCATTATATTACTGTGCTGGATTTAGACAGCTAGTTTTATGATGCTGTCTGTATTGATGGTCAAGAGGAATATGAAAAGCATTGGACCCAAAATTACACATAGGCTGAAGGCTGCTATTCCACTGATGTTGGCTTCGACACCTCAGCTGTGCCACAGGCTGAGTGTGATAATGGAGCCCCAACCAAATGTTGAGACGATAATTTATGGCGATTGGCTCGTTGACAAGCAGCAACCTCTGGTCTGAAATTATGAGACAATGAGGAAGTGCTAAAATCTGCTGTTCGTCTAGTGTCCCAAAAGTACCAGAAGTCACGTACACACCAAACAAAAAAATGTCTCCTGCCTGGATCATTAATTTCACTAAGGGCAGGCATAATACAGGGTAAACTTTTTCAGACTCTACACTTTCTACACTTAAAGATATTGAGATTGCGAGCTTGCCAATCAGAGGCGCAGCTCAACTCACATGACTGACAGGCGCCTTTTAGCTGATAGTGTAGAGGCTTGTCATCAGCCCCATTTACAATATGGCTGCACCAGCCGTCTTGCCTCCCATTTCCATTTCAGCAACAGACGTGTAAAAGAAGAATTCCTGCACACTTACCGAACTTCCGGAACAATTTATTGCAATGTTTCGGTCACAGACCTTCTTCATGCAAAAGAAAATTTTGGATCTATTTGTCCTTGTCCGGGCTGCACGGTGTCGCAGCAGGTAGCGCTCCAGCCTCACAGCAAGAAGGTCACCGGTTCAATTTCCTGTTCGGGCATGGTTGGCCTTTCTGTGTGGAGTTTGCATGTTCTCCCCGTGCATGCGTGGGTTCTCTCCAGGTACTCCGGCTTCCTCCCACAGTCCAAAAACATGCCCACATGGTTAGGTGAATTGATTATTCTAAATTGCCCGTAGGTGTGAGTGTGCGCGTGAATGGTTGTTTGTCTCTATGTCAGCCCTGCGATTGACTGGCGACCAGTCCAGGGTGAACCCCGCCCCTCGCCCAATGACAGCTGGGATAGGCTCCAGCCACCCGCGACCCTGAACAGCAGGATAGATGGTTAAGAAAATGGATGGATGGATGTCCTTGTCCGATGCACCTGCTTGATACGTAGATGTGTGAAGATTTGCTGTTCCAGTAACAGATGAGTGACATCACGGAGACTGCATCCATTGATAACACAGTCCGTGCTCCGTGTTGATGGAAAACCAAACCAGTTCTTGGAAAGTTGGGGATTAGAACCAACGAAGCACGGACAACTGGTGGAAAAGGGGAACTAATGTACACATTTTTTTGGAGATGGACATTTCTGTATTTTAAATCCCTCTTTAGCTTTCAAGAGTTGAATCCCATTATCATCAAAACAAAGCTGAAATTTTAATGTTTCAGCTCAAATGTGAGAAATATAAAATAAGTTGTAATAAATGATGAAAAAGGTAGCTCTATTCATACTATATTTTTTGTAGGATGTATCTGTAGATACATTTTATTACTTATCAAAGTCAATATTAGATAGCTGACGGCCCAAGGACCAAGAGTTGAAGTGTGGGTTCATGTTTTATCTTTCTGCTCAGTTATTTGCATTATTACATAAACTGCTCTGAAATTCATCCTCTCCTTTGATTTGCACAGATACACCGGACACTATTTCATCACCACGCTGCTGTACTCCTTCTTCCTCGGGTGTTTCGGCGTGGACCGTTTTTGTCTGGGTCACACTGGAACTGCCGTTGGGAAGTTGTTAACATTAGGAGGTTTGGGAATCTGGTGGTTTGTTGACTTGATCTTACTCATCACCGGTGGCCTGATGCCCAGTGATTACAGCAACTGGTGCACCTACTACTGAACCACAGCGGAGAGGGGCCAAGGACTCGGGCCAACTTCTCCGGATACTGGAGGGAAGCTTCGGTTATGTGTTTGTGTTCTGGCCTGTTCCAAGGTGATTTCAACCCTGCTGCGTAAAATGAAGTCCTGGAACCTCCCGAGGACTCCTGTGGGGTATTTTATTTAATCACAGCAAATATCCTGCTTTGAGAATGCATCACAAAGACTGGCCTACTTTCTGTTTTCACCAAGAGAAAAATAGTAGCAACATATCTCACTTTCCTTTCATTAACAGTAACTTTGGACTGTAGGCTAAGTGCCAACAAAAAATGGTTTCTTGTTGCCATGAAAGCCATAATCTATCCACACAGGTTACTAGTTAATGTATGCCTGCTTCACCCATCCTGACTAAGCCCAGAGTTTCTAGTGAACTATATCAATAACTTTCATTAAAGCATCTCTGTTGATTTCAAACATGTTTAAATCTAGGGTGTAAAATCTACATTATTATATCACCACTTTCCAGATGTGACTAAGTGACAGAAAAACTATAAACTGTGCGTGATGTGGAGCCACATCGCTATCTGTTTCAGTGACACCTGCTTCATAGTGTGAGATCACATCATGAGGTTTTCTGCTCCCTCTGACTTTCACTTACATCAAGGTAAACACAGCTTCATGTTGATGCTGATGTGGTCAGTGTACGTCTGTTTAATGCTTTGCTCAAGCAGTTCCACATACAGTTACAAAGCTTATACATAAACCTGTTACTAAGATAGCTCTGCTGTCAGTGTAAAAGCATAATTATACAATTTTAAGACTTGCTACTGCTAAAATATCCCTCCCAGCAGGCGTGTTCAACAAATATGGAACGCATTTACTGGAAAGTGGATTTTGACTTCCCAAAACTGAGAATCACTTTTTCAAAGCACTTTTGGCGTTTTTTTTTCAAACCCTGAAATGTGTAGCTATAATGAAATACAGGTAGCCAAATTTATATTAAAAAAAAAAAAAAACCTTGACTCTGTTTGGGTCCGCTGAATTTGCTTTCTTAGAAAAAGAGAACAGGATTATAAATTCATACATACATTGTCTCAGCTATACAATGGAGGATTAGGGCCAGGCTAAAAAAAAAAAGAGAGTAAATTTATGAGATCTATCTTATGAATTTATGAAAGTAATCTTGTAATTTTAGTTACACAAGTCATACATTTTCAAGATTAAACTCATGAATCGATTTAAGAAATACTAAAAAAAACAAACTTTATTCTGAAAGGTTTATCAGGAGGGCATATGGTTGTGAATAGGGTAAAATGATGGCGTCCAGCATCTTGCAGTGTCTTTACATGGTTCTTATACTTACAGTTGTGCCCCAAAGTTTACACCCCCTCCAGCAGAATTTCTGATTTTTTAGTCTTTTCTCAGAAAATATGAATGATAACACAAAATTCTTTCTATCACTCATGGTTAGTGGTTGGGTGAAGACATTTATTGAAAAAAAAAAAAAGAAGTTTACTCCTTTTAAATCATGACGACAACAGAAACTTCAAAAATGACCCTGTTAAGAAATGCACAAAATTTGAAACAAATGTGAAACTTCAAAAATGAACAGGGTCATTTTTGAAGTTTCTCTTGTCATTATGATGTAAAAAGAGTAAACACAGTTGTTTGTTAATAAATGTACTCACCCAACCTCTAACCATGAGAGACAGAATTATTTTTGTGTTATCGTTCATAATTTCTGAGAAAAGGCCAAAAAAAAAATCAGAAAATTCTGCTGGAGTGATGCTGATGTGCCATAAGATAAAGTATTTCTTTATTTGTGAAACCTAAACTAAAACATAACTTCACAAGATGTTCCTGACTGCTGCTCCTCTGATAACCAAGCTACCGACTAAAATAACAAGTTTATGGATCTTCATAAATCTATGACTTAATTGTCGTAAATGTATTAAATTAAATCCCATAAATACACCTTTTGCAAAATGTGGCCCTGATCCTCAGCTGGCAAAAGTTCTTGCTTTGCTGCTTAATTTTTCACAATGTATAACAATTCATCTTTATGTTTTTCTTAAGGGGTAATCAATGTCAGATATTTTTAAGAGCTGTTCAAGATGGCAGAGATGATAAATCCACCCTTTAACTGGCTGTAAGTCAAAACTTTAAGCAAATGGTTTGACTTTTTTTTCATCTTGCAGCCAAAAAAAACTAATAGATGTGTAAGAATGTTTCAAATTTTCCAAGTAAAGGTGGAGCAAACTCAGATCTGTGGCCTCAGTTTTGATATAAGCTGCTTTTATCTGAACGTTTTAGGACTTAGTAGATCTTAGGAGGAGATGAATTAAACAAATCTGACTGTGAGCTCAGTGATGGAGCCTTAGGCCTGATACATTTATTGATGTGTGTTACCATAATTATTATTCATGTTTTCTTTTTTTAAGATATATTTTTTTAGGCTTTTCTGCCTTTAATTGGATAGAGTAGGACAGTTGATAGAGTAGGAAAGGGGGAGAGAGTGGGGAATGACATGCGGGAAACAGGCCACAGGCGGGAATCAAACCCGGGCCACCCGCTCGAGGGCAAACCTCATGGTGTGCAGCCACATCCACTAGGCCAGTGGTTCCCAACCTTTCCTAACTCAGGGCCCACTTTTCAGTCGCAGAAATGATTGTGGCCCACCTCTGACCCAATAAGTACGGAGGCTATATAATGCCTTGAAAAAAGCCCCATTTGCAACAATGACCCAATATGTGACTTAAAAATGCAATAAAACCCAAAATGTAATGAGTGGTCAATATCATAACAGCTGCTGAGCCCAAAATATAGTATCTTTTTGTCCACAGTGTAACACGTTGTTACATTGTGGACAAAAGATGTTACATTTGGACTCAGCATCTGTTACATTATCAACCAGTTATTACATTTTCAGCTTTATTTCCATTTTTTAGTACATTGCAGTACTACGTTACATATTGGGCTCTAATATGCTTTCCTAAAGGGCTGTTTATCATATATATATACACATATGACTATTTGAGCAATCTGAATTTCTTTTGAAACTTAACTGAGTTTTAAAAATTGAAAGATTTTTTTTTATATTTGTATCTTTGTATAATTACCTTTCACTAAAACCATACTATTTTGGAATAGTTTTAGAACATGATTTGGCGGCCTACCTGGGAGACCTCTGTGGCCCACCGGGGGGCCGCGGACCACAGGTTGGGAATCACTGCACTAGGCCATCTTCCCCCTTATTCATGTTTTCTATAGCAACAATCATTTGCTGTTGTTTTACATGTTGTTTTCAGAGAAGAGAAATTCAGTTTGGTTTGCTTGAATACACAACACTGCTCCAAGAGTTTTCTAATCCAGTTAAAGTACAAGAACTGATCTGTAAGACTTTCTGCAGTTCACCTGAGGGCACCACTTATGACAGCTTCTCTTATCCAGATGACCAAACAGGCTTCCTCTGACTCTCTGCTGGAAAGAACATGAAAGTCTCCAAAACAAATCTTGGTCTTCATTTTCCTCCAGCTCCAGGCCCAGCTCTCATTAAACAGTAAAGTCTTCATCCTCCACTTCACTAAACGTTTCATCTTGACCTGATCTGAAGGGGTTTTTTTTTCCTTCTGGTTCAGATACAGGTTTCATTACCTCCACAAACTTTCATCAGGGTGAATAAACGCCTCTGAGATCATAAAAAGTCGAGGGAAGACGTGATGACAGGTTGGATGAAAAGCTTTTACTGTGAACAGTCTTTAGATTCTGCTTGGATCACAAACTCCTGCCCTGTCTCACTCATCTGTCAGTACATGCAGGTTTTTATTTCTTTTCTTTTATATGAATGTAATTTCTTTTCATTTTACACGTTTGGATCCAGTTTTGCAAGTATCCCATATTCACAGTAGCTGAGCATACTGATGTTTTTGATCCTGTAATATAATGTAAATAATATTGGTGTTTCCTAAAGGAGCCAGAAAAGCAGTGATTTTATTTATTCTTCAGTTTAGATTAATATTTATCTCATGTTTGTGGAATGATTCAGGGGAAATGGTCTTGGTGGCTTCCTTTACAATCTATTTTACTTTGTTTGTTTGAGTTATGAGAAGATGAAAAACCTGTTTTATTTGAGACTGTTCCCTCTGTTTAAAACCCACGTCTCCTTTTTTTGTAAATCTGAGGAGCAATCCAATGTGTCTTATGTTTGTTTTTCATGGTACACAGTTGTGATGACATGAATAAAAGCCTCTGATTAAATGTGTTCACTTATTTCGAAGACACATCCTGAATCACTGAGTATATGCCCAAAATACCAAAATATCCATTTTATAACAACCATCTCGCAGAACTTATCACTCTTTAAATTCTTATCTAACCAGTGCAGGTCAGTATTTTATTATTATTGACCTTTATTTTACCAGGAGGTCTCCCACTGAAATAGTAAAAAATAAAAAAATTTACAAGAGAATTTTGGCTGACACAGCTGCACATGATATTTCATAATCATACTGCCAAAACCAAATAAAAGCAATGTCATTTATCTACCACATTAATCATTATAACATATACATACAGCAGTTAAATGTGCCTTGATTTGGGCTTTAAAATTGATTAAAGTCACAAGTTACTCAAGCTTTAACCCTATAAAGCCTGACCCATCAAAAATAGTCAAAAAGTTCCAATTTTTTGGAATATAGATGTTTATTAACCTACAAAATCCACAAAAAATTGCTTTATCATTTCCATTCATGATATATTTATTATATCACATTTGACACACTGGACAGTTTTGCAAATTATTTTATTAAAGCTTTTGTTTTTAGCAAATGTGCATTCATTTAATGCAGAAAACTCTTTTGTTTTAATTGGTTTTTTTAATGTAATTCTTGCTGCAACTTCTTGAAAATCAAGCAATGCTTTTCCTGAGAATATGTGAGTGGATGATTTCATGAGAGCAGACATTTTGAAAAGGGCCAAAATACAACTTCACCCGACTGTAGTGATATGACAATCCTCAAGGGGGTAGAATTTTTTTTTTTTCTTTAAGTATTTCTGACAGGTTTTTAAAGAAACTATTAGACGAATTAGAGGTCTTTGAACTCATGTATCAAATATGATACATTTGGCTTTAAAGGGTTAAGTGATCCCGCAGGTTCAGTCAAGATGCTGGAGCAAAAACATTAAAAGCATTTTTGACAAACACTGTTCAAGTTTGAGGAATAACACACGTGATGAACTCAGAAAACCTCAGATTACAGCCACTGACTGTTCTAGGAGTCAGTAAAGAGCATAAATAGGAGGGCAGTTCATGAAGAATAGTTTTGTAAAGAAAAGATGGACTGACTCTCGCACAAGGCACAATGATGAGTGTAGAAACCCAAACCAGAGACAAATCTCTTCATTTATTTATTTACTTTTGTACTTTTTATCACTACATCCACACATTATACACACACATATGCCCCCATGCACCAACTTAATTATACAGATATGCACACCACAAAAGTGTGGAGACATGCATATCATACAAGTTGATTATTTCTCAACTTTTCTCCCCACACATATATCAGTTGCAAAAGAAGGTGCTTGTTGGAGACCATTTAACAAAGATGGGATATTATCATTGCCTTCTATATTATCAGGCACTATTCCTAAATAAAAAAGATGGTTCTAGAGGCACTTCTAAATTCAAACATTCTGCAATTTCTTTTTTTATATGTATCCAATATTTCTTAGCATGTCCAGAAGATATGGGTTAGGTCTCCTACTAAGCCGTAGCTCCTCCAACATCAATTAGAGGTATTACCAAATTTGGAGGTAATAAGAGGAGTCCTAAAAATTCTCAACTTAACATTCCATTCAAACTCTTTCCATAAGGGACTATTTGTTGCTTTATGTCCCTTTCTAAATGACAAAGACCCATTTCTCATCTGAAATAGTAGTATTCATCCCCAGTTCCCATTTCGTCTCAATTACAATACTATTATTCATTAGTTCTGCTTGTGGTTTTCATAAATATGTGATATTATCTTCTTTTTGATAGTTTCCTTAATAGTTAAAATATATATGTTTTTAATTAAAGAGACAAATCTCAAAGCCGAATGAAACACAGCGTCCAACATTTTCAAAGAAGAGGAGGTCACATACATATCAAGACCATCACCGTAGTCAACCATGGACTGAAAAGTTGCCTGGATGAGTCTCTTTCTTGCAACAAAAGAGAAGTAGAGTTTATTTCTACAAAAAAAAGAAAAAAAATCTTAATGCTCAATTCCTCAATTTTTTTTTTTTTTTTTTTTTTTTTTAAATTTTTGTGAAACACTCGATTTGATGAGTAAAGGGCAGTAATAATGTTCAACTGCTGAAATGTGACAACCAGCTTGGACACCCCGATTGAGTTGATGAACATCATTCTGGGTCGACAAAAGACGCAAACTATAGACCTAGATCTTCAACACTTGGATGTTTACACAGATGTAAGAAAAACGCTCTTTTCAGTCGACCTGCACACAGCGACACTTCTTTGTGAAACCAGGAGAGTCATCCCCTGAGTGCAATTTGGAAATCACACGTTTATAACACTCCCTCTCTGTGCTGTATGATAAAGACTTAGTCGGCTCTGAAACAGAGCTGAGGTGGCTTCACAGAGCCGTGTTTGGATCATCCTCACCGGGTTCAATCCCAACACTTTATTTCCCTTTAACAAGAAGCAATAACACTCTCAGAAATAGGATGTGTTGATCTCAGGGCACACATCCATCAGCACACGACGGTTTGTGATCAGAGTTTTGTTTGGCTCTGATTATTCTCTGTGTGGTGTATTATTCAGTTCCCCCGTTATCCTTTGAACAACATCAAACTCAAATAAATGCTTGAACTGCCTCATAGCACGGAGATGCTGCAACGTGGAGCAGGTCTTTGTCTCAGCTGTGACGGTTGCGGCCTTAAAATAGAGACTCATCTTTAATGGGAACAGCACCATAATGGACTCAGCTCATGTTTAAATCTGTATGCTGAGCAGTTCCTAATGAAACCTCCTCACAATACACCAATAACATGTTATATCACATTTATATGCAAAGGGGAGTATGGTGATTGTGTGTCGCCAGCAGGTAAAAAGAAATGAGTTTATCTTGATGAAATACCTCCCGCCCGCTGGCCACAGCTTTACATTGAGCTCTCCACTCTTCAGCACAAAGAGGCTCTGCTCCAGTTTTTATGATGCTCGCTCACCTTTGACAAATCTGTTTAGAGCTGCAGAACATCTGCAGGTTTTCTGCAGCAGCAGGGGGGCAGGGATGGCAGCTGGAGGGGGTCTGTGGGGTTTGATGTGACACCAGAGGAGGCAAAGAGAAAAACTTCAATATCACAGGTACAAATGAGCTGGATTTAGATGCTTTAGCTGTTTTTATTTCTGCAAACTAAATAGAAAAAAGCAGAAAGTATCTGTGCATCTGATCTGATCTGAGAGAAAAAAATACTTCACTTAACAGACTGTTCCAAAACTCACTTTATTTAAGTGACTCAGAGAGCTGCAGACTTTCTCATGTCAGCTCAGATACAAGCACTCCTCATCAAAATCATGAGATAGTGAAAAAAGTTGCAGAAATTTATTTTACACTGTAGGATCTTAAAAAGGTTCTAAGTAGAGTTTCATAATGAAAAAAAGAAAAGAAACTGGAGTGTGACAAAAAAATTAAGCAAGCAATTTAATGAAAAAATTGAAGTGAAAAGACTGTTGAAATGATCCCGTCTCCATGGTCTGTCTGAAAAGCATGTCCTGACCATGACAGGTTATTGAAGCGTTACAGGGAAAGTCCAGTAACAGGTCAGACATCTGGACAAGAGGCAGCTCACTGCATGTTAAAGTATTATTACCTAACCCAAACAGATTCTTTATTATTTTCTAAGATATTTTTGGGTCTTTTTCTGCCTTTAATGAGATAGAGAAGGACAGTGGATAGGACAGAGGAGGATAGAGGAGGAGTAGGAAAGGGGGAGAGAGTGGGGAGTGACGTGGGAAAAAGGCTGCAGGCTGGAATCAAACCCTGGCCACCCCCTCAAGAGCGAGCCTCACGGTGCGCGACCCAATCCACTTGGCCATCTGCGCCCCACCCAAGCACCCAAGAACATTCCAAAGAGCAGGTTCACATTAACAAGTTTGCTAATGTCCATCTGACCCCCATGGAATCTTCATTTTAAGATACAGTTGTGCTCAAAAGTTAACATACTCTGGCAGAATTTATGATTTCTTGGCCTTTTTACAGAAAATATGAATGATGACACAAAAACTTTTCTTTCACTAATGGATACATGTTGATGCTAATGGCTGCTAGACCCGATATCCCCTGTGAGCTGAGGAGAAAGAGAAGAGGACGACATGCTGGTGCTGCGGTGTCTGCTACGAAGTTGACATTAACTCGTCTTTTGATCCATTGTTATGGGGAATGTAAGACCCATCTCCAATAAGATGGAAAGGCTAGCTGAGCTAACACAGCATCAGGAGGAATACCAAAGGGCAAAGTAACATGATGCTACTCACAGATATACCTAATGGAGTTAACTGAACTGGTTATCGATACCCATCCCTAGCACAAGATACAGAAGAGTGAAACTGAACAGACTGGTGAAGAGTCCAGTTCAGTCCTGGACCCTGTGGAGGTGGAGACTGACAACAGAATTATGGACAACCTGTCATTGCTGATGGAAATTTTTTCTAGTTGACAACCATTAAATTATTCTTCATTTCATTTTCTTGGCATTATACAATTTCTTGTATTGCTGCTGTGACTTTGGGGATTAATAAAGTACATTCTATTCTATTCTATTCTATTCTATTCTATCAGTGTGTGAATGTGGTGTGGATAAGTAAGAGAGAGTAAGTATAAAGTGCTTTGAGTACTCACAAAGACCAGAAAACCACCATATAAGAACTGGTCCATTTACTGTTTATCAATAACTTGACTCAAAGTTGACAGAAGCAACAGACATAAAATCCTTCCTGTGCAAAAGTTTGACGTTCACACGCAGAGAAGGGCTCATCTGTGACCATATAAAGAAATCTCTACTCGCTGCAGACAAGGTGCCAAATCTAACAGGATTTCCTAATGGGCTAATTAACCAAATGGAGCAAGGCGGCTGCTCTGTATCAACCACCATCTGCTTATGTGCTGTCTGTGTTATTAGCGAACCCTCCAACCACGTCTCTGCAGGCATGTCACCCATCAATCACAATATGGTGCTCTCACTCGCTCTCTCATTACTGAAGCAGTGCATCATCACTGAGTGATTATTAATGAAGGGGACACACAGCATCCGCTGATCTGCTGCTTTGTGTGACATTAAGATGTGCAGGGAAAATGAATGGATTTGAGTGACATGAAAACACGTGTCATGTGATTAAGCTGCACTGCAAAACACTTCTCACTACATCTGACATGTTTAAGAATCACTCCATACTCTGTAACATGTCATGGTTTTGTCTTCACATTTCTTTTACCTGCTGCATTAATGTGATTATGTATGTTTCTCTACTTCTATCTCTAACACAAGCAGTGAGATGCAGAGGATGAGACTTACACACAGAATCTGTTTCTGTGCTGTTTGACTTGCAGGCGGTGATTCTTGTATTTGTCTCTCTGTTGCTGTAAACAGTTTGCTACCCCACTGTGATTTCTTTCTATACCACACTGCCTCTGCTGCTTTTCATCTTTCATTGTCATGCAGGAGCATGCTGGGTTTTTCTTATGATGTCCCGATAAAAACAAACCGTCAAGCACTTCCCGCATGTGTATTCACATATGGCACGTGAGAAGGGGGAGATAACCAGCAGGCTGAGCTTACAGTCACCTGTAAACAGGAAAGGTACAACATATGAAATATTCATAACTGTATCCAGTTTCCAGTGGAGCCCCTCTCAGACTGTGATGGTGTGAGATTCACTCACAAGCTGATGAAAAATCAAAAAAAACTCTTGGTGAAGCAGACACTGTGGTCCTTTTTTGAACCAAACCCTGTACCGCTCAGTCAGAAGTCACACTCACAGCTGAGTGAAGTCCCCTTCATCAAGGGGGTTAATTACAGCAGCAGCTTTGGGACAAACTTCCCCTCTGTCTGCCAGAAACAGGAATTGTGTGTTGCCATGGTTTCACAGTGGCATCTTGCAGGAGTTAAATACTGCTGTGCACCGGAGAATGATGCACTGACAGGTGTGCATTTTATTTTAATTTTTATTTCTTTTTCATTTTGTTCATCATCTAATTATATTAGTTTGAGTTGACCAATAGATTATCCTTTAATGTATAACTCAATATCAACCCTCTGATGCATGAATTATGAGAGTCAGTGTCAGGATTTTTCCCTTGAGTGTTCTTATTTGTCTTAAGGCATGGAAGAAAAAATCATTTTTTTTTCCAAATATTTGTAACTGAGCATTCAACATATAATAGCGTGAACTTAATGTAAATACGGCTTAATTTTTTTCCCTTTTTTTTTTGGTAATTTCATGAATAATCTTTTTTTAATGCTTGGTGAAACGTTTTAACTCTCTTTCATCCATTATAACACTGACTAATTTGTAGTTAATAAGCTTTTTCACCCTCAAATGTTTGTCTATATCATTTAAATATATATATAAATTTTTTTTTTTTTTTTTTTTGAGAAAAAATTGAAACCTTTTTTTTTAGGCCCTACGAAGAATAAAAATATTCTGACACAGGCTAATATGAATTTCTGTGGGTATGCATTTACAGATCTTTTTGGTATGTTGAGGAGAAGATTTAGGGGTTAAATTTCTCATGGGTCCAAGGCTTCTTTGTCAAGTTTTTCAATTTCTAGTTTACTTTATTTTTAATTTTTCTTAAAAGAAACACCCAACAGATGGATAAAAAACACAAGACATACAGTACACCTCTCCACAAAGCCAAGACAAAACCAACATCGAGTTTGCTTTTGTTCAAAGGGAGATATTACCTCACAGGACTGGAGCATGATCATGTTAAGTCTCTTTTTTTCCCCAGGAGGCCAAGCAGAGTCAGAATATTTTAAGCAAAAGGAAGTCTGACAGTCTGAAGTGATTTTAATACCATAAATATAAGATAATGATAATAAGTTAAATTAAACTGTTACTTGTACATAATGCAATTAATCTAAAACAGAGATATCAAAGACATTTTTCATCCTTAATTGGTTCATTGGGCATTACACATGTAATAATTGGCTTTACAATCTCAAATCCTTTTTTTATGGTGAGAAAGAGAAATGGTTCCCTCATCCACTCTGTGTCATCAAAAGTGTTAAATGGTAAGTTATTGTGTGGACTGAAATGATGTACCATGCACCATGTAAGCTCATAGGAAAGACTGTGAAATGCTCCTGAGCTGATAAAGGTGTCTCTTATTATTCAGAGTCACTTCTATACAACACATTGTGATTAACACTAGGAAGTTACAGTCAATTAACAGGTTGGAAACTTGGATGAAAACTCAGGTGTTATATCAATGTCTGATGATACTAATCCTCTGGGGTACCATGGTGTAAGATGTTAACTTGCAGGTGTTATATACCTATGTGAATGTATATGTTCCCCAGTGTCTGAATTATGACATACTGAGGTGAGTTGACCTGAGGTGGATTTACACCTGTGTACTTAGTTACTTTGTTCTCATTGACATTGTATCACTGAATTAAAACAGTGTGACTGCACCTGCTCCAACACGTAATACATCTAACCACCTTTTTCTGTCACTTTCTTTGTACATTGTATGAATCTCATTAACTGAAAGTATCATCTGACTTTCACAAAGTTTGTTCAAAAGTCTGTGTTAGTCCTTTTCTAAGACTGAGTGTTGATGGGATAGTTCTTGAGATTTCTGGTGTCTGCTCCAAACTCACCTGCAGTCAGGATTTAGATGAAAAGCTAATCTATATGACCCTGACTGCAGGTAGTGAACAGCTCCCTCAGCTCAGGAGTTGCCCCCACCTCTTGTCGCAGCAGTTTCAAACACAACTCCTCGACGTGAAGTAGCTAATTCTCTGGTCTTAATTTCACACTAACTCAAATCCTCTTAATAGATTATGAGCCATCAGTCAGCATGTGAAAAAGAAAGCTAGAGATTAAACTCAACATCCATGGCGAAGCTTATTTGCTCTGCTGGTGATCTGACACAAGCGGTGAAGGTGGAGCGTTCGATGCCACGACTCATCCCCAACACCACCTGAAGCTGTTCAGACTGGTCCAACATCCATAAGTGGAAAAAGGAGAGAGAATAAAACAGTCAGAACAGTAGATTCATGAGGGAGAGGAGTGTAAAGAAGGCATAATCAGCTATACCCTGTTTAGGCATGAATTTAAAGTTGCAGTGTTCGATGTTTAAACTAAATGTGTGCAGATTTTTAAACCTCTACGTATTCATGTGTCATAGAAATCCTCAAATCTGTCTGTGAACTGATCATAATGGTAAAAATCAGATCTAGAAAAATATGTATGGGGTGGCAAGAGAGGGACAGTCATTTGCTTAGTGGTGGCAATATATCAAAAGTCTATGTGCTGGATTACTATTAATCAATATTAATATTATTTCTTTTAATATTAGGGTGACCAAATTCTGAAAAATCCAAAAAGAGGACCCTCTGCCAAAGACAACAAAGAGGCTCGTTACGCCAACATTTATTTAAAACACTCCCCCTCTATTTGAAGTGAAATATTTGTATAATGGAAACATAAACAATGTATTGAAGCATATTTCCGCCAGTTACAAATATAAAAGAAACTGGCTTTGTTGAGAGTTCTCTTTTTTCCACTTTCATGTAAAGCCAAAAAATTTGAGACAAAAGGCAAAATTCAACTTTTGCCCCAAAATCTTGACTTTTTTATCTCAGAATTATGACTATAAAGCTCAAAATTTGATTTTTTTTGTGCTATTAGTTTCAACTTATTTCTCATAATCTTGGCTTATCTAATTGTCAGTCAGTAAATTGTTGTCATGCGGTGGCAATATAGGTGCTAAGACTTTGTTTAAGGGGGGCAGCTGCCACCCTATGACCCCCCCCCAGTAGATCCGCCCCTGTTTGCACACTGGGGAAAACATTCCCCTGCTTGATCCATATGCAATAACCCCTTCCCTTCACAAGAAGAGGTTTTTACATAAAGAGCCCCTTACTGGTTCTTGACAGGTTGGATTTGCAGGTCTCAAACACTAAAGCCTGCCTTTAGCTTCACCCATGACCTCCAGAGGGCCAGCCAATCAGAGGGAAGGGGGTTTGTAGAGCAGGGAGCCTTTATGAAACAGCAGTGTTTAAACAAAGTGTTTCAGAACAAAATTATTTTCCATTCGGTTGTGCAATCCGCCAAATTTATTTTGCAATCATTAAATTTTATTTTGCAATCAATGACATTTATTTTGTGATCTGTGAAAATTAATTTTGTAACCCATGAAATGTATTTTTGTTTGATGAAATATATTTTTGTTATAAGAAATCTTTTTTTTTTTTTCATTAAATGAATCTAAGCTTTTTAAGATATATTTTTTCCTCATTGGCTTTCAGGGCCACTGAAATAAACCTTAAAAAAATAAATATTACTCATATTTTTACAAAAAATATATACTATTGTCATGGCTGTATCCCTCAAAAATGTGAATGTAAAAAAATGTTATGACTTGTACTGAGCATGTGTGAACACCTGTTGTCTGGATCAAAATGTTTTTATTGTTCATGCTTTACACTGGATTTCTTCAAACACGTGAGTGGAAGGAAACAGCGCAGTAGAAAGTTTAAGTCCCCAGACTTTATATGCAAAAAGAACGATCAATCTTTCTTATCCGGTTTCAGATCTACAGCCTAAAAGACCTTAATATGCAAACCATAAGACCTGCACCATGCTGGACTCAATAGGTTTGAATTGACACAATCAAAATATAAAGAGTAAATAATGAAAAATCACTTTTGGCTTTATTTGGTTTATTATCTTGCGCACAGGAAAATACATTACAGCAGCAGCTGAATGAAAGCTACTTCAGATGGACAGGTGTGAAAGATAAAAGAAAAATGGTACTACTAAACTGGCTACCTAGTTACAGTCCTCCATTACAGAAATGTCAGGTTATTATTCCTTCTCAAATGTACGAGTTCTTCACCACACTTTATTACATGTCATCGATTTGCCTTTTGGACATCCTATAATTACGTTACTTGCAGAGTAGTTAGGAAGTTTCTTTTTAGAAATCTCTGTCATTATTGTGTCTCTTTCTAATCATTATGCTGTCAGTTCAGCGGGAATAAGATGTGAGCTGTGCTTTGAAAGCTCCACATCAGTGCTCCGGGTCTTCACTATCACATTACTCAGGTATGGTTAGGTGCTGCAGAAGCTGAATGCAAAGCACATTGTGTGTTCCTTCATGAATGACAAATAGTGTTTGCAACATGAAAATGTTAAAAATTTGTGTTTGTGGTTGTTCATGGTTGGATTTTTTTGAATGAGAGTATTTTTCTTTTCTTGTAATTTCAGAGCAGGATGATGATGATGATGATGATGATGATGATGATGATGATGTATTTAACTGAACGTGCCCGTAACACAAATCTAAAGTCTCTCATAGGCAGAAAGAGCCAGATGCTTCTCTATAATTCATTGGTTTTCCATCACTCCATAATGGAACCTTGAAGGCAGCCAACACATCATACATACCCATGTAATTGAGGTGTCGAGGATATATGCTGCACGGAGGGATATTAAAAAGAAATACAAACTGTGATGATCTATGGGAGCTCATGTGGTGGGTGGACAAAAAGATAAAACTATTGGCTTTAAAGTGGACAGTAAAAGAGGGGGCATTCTGCTTTACCACTCTTTACACATGTATATGAAGCAACAATGCTGGGTGTTTAAACTGAATGTGTGCAAATTTTCAAACCTCTATATATTCATATGTTGTGGAAATCCCTGAATCTGTGTGTAAACTACTCAAAATACTGTTTCTCCTGTATGCTTAATTTTAAATTAACACAAAATACTGTGACTTGACAGAAGCAGTCGCAGACAGGCTCAACAATTCCACACAGCACATCACTATAATCAGCTGTGAGCAGCGCCCCCCTCTGGCTGGAGGACTCACTCAAACTGTTGTGATGAAATGACGTGTATTTGTTTTGAAGAGTGGATTACTTTCAAGACTTCTTTTCTTTGTGCCCAATAACTTTCTACCAGATACAACACAACAAGGTAATGTATTTATCAACAGTGACATAGTACTGTTGTGCGAAACATGACAACAAGCAAACTTTGTAAGTCTGTACCATAGTTTAGTTGCTGGCAACATTTAGCGTATTGGTACTGTGGAACATTTATAATTCGTTATTATGCCCTGGCAGTGTTCAACTATCAAGCAGAGCAAACAAAACCGTCTCTTCTTTTACTTGCTTCATTTATTCAGTAAATGCCTCAGCCTTTAGCTCCTGTTTTAGCCTTAGGTACATGTATTAGCCTTTAGCTCCCGTTTTAGCCTTCAGTTCGGTGTTTTAGCCTGTAGCTCTTTTTTAGCCTTTTGCCCCTGTTTTAACCTTCATTACATGCTTTAGCCTTTAGCTCCTGTTTTAGCCATCAGTTGGTGTTTTAGCCTTTAGCTTCTGTTTCAGTCTTTAACTCCTGTTTTAGCCGTCATCACATGCTTAAGGCTTTAGGTCATGTTTTAGCCTTTAGCTCCTGTTTTAGCCTTCAGCTCCTGTTTTAGCCTTCAGTTGGTGTTTTAGCCTTTAGCTCCTGTTTTAGCCTTCAGTTGGTGTTTTAGCCTTTAGCTCCTGTTTTAGCCTTAGCCTGCGTTTTACCTTGAAAACACTCTTCAGTGTTAACAAACAACTCTATTAACTGCTTGTAGAGTCAGGGGCAGCGTGACTGATCAAACCTCTGTTTTCAAGTCAGAAATAACTGATTTTATCACTGAGCCAGGACTCTCTGTTATTCTTTAAAGAAAAAGAAAAAAAGGTAAGCATGCCTGATTGACTTATGACTTAAATCATGTGCCACATGAACTGAGACTATAGTCCCTGAGGCAGACAGAGGCCCCCATTCCTCTACTGTGGAAGTATTAAGGTCGGTTCAAGGTTAAAAAATATTTTTACTAGTTCATCAACTTGGAATAACAAGTTAGTTCAAGACTGTATAGTGCCAGTTATTTCTTGATCACTTTGACCTTTGATGATTCAGTAGATTACAGAAAGTACATGTCGCTGACACGTTTGCAGTGTTCTGTTCTCAAATGGAGCATGACTTACACCTCTGTATTGAATCAACATTGTCGTCCACGTTGTAGGTCCACGTCACCCCGTTCACACACACACAGGCTTACACATGCACTGGTATTTATCTGTCAGATTAGAGGTATATCTCTGAGTGGTCTTCTCTGTGGTACTTCTTTACCACCACCCTTGACTGTTATCATCAGGACCACACAAAAACCACCAAGGACTGTATGAAAATATCAAATGAGTACAGATGTTTTTCAGGTTCTGCACTAGTGCCCATAACTAATGTCTGTCACTATGTAGGGTTATCAACACATCCCATTTGAAGCAGAACAAATTCAATTTGACAGGTTTCAATGTAGCTCCATGAAAACTGAAAACGCAAAGTCTTTGTCTTCCGAGGTAGTGACTTCTTAAATGCATTTAGACACCTTTGTGACCAGTCTTCATTCTTGTGTTATATGTCACTTTAAACAAAATACATTGCAAAAATATGTTGGAGACTTGTAGAATTGCAGGGAGCAGCTTGTGAAACTGATTCCAGGATATAGTAACATCAGACAAATTATGAAAGATTTGATTATGTAAAGCTTGGTAATCTCACAGGCAACAATAGTTGACGCACCTTTTTTTTCTGCTACCTCTGGAATCTCTTGAAGTGTCAGTTTTGCTGTGGTTGCCAATTCAAATCTTGAAATGAAAGAACCCATACCCATAAGGTGTGTTTACCTCCCATCTGAGCTCATAAAAGTTGACTACCATAGCTTCAAAATCCTCAGTGTTTGTTTGACCCACCCATGGCACTTATCATAAGAAAACCTTTATTTCTATCAGCTAACCTGGGTTCAGTACCAGGTCTGAAGAGCATCCAAAAGTAAAACAAAAGGGGCTCAGGCAGAGTCAGGAGAAGAGACACTGTATCATTGAATGAGTTCATTGGTTTGCTCATACACGATACACTTCCTTAGCTTTAGCAAACTTCAGAGAGGTGTGTTAAAGCTCAGTCCATGTCATGCTAAAGCTGGAGTACAAGGTTGCAATGAGGACATGATGTATAAACCAAGACGTATGAGTCCTGCGACGACTCTTATTGTCAATTTTCATAAACAACAAGTGGTAGCCACGTTCTTTGTGTTTTCCATTGTGCTGACTCAGGTGAGACTGTGTCTTGTACACAGATGCTTCATAAGGGGGTAGGGTTCATATTGGAGAAGTGTGACTGCAGGCTAAGGGCCCAATCGTTCTTGGGAACAGCACGGTATGGATGGCCAACAATGGATGACCACACCATTTGTGTCTTTTACCAACCTGGAGAGATATTAGTGTGCCTTTTGGCTCACCAGGGGGCAACCTCAGTGCATACACTGGTTCCTAAGAGGGCACTTTATAGCATCCCCCACCCCCCACACACATACATACAGCACATACGAAAACTAACACAATCATACAAAATGCATGCAAGCGAGCATGCACCCACTAACACACATACACACTAGAACAGTGATTCCCAACCTGTGGTCCGTGGCCCCCTGGTGGGCCGCGGAGATATTGCAAGTGGTCCGCCAAATCATTTTCAAAATAGTCTGAGTTTTAATGAAGGGTAATTATATAAAGATACAAATGTACCGAATAATGTTTAAATATTAAAACTTGGTTAAATTTGTAAGGATATTCAACATGTTCAAACGTTTGTATATAAGAAAAGTCCTTGAAGAGGGCAAGTTAAAGCCCAACATGTAACATGACCCCAAATTTAACAAAACCCTGAAATCTGATTAAACAAATATTGTATATCCCAAGACAATAATCACTGACCCAACATTTAACAAGTTGTTATATCGTGGGCAAATGACTATCACCTTCTGGGCTCAGCATCTGTTACATCATTGAACAGTTACCACATTTCGGTTTTATTACATTTTTTTTCTTACATTTCGGGTCTTTGTTACAAATCAAGCGCTAACAAGGCATTATACAGGCCCCATAATTATATGGTCAGAGGTGGGCTGCGAAAAATTTTTGAGACTTAAAAGTGGACCCTGAATTGAAAAAGGTTGAGAACCACTGCACTAGAAGACTCACACACACACACATTGATGCAATGCAAGCATACACTCACTTGTATACAAGCAGACACAAACATGCACAAACACATAAACAGCTGATTTTTTTCCCGATGTCCCCTTAATGATCAAAGCCAGAAAAGGTGTAACCGTTGTGAACTCTGCGTTGTGTTGTTTTGTTGTTTTGAGAAAAGATGACCGACCCCAGGATACCTCTTGAGTTTGTTTAATCTGTTACACAGACATTTTCATTAACACAGAGAAGTGCAGCTCACCTCTGCTCCTCTCCCCAAAGCCAACACAAGAAAGGGGCAGGTAACGAGTTAAACATTATAAAAACACTGAAAATCAATAAAAAATAAATAAATAAATAAATAAATAAACAACCATACCTGTTACACAGACAGAGTCTCATTAACACACAGAAGTGCAGCTCGCCTCCGCTCCTATACAGACACACGAACATGTTAGCGAGTTCACGTGCATGTGTCTGTGAACTAGTTTAAATACATATGACTCAAATATTAGATGAAAATAAAAACAAAATCTACACGGATTACATATTAAACTTGAGGGAAAAATGTGGAGGACTAAACAGACACCTACCTCTCCCCAAAGCCAACAGAAGAGAGAAGAGAGGAGAGAGGTCAGGGGGTCAACCCAAAATATACTGGATAAAACACCAACGAAGAAGAAACTAAAGGCGGAGCTGCAACTAAAAATAAAATTTACCAAAATAAAATCCACACAAAGACACTCACACAGGTAAACACATCAACAGAAAATAATAATTTTGTGAATTATACACATAACAGTAAATTGAACCTCATTACAAAGGCACGATTGCTGGATGTTTGCACACTACAGCGCAATTTCCCAGTGGTGTTGGTTGTTAGAAATGTTTTTGTCCGGTCAGATCTGCTTGGAACGCCTCAGAAGGAGAGATAAGAAACAATGAAAGTTTAACATTTGTGACTAGTAATCCTGTTGTGTGTTGTGTTTACTGAGAGCAGCTGAGTAAGCAGTGTGTAATGTCACGTGTCCCAAAACAAGGGCCAATCAAGAGGCGAGCTGACGCAGCTGACTGACAAAGCAGGGATTAAAAACAAACACATGGAGCCAGTAAAAATTAAAGTTTCATGGACTAATGAAATGGAGGACAGACTAATTGGTTTTTGCAAAAGCATGAATTTTTATATCACGTTTTGTTCAAAGCTTGCCCTGACAGAACGGATGAAGAGAAGAGTTTGCAAAATTGCTACTTTAATGGATCAACGTGGTCAGTAACCACTAACAGCTAAAGAGCATAATCATAACTGTCATTTTTAACCGTTATAACACACTTTTGTTTACACCAAAGTCATGTTTTACGATGCAAGATTTTGTGCATTGAGTATGAAGAACCTGATTCTCTGCTGAAGAATCTGTTAGTGTGTGGTCTGCTCCAAAGTGAACACCACACACTAGAGTAGAAGAGAGAAATGCTATCTGTTTTTGTCATCTCCAAGTTTGTGGTCTCTAAATCTGTGAAGATTTGAATAATCATGTCGTGTGTGCCACTCATTCCATTGTAATTCAAATGGAAAAACACCAGGGGTAGTTGCATTTTTATTTATTTCTCCAAAACATCGCTCCCATAAAAGGTCAAAACTAGATCAGCAGACTCCAAATAAAATCAAAAACTTCCAAATCTGCTCTGACAAACATTTTTTAAACAACATTTCTTTGATCCCTTGAATCTTGAAAGGTATTAATAGCTGTACAAATTCAAAAAAATGGAACAGCTGCAAAGACAAGACAATACAAGAAGTTAATATGTTATCGTGAGCTGAGGAACAAACAGATGGCAGAGAACACTGAGTCTATAAGAGGGAACTGTTGCTTATGTTGAGGCAAGTCCTTCAAACTGCTTTTAATTGTTGTGAATGCTGCATTTTGTTCAAGAGGTTGAGAATTTACTTAACGACATTCCACTGAGGTTATACAACATCACGCAGGAGTAACACGGACCAACATGCTGCAACTGGAAGTCATCACTCTGCTGGCCCAGAGCCAGAACTACAGGCTATGAAAACAGCAGAGAGGAGACGTGTGAGAGAAGTTCCTGCAGGAACTCCAGCATGAGCACAGGGATCAGACACCACAGGAGGCTGACGTGATCTGGTTTCACTTCACGATGAAGTTGGTGGCTTTCTTCACCCTCCTCACCTCTGCGGTCCACGCTGGTCTGTTGAGGAAAAGACACACCTGTCCTCAGGTGTGTGATGCGTCCCAGTGTCCTGCCACCCCGCGGGCCTGTTACTACGGGCAGGTGAAGGATGTGTGCGGCTGCTGCGTGGTGTGTGCGGCCGGGGAGGGGGAAGCATGCGGCGGGGGCCTCTCCTGTGGGGACGGACTCAGGTGTGACTCTGTCCCGGGGCAGCACGGTGGGCTTCACGGCTCGTGTGTGTGCGCCGCCTCTGGGCCGGTGTGTGGCAGCGATGGACGGACTTACCCCAGCATGTGCCGCCTGGGGGCCGAGAACAGGAGAGCCGAGCTCGGAGAGACCGCGCCGGTCATCCTGATCCAGAGGGGGGCCTGTGAGTCAGGTCCGTGACTGTTCTGTCTGTTCCCAGTTTAAAATGTAAAAAAAACTTTTCCTGCAATGTTTACTCAGGTTGCAAGATGTTAACTCATTTATTTATTTACTTTGTTTTATATATATTATTTACTTACTTATTTATTCATAAAGGGATAGTTGAGTACTATTTATTTTATATATTTATTTGCACAGTAAATCTTGAGTTCACAATATCATTCCAACTTTATATAACAAATTAAGCCTCACATTCAATTTGGCTGAAATACCAGCATTGGATTTGCCTGAATTAAATTAAGAAAATACAAAAAAAAAAAAAAAAAAAGCACCACTAATTTTCTGATAAATATCGGAGAAGACTTTCTCAGGGTGACCATATAATTTGAAAACCCCAAAAGAGGACACCCCCAGTCTCTTGGAGACACTTCAAAAATACCCAAAATACTTAAAAATGACAAAGTAGCTTCATAACCCATTCATTTATATAAACGCTCCTTTTCTATTTGAAGTGAACAATTCTATAATGTAAACATAAATAATATATAGAGGCCAGTTTCTGCCAGGTAAAAATATTTTTTTTAAAGTGGCTTTATAAAGTGTTTTTTCTCTTTTTCTTTATTTTTTTGACATGTGAAGTCAAATTTAGTGATAAAAAGCCAAACTGATGAGATAAAAGGTCAAAATTTCTGATTTTTTTAATCTTAAAATTTTGACATGTACCCCACAACTTTTGCTTTATAATCTCAAAAATATTGACGGTATTATTTCAAAATTTGGACTCTTTATCTCAGAATTTTGATTTTTCACCTGAAATCTTTGAAGCTTTTTACTTATAATTCTGACTTCACCTAAAACTTTGACTTTTTTCCTAATAACTTGATGATTTAATCCCCCTCTTACTCTCTAATCACGACTTTTAATCTCAAAATTTTAACTTCTCAGCCCATTCTTTGACTTTTTACCTCAAAAATTCAGCTCTTTTTCTCGTACCTTTGACTTGTTATCTCACAATTTCAACTTCCTCCAACCCCAACCCTGATGATTTTCACTCTAAGGTTGGTGCATCAGAAAAATACCAGTAGCCCAGTGTGATTAAAAGCATTTCATTGGCTCACAGTCATTTACTGTCAGAGAACATTTCTGTGAGGTCTCAATATTCTACTCACGTTTTTGTCTACTCGAGAAAGTTTCTCAAAGTTCTTCACCTGGGGGGTTCTTTAAAAACCTGAACTTTTATCTTCACCTGGGGCCAGTCTCAACTTTACAGCTGCATTCTTAGAAGACATCAGGCTTGTATCATTTTTTTAAAAAAAGGATTTTAGTACAGATAGCTGGTCTTTGCTCAGTGTAATAAAATGAAGTGCAATAAATATTGTCATTGCTGATTTCTGGATGGAAAGCTGGATTTATGTCTGAAGGAAGTCGACTCAGAGATTTTTTTCCATTTTCATGCTTGGAAGAGAAACAAGTGCAGTTACACATATGATCATATGCTGTTTGATTCTCCTCTTTATATCCCATCATACTTCTGTGAAATTCCAGTTTTTGTTTCTTATAATAATCATCCAGAGGATAAACAGTACTCATCTTTTATTAGAACTCGTACTTTGTGTTTATCACAGATTTACACCAGTGAAATAGGAGAAGGGTGAGATGAGCTAGTTTTTCCCAGTTAGTTTTACGTACCCTTTTCAATTTTCAATGTGTTGATTTCTAAAAAAAAAAAATATTATGTAATAGAAAGTATAGGGTACAGTTTGTAAAGTTGCTCACACTACAAATAACAACACTTCTCCACGTTTAGCCCTAAAACATCACTTTTTTATACAGATTTAGAGAAATATTTGTGAATCATATTTGTCAAATATTATAAATAAATGTTGAATGTTTTATCTGAATGTTGAATGTTATACATAAATATAATACATGACTGTCCTGATTCTAAATATTAAGCTAACTTATTTAGCTAAAGCTATCTAAATATTTAGTTCAGATTTCTAAATATTAAGTCAAGATTTCTGAATCTGATTTCTAAATACTTAGCTCAGATTTCTAAATATTTTGCTCATATGCAAAATCACACTCCTACCCGCTGGAAGTTCCACAATAAAAGTTGAAGGAAGTGCCAAAAGAATCCAACCAAATGGGATTTTGAGGATTTCAAACGCAGTCAGCTACATCGCCCGTTAAAAATAAATGTACCAAGTGCTGTGATGGCTCTGTTGAAGATCCTGTGGCCGACATTGTAGAAGTGGCGCTTGGAAAACTCTGAATTGAGGCCAAAACCTCATGGCTGCATCACTATATTTCACAAATGTATCTCTAATTCTGCATTAAAAAGAGATGTTATAGGGCTAAATGGGTAGTAATGTTGTTATTTGTAGTGTGAGCAACTTTACAAATGGTGCCCCATAGGCATGTACTCACATACGTCTTTGACATTTGTGCTTTGTGATATCTTAGACATTTTGGTGTTTGCGAAAGCACTTGGAGCAACTTTCACTCATGTTGGAGTGACATTGAACCAATAATTCTATTTAACCGCTAAAGCCTACAGCGAGTAGTGCTCCAGCCTCACAGCAAGAAGGTCGCCGGTTCAATTCCCCATTTGGACATGGTTGGCCTTTCTGTGTGGAGTTTGCATGTTCTCCCCGTGCATGCGTGGGTTCTCTCCGGGTACTCCAGCTTCCTCCCACAGACCAAAAACATGCCCACGTTAGGTTAATTGATTATTCTAAATTGCCCGTAGGTGTGAGTGTGTGCGTGAATAGTTGTTTGTTTCTGTGGCGACCAGTCCAGGGTGTACCCTGCCTCTCGCCCACCACCCCTCCAGCCACCCGCAACCCTGAGAAGCAGGATAGACGGTTAAGAAAATGGATGGATGGAAGCACTAAAGCCATGTGCTTTGTCCACCACTGATGATTGCTCAACATCAAGGCCACTGCAAAAGAAAGTCTGTCAGAAATCTATTACAATTTTGGTGATTTCAATTTTTTTTGCCTCTCCTAAGATCATATAAAAAACACTGTGAAGGGGTTAAAATTGCATGGCTTTGACAGCTTAAAAAAAAAATTGTCCTTGTTTTCACTTCTCTCTTATGAATCTCTCAACTATGCCAATATTTTAGCGAATACATGACTAAAAAGGTAAAAAAAAAAGATTTTTCTTACTGTTTACCTCTGGACTTGAGAGATTACTATGAAGTAAAAAGAAGGATCAGAGAGAACAGAAACCTCCTGGGGAGCAGGAGGGAAAAAACTCCCTTGATGTTGATTTTCAGTATAAATACAGACTGTGAAAACAGAACATCACAAGCTGTTTTTGGTGGAGAGGTGTCACAAAACACAAAATAAATTATATAAAATCAGTTTAGGACACTTGTAAGAACCAGTTGGTAAGTACTCATACAAATCATAGGTATTCACATTTTTAGAAGGTAATAACAATTTAGGTATAAAAGCAAAAAGTAGGTTTAAAAAAAGGAAAGAAGGATTTAATTAAACTAAAACAAACCCATAAGGTACTTCAGATACCAGTAGCAGCATTTTCATGAAGTCTCTTGTTACAATATTCTCCATAAACTTCAACATCTTTCCAAAGCTTCTTTCTGTTTCTATAACAAAGGTTTTCAATGTGGATTTCTTTTCAGTTTACTCTTATTAAAATCCTGTTCTTGTCTTTGGAAGATACCCGTCTTAAAAATCCTGACTTTTCTAAGTTTGAAGACCGAACCCCCTCACGTGTAAGAGCGGTGTCATCATGTGTCTCCCTCCCTCAGCACCTTAGGCTTTAATAAACTGTACCTCTGCTTCTGAGGAAAGACTCTGTGGAGGCTTTATGGACTCGTGCCAGATGTCTACTTGTGTTGACAAGTCTTTTCTCTGGAACTTTTGGGGATTGTTGAGAACGTTGAAGGTGTTGAAATGCTTTGTTCAGTCAGCGTTGGTGATAAATCTGAATAAACATGGCACACAGTCAGCGTGGGTGCTTATTTCATTTTCCACATACAAACAAAATGTTTGTCTTGTAATAATCCCGGATGATGCTCTGATGACAAGTCACATTGGGAATATTATGTAATATAAGCGTCCAGTTCACCGCCATGTCAGCACTGACAGAGTCACACCAAGTTTTTATAAGCGTTTTTAAAGATGCATCAATTCTAGTTAAAGGGATGTCGGTGTCTTTCTGCCTCTCAGCTGTAACTCCTCTAACTTTTAACTTGTTTTGACCTTGTGTACAAAGTCTCCGTAGTAGATGTTTTATTGAAGATTCACATTAATGAGTGTCATGTGACTTAAAGGTGCTGTGTGTGTAATGGATATAAAATGAATGACTTAAATAAAAGACTTAATTAAAAAGAAAAAAGCAGCAATATCATAGTGAATAGGATCATAAACACGTTTCAAAATAGTAATAATCTCAAAACAAAAATTAACTGTCAGAAAAGAGTTTATGTTCATTCTCAAGACAATTTAAAACCTTATTTGAAATATGTTGAACATTATATTGTTTATTTCTTCTGATATGGGAAAAACTGTTTATCCAATTCAGTGAGTGATTAGTTTTGTCCAGATTTTGTTGTCAAGCGCTTCCTGTTTTGGCCTGTAGGGGGACTTTGCCATTGACAAAGTGTTTCTTCTTTCGTTCCTATTGCCCCCTTTATCGCACAATGTGCAGAGGTGTGACGTGAGGACTATAAAGACTCCATTTCCCATGAGCACTCCTGCCATGTGGACACAACTCTCACAAATGGCCCTTTTCCACTGACCCGTCTTGGCTCTACTCGCCACAGGTGCAGTACTACGCGTCAGACGCCGGTTTTTAGTACCTACTCTTCCCGGGTTCCAAGCGAGTAAAGCCGATACTAAAAGGTGACGTCGACGGACTGCCGGTCACTCATTGGTCAGAGAATGTCGTCTCCGAAGCTTCACTTTCTGACTCTGTACTAATCACTAACAAGAGGCAAACAAATAAGTCAGCAACAGGTTTTTAATGACATTTAAACCCGACGGCACAGAACCAGACTGAATGAAGACAAAATACCACCTTAAAATGCACCTTCATGATTCCTAAATAAGTTAAAAGTCTTTTTTAAACGAAAAAGAAGTTACCAGCAAAGATAGTTTGGTTCAAAGAGTCTTTTAAATTAAATCAAAGTTCTTCGGCGCAGGAGCGATCTGTCTGCCATGAGAGTCTTTAAGTACCAATCAGTCCATTAATCCACAGAGATCCAAAAAGGAAAACCAGTTCAAAGAAGAATGATTGATCAACAAAAAATCTCTGGTATACCAGGCCCAAAAATAAAAAATTAAAGCGATCTCACAGGATCCAAGGAAGAGTTGATGTCAGGAAGCAGCTCCTTCGTTTTCCTCCGCCTGCAGCACATGGCTGTTGTTTACCTCCGTTGTCATGACGCCCAATATGAGCCGCTGTATTACTTCAATGAAATCTTTTGAAAGTTTTTTTTTCCCTTTAAAGACCACGGTGGCACATATGTTAGTACAAAATTATGTTTGTGTCACATTATAGATGACATGCATGCACTTCTGCGCAGCACTTTAGCGCAGCTGTGTTATAAGATCCACGCCCACCGTGAGTCTGTAGTCGGGCTAGTGGAAAAGCTAACCAAACCGTGTAGAGTCCAGTAGAGCAGGGCTGGAATTGTAGTGGAAAAGCGCCACAAGGTGTGAGTTGTTTTGGAGAACAGCTCTTCTTTTTCACTCTACTTTCCTTGTTCAGGACTACTCTTCTTAGGATGCAATGTGATGAGGGTATGTTTTTACTTCTAGTTATGAGGAGCTGTGTTTGAAAGGTGACAACAATCAAACTCAGTTTCTAGTTTGGCACCCAGAAAGTGAGCAGACTATCCTTCTGTCTTGTTCCTCACAGCTTGGTGCTCTGAGACATGTCTGTTCTGTGTAATATTAGTGAATCCTGGTCATGTCCTACCAGTGCTCACCCATACTCTATCACTCTCCTCTTTAGCTTTTCTGTCCTTTTTCTGTCAGACAGTCCAGCTCCAGTGTAAATCCAAGAAATCTTTTTCAGCGGAGAAAAATACAGATCTCTCTTCTCAAGGCTTAACTTTATCAGCTGGTGTGGTGTTGTCATACATGTTATAAATCAATACAGTCCTTGAGGATCTGACCACAGTTGAGTGACGTAATCTTGATGTAAGTGCATCTCATCATTCAGCTGTTTTGAACTTTTTCTCTACTTCAGCAGAAAATGGTGCCTTCATGACCTAAAGAACACATGTTGGATTATATATTTTAAACATTGATAATGTAACAAAGCTGTATGTTCTGATATTCATATGTTGTAGAAATACCCGAATCTGTCTGTAAACTAATCAAAATGCTCATAGGAAGGTAAATCGCCAGAGAGCTGGCCAATCAGAAGGAAGGGGGTTTTCTTTAGCGGGGAGCTTTAAAGAGGCAGCAGCTAAAATGAAGTGTTTCAGACAGAGGCTTAAATAAGCATTTTCTATAACACCAGTGCGGAAAAAAAAGTCAGTCCAAACAAACTATATTAAAGGGATATTGCAGACAACCAAAATACACCAAAGACACAAAACATTTGACTGTGTGGAGGCTGCTGACGGTAAACTGCTGCTTGCAAATACATGTTAATGTCAGTCTTTGGTGACTTTGAGAGAGAAAACACTGTTGATGATAACGTAAAACACAGTGACCATTGATTAACTTTTCTCCCTGGTTCTGTGTCCTTAAAGGAATGCAACATCCAGAAAGTATGCGCTACAGATTCAACTTCATTGCTGATGTGGTGGATCAGATCGTACCAGCTGTAGTGCATCTGGAGCTTTTCCAGAGGTAATACAAGAAAAAGAAAAGCAAACATCTAAACTTTCATCTTTACTGCGTAGTGTTTGGCTTTACAAAATTTGTTTTTGTGTTCCACTTCTCCTATTTCCAGGGAATCGTTCTCCAGTGAGGACGTTTCTGTGTCCAGTGGTTCTGGGTTTATAGTCTCAGAGGACGGATGGATCGTCACCAATGCTCACGTCCTCACCAACAAGCAGCGCATAAAGGTTGAGCTGAAAAGCGGTCTGCAGTACGACGCAACTGTGAAGGACGTGGACCAGAAAACAGACATAGCGCTCATCAAAATTGAACCAGAGGTAAGGCTTTGTGTCTTCTCCTTAACCCTGCCCTAAGTTTTCTTTGTGCCTGTGTAACAAGTTAGGTCTGTGTGGAATTTTCTAATATTATAAAAACCAACAACACCACCTGGGGAGTTTCACCTAAAGAATCTCAGAGGGAACACTATTTTTTCTGAGCCTTTTAACAGAGGGTTCCCCTTTAAGAAAAACACGCAAGTAGGCCACAAATTAATACAAAGGTATGTGGTGTAGAAAAATACAAATACTTCATTTTATTTTCACAAAATAGAAATACTTGAATATCTTAACGTACTTTTCGCACTATAAGGCGCATTTAATATCCTTTAATTTTTTCAAAAATCAACAGATTATGATCTGTGAATACGGACCCCGAAACGGCACCTGTGAAGAGACATGCTTATGACACGGATTTCTAGGTTAAGGCTAAGAATCACACAGCAGAACATGGGGATAGAGCAGCTGCGAGAGAATTGAATATTAATGAATGAAAAGTAAGTGTATTGTTTCGTATTTCATGTGATACAACTAAAAATGTTGAGAGTTAATTAAGACATTGAGTTATTCAATGAGTTGAATAAAGTTTGACTCATCTGACTATTTTATTTTGGTTAATGTGCCTTATAATGTGGTGCGCCTAATGTATGAAAATAGACATGTTCATTGATGGTGCGCCTCATAATGTGATGCGCCTGATAGTGCGAAAAATACTTTCTTTTATCCAACAAATAGAAACCTGCAAAAAAAAAAAAGACTTAAACAACCGGTGCTGAGGAAAGGTCAATAGAAATGTGAGGTCAACACACACAGACAAAAGAGAACTTGACAAACACCCTCTGCAGCCGCCTTAAGGCGCCCTATACAGTCTGGAAGTAGTTATTAAAAAAGACTTGTACTGAGACCATCTGAAAACTGAAATACAGCAAATAAAGAGAACATTAGACAAGCTTCAACTCAGTCTAAGGCAAAAAAAGAACACAGGTGTAACTACAACAAAACCAAGCTTTAACTAAACGAAAATGAAGGTAAAGCTCAGCTAAACTCAAGGACTCTAAATCAAGTAAACAACCAAAAATAACCAAGAAAACAAAGAAGGCAAAAAAGAACAAGAAGAACGATGCAACAGTGGCGAACTTGGCTACACGCAACTTCTCACCACACCCTCACGTCGCGTCTAATCCCTCTTATTCGTAGTGTTGGCGCCCCAGAAATGCAGGTGCCACTGTCCTGCTACACCCACAAATAAGTAGAGGATGCTGAGTGCTTTGACAGGTTCATTTATTCCCCCTGAAACGCAGTCATTCACAACTTGGTTCCCCCCACAGCTGTTGGGACATAACCTACTGATCAGCTGGTTACACCAGGAAGCTCATGATTGAAGGCTGACGTCAAACACTGGTCAGGGCTCTTCCTACTCAAACTGGTCTCTGTTCTTCTCCATGGTTCATATACAGTTTTGCCCAAAAGTTTACACCCCCTCCAGCAGAATTTTCTGAATTTTTTGGCCTTTTCTCAGAAAATATGAATGATTACAGAAAAACCTTTCTGTCACTCATGGTTAGAGGTTGGGTGAAGACATTTATTAACAAACAACTGTGTTTACTCTTTTTAACTCATAATGACAACAGAAACTTCAAAAATGACCATGTTCATTTTTTTATACGCACACTGATTACAAGCAAACAGATCACAGGTGAGGATGGTTACCTTTAGTAGACATTCAAACACATTTGTGTTCACTTTTGTGCATCAGGTCAAAACCACCAGAGTTGTGTAAACTTCTTAACAGGGTCATTTTTAAAGTTTCTGTTGTTATTATGATTTAAAAAGAGTAAACTATTTTTTTTCAATAAATGTCTTCACCCAACCTGTAACCGTGAGTGATAGAAAGGATTTTGTGTTTTCATTCATATTTTCTGAGAAAAGGCCAAAAAAATCAGAAATTCTGCTGGAGGGTGTAAACTTCTGGGCACGATTGTATCTTCTGATTTATCTGGAGTGGTGTCCAGTTCCATCCATCCATTTCCTTAACCGTCTATCCTGTTTGGGGTTGCGGGTGGCTGGAGCCTATCCCAGCTTTCATTGGGCGAGAGGCGGGGTACATCCTGGATTGGTCGGCAGTCAATCGCAGGGCTGACATAGAGACGAACAACCATTCACACACACTCACACCTACGGTCAATTTAGAAAGATCAATTCACCTAACGTGGGCATGTTTTTGGTCTGTGGGAGGAAGCTGGAGTACCCGGAGAGAACTGGTATCCAGTTATACCATGTAAACCCAAAGCCTTGGCTTTATTATACCTGCATTTACAAGAGCTGCTTTGAATAAAACATGTCACTGCTCTTTAACCAGCACCTCCAGAGTCAGAGCTCACTTAGCATGAAGCACATGGTTAACATGTTAAGTACTGATCTAAATACAAAAATACTTCAACGTCACAAGGAGTGAATCACTGTTGTTGGCTATTCTATAGGTGAAGAATTCATCTTATAACAACCAGGGAGTGGTGACAGCTTAACCATCCTATATCTCTCGGTGGAACATTCCTCTAAAGCTTGCCTGAAAGGCAAATTTCTCATGTGGCTCTCTGCCCTGGGAAATGGAGCTATAAATACAGCCGAGCCTTTACACCCACCTCGAGTTAAATGTCTGCATCCTTGATTTAGAGGCAGCAGAGACAACACCTTTTGGCTTGCGGAAGCTCTATTTGTGCCAAAATGTTCCACATTGCATAGTTTCAGCTTTAAGTACACATATTGGTGTCTGAGGAATTGTTTGACTCATCTTTACCTCAAGTTTCCAAAAGGAGCTGTTAAAACTAGTATGAGGAGCTGGGGATTCAGAGTTCTTATTCTGTTTTTACACTTCTGGATAAAACTTACACTGTTTGATCCCTTCCTGCTCTTAACAACATAGCTAAGATGGCCACCATTGAGGGGGAGAAATGTCCAGTATTCCACATTCAACCTTTTAACAATTTAAGAGCGTCAGCTGAGAAATCAAAGTGCTCAACATTTTTCCATATCATCAGTGTAAACGCACTGATGCGCTCAAAATAGTTCGTGTAAGTGCAGAAGTTTGTGTTCGTTTTAATACGATAAAAGTGAAAACAGCTGCAAGAAGAAATATTCGCTGTAATTCAGTTACCTTAATTCAGGTAATGTACATCAAAAAGTCAATCAGGATTCATCAGAGCCAATTAGCAAATGTTAAAAACTGCACTTCCTTGAGCGTCTTCTTGAGTCTGGCTGCAGAAACTCAAGAAATCACATACACACCAATTCAAATGAATCAATTTTACAACAAAAACTAAAACAGATTCAAACAAGTTACCAGTTGATTTTAAAAGCAGTATTGTTCTTGGTAACTCAATTGTCCATCCGCTCACAGTGTTTGGTGGTGATTGTTTTTATAACTTGTTACTTCTGAAGTCATATATATCCTACTGTCTGCACAGGGGCGGAAGGACCGCCTCTTTGCCTCATCCTAACTGAAAAAAAGTTTGGTTTAGCTTGACCTATATGACCTTGAAGATAATGAGTTCACAACTCTGGGTCAGAAACAAATGGATGATATAACAGAGATGACATCGTTATATCATACAGTCAGTATGGTTGCACCTGATGTGACCTTGGGCCTCCAGAAATAGTGGCGCATGAGTCATGTGGTAAAGCTAAGAGTGGTGCGCTATGAGGTTTCAGTCAGGGCCTCAGTAATGAACCTCAATGCCACCTCAAACACACACACACACACACACACACACACACACACACACACACACACACACACTTGTCACAGACATGCCAATACAGCCTACACAGTCACAGATTATCTTCAACAAGTGCACACAAACACACCCCTGTGCATTACTGCTGCAACTGCATCTTCAATGAGAAATTACCAGAAAATCACCAACAGTTCAATGACAAGATGAAGCATTTAAGTTATGCTTATTATAATCAGTTATTCAAGTCAGAAGATTTAACTCAGGTGTAGTTGACAGTGAGTTCCCTCAAGAGCTGTGATGCTTGTGAATGACTTTCAGATGTGATGGGAATCCTAACTCGACCTCACACAAAACAACATTATCACAATGTACTGAAAATTAATTGAATTCAGACAAAATTAAGGGAGACATTTCCCTCAGAAAATATTCTTTGAATGTTAATCAAATTCACTCAAATTCCTATTTTGTCCTCGGCTTTATCTGGTCACTTGTAATATCAACTGAAGCTTTTTAAGTGCAGCTATTTCAATTTGTTGAAGTTCACGTCAGAGACAAGCTCTCGTGGTCACTCAAGAGACTCAGAGTTAATAAAAAAGGCTCAGCAGAGACTGGATTTTCTTCAGGTGTTCGAGAGGAAGAGTGTGGAAGCTGATGGTGACTGATGGTCAACTCTGATTTTATTACATAGACACAAGGACAATAATGAGATTCTGAATCTGGTTCTAAAATATTTCATAAGTTTCCTCCCAAAACATCAAAAACTGTGTATGGGGAAATGTGAAATAAAAGACAGGTGTTTCCTTCAGTTTGGACAACACCATACTTCTTAATAATAATAATAATAATAATAATAATAATAATAATAATAATAATAATAACAATTATGATGATCATTATAATGATCATTTTAATTATAATTATATGGAAAATTAGGGCCACATTAAGAATTATAATTTTTTTGATTCATATTATACTATGAGATTAAAGTCAAAATAAATTATTTTACAACGAGATTAAATTCGAAATTCGTTATTTTACTACAAGATTAAAGTCAAAATTAATTATTTTACAATGAGAATAAAGTTAAAACTAATTATTTTACTACGAGATTCTAATACTTATGATTATCTGATGCTGATGTGCTAAAAGTTGAATTATCTCCTGGTTTGTAAAACCCAAGTTAAAGTTTAATTTGATGAAATGCCCCGTGGTCCTCATTTCCTCCTCCTCGTAGACTGTCCTCAATTATATTTCGCCTTTATTCTCGTAGTAAAATAATTAATTTCGACTTAAATCTTGTACTAAAATGTGGAATAAAAAAAAAAATCTTAATGTAGCCCTTATACCATAATAATAATAATAATAATAAAATAATAATAATAATAAAAATAATAATAATAATAAAAATAATAATAATAATAATAATGCAGAAATCACCTTTCTTGACACCCAAGGACACTTTACAACAAGAATAATGGCAGAATAACACAACACAAATAGTTAAAACAACAAACACACAAGTGAAGAAAATAAATTGGGAATGGGTTTACAGGAAAAATGCACTTCTGACCAGGTGTGTTTAGAGTTTTGATGAGAAAATTTGATATGATTTGTTTTACATCCACAAATGGGTTAATCCATGTTAATCGTATCATCTCTTTATGACCTGATGCAGAGCCCCCTCCCTGTGCTCCGTCTGGGTCAGTCCTCAGACCTGCGCCCAGGAGAGTTTGTGGTGGCAGTGGGAAGTCCTTTCTCCCTGCAAAACACCGTCACCACTGGCATCATCAGCACCGCTCAGCGTAACGGCCTGGAGCTGGGCTTTAAGGACTCTGACATGTACTACATCCAAACTGACGCCATCATTAACGTCAGTGAGGTTATGAGCAAGATCAAAACACAGTCTGTGCTTAGAATCATACGAAATAAGACTGAACATGCTTTTGTTGACTTGTCGTTTCACAGTACGGCAACTCTGGTGGGCCGCTTGTCAACCTGGTAAGAGGATTTCAGATGCTTTAATTTCATGGAATGAACAAACAATAACAACAGTTCATTTACATATTTTTCTGCTCTCTCTTGTGTTGGTGGTAGCTCTTGTTTAATTCATGATACTGAGGTCACCCTGTTGTGGTGGCCTTTGCATTGTTAAGTGAATAAAATCAGAGATGGTATTTTTATTGGTGGAGGTTGCTGCTACTTGTAACTTAAAGTTAGTTCTTTCTTAGGGAGAGCTTATGTTGAGCCAGAGTATATTTGATAGACTGTTTTTCTCCACAAAGGTAAATTCAGGTCTGCTCAGATGGAGCTGATTTTGTGTGAATAAGTAAAACTTCATACACCAAGACCTTTGTTTCGTATGAGGAAGGTGAAATAAAAGACATTATTTCTGTCACTGTTGTTTTATTTTAAAGGGGGAGATATTGTGTTTTTATTTTTAATCTATATCATGTTCTCTAGTGCCCTCGTAGTAGCTTTATATGATTTACAGCTAAGAAAAAAACCCTATTTTTTTCTCTCATTAATGTTTCAGAAAACTCTTGTTTCAGCTCCTGTCTTTAACACTTCACCCTAGCTACCATCTCTATAACTCTACCTGCTCCACAAACCCCCTTCTCGCTGATTGATCAGTGCCTTTTGAGACCTGTCAGACAGGGCTATGGATAGTCCTTGGTGTTTAAGGCCCCCACCTTCAGCATGTCATAGGCCAGCCAGTAGATCCTCATGCAATAACCACCTCATCTAAGCAGCTCTTTTGAAGATCTGGTGCTACTTTTGGATCAGTTTACGGAAGGATTTAGGGATTTTTTCAGCATATAAGCACGTAGAGGGTTGAAAATCTACAGGTTTAGTCCAAACATCAATGTTACCTTACATGTCAAAAATATGAGAATGCAGAAAACCCCCTCGTTAAAGTGTAAACCATGAAGTTGATCAAGCATATCAGACAACAATCTAATGACTCATTCTCCATTTTTGTTTAACAGGATGGAGACGTTATCGGCATTAATACTCTGAAAGTGGCTGCAGGAATTTCATTTGCCATCCCTGCAGACAGAATACGACAGTTTTTGGCCGAATCCTACAACAGACAAGTCAGCGGTGAGGAGGATCTGCTGTTGGTGTCAGAGATGAAGGGTAATCTCCATCAACCTTTCATCGATGTCATTGAAATACATGTCATGTTTTTCCATTTGTTCTCAGGAAATTCAGTACAGAAGAAGAAATTCATTGGCGTCAGGATGCTGCAGCTTTCAACATCGTGAGTATAAGATCAAACCAACAGATGTCAGAGCAGAAGAAAGCTTAACAGGAGAGTGATAGAGCACAAGCCAAAGGCTTAAACACAAGCTGATCTGTTGTGATAATGTTCATTCCAACCCACATGCAGCAGTTATTCTGCTGTGATCTGTTCAAACCTGAGTCAATCAATAAAATGAAGAGCCAGGTTATGTTTGCTCTGCTGGTGAGGTTGGAGTTGGTAGATGAGCACTGGTAGGACATAACCAGGATTCACCAAGGTTACACATTACAAACATGTCTCAGAGCACCAAGCTGTGAGGAACACTTAACAGTCTTTTCACCTTCTGGACACTTAACTACAAACTGAGTTTACAAAGTTTGACTGCTGTCACCTTTCAAGCAATAGCTTTTCGTAACTACCAATGAATACATCACCTTGTTGCTTTGCGTACTGAGCAAAGTTGTCTTTAACAAAGAAACGTAGCGTTAAAATAAAGACACACCCCCATAAAGAGGAAAAACAAAAAACAAAGACATCCAGTCAGTATGTTTCAAGTGATAAAATGATACATGTGTTTTGGTTTTTAAAAGCAGTTGGTTTCAGAGAAAAGACACTTTGCATTCAAACTCCTAATCTTTTTAAATTGAGGTTTAATGTATCCAATCCATTCTCATCATTTCTTCACCAGATTGATCAGAGACCTGAAGGACCGCCAGGCTGAGTTTCCTGACGTGAGCTCAGGAGTTTATGTTTATGAAGTCATTCCAGGAACAGCTGCATCCAAGTAAGAGTCTTAACATATTTTCTTATAATATAAAAGTACATTTCAGCGTGCGATCTCATGACAAACATGTTGCGACTAGACTTCTTTTTTTAAGTTATCGGCTCCACTGGTCATTTTTGTAGTGATAAATTGCCATTTGTACGGACAGCTTAATTGGGATGATACTTTGTCAGTTGGTTGTGAGGATGACACTCTAAAATGTAAAAGCAGTGCTGTTGCTACCAGCAGGATTCCCTCAGTTTATGTACCTGTTTTTACATAAAATATATCAATCGATCTTTTTTTTTCACATAATTTGTTCACTTGTTTCCCCAAATGTTTTATATCTTATTAGGGAAATCATAAAAGGTTATTTTAGTATGAATTAAGCATAATGCACACAGCTCAGAGCATTTCACTTTATAACAATATCATGAAAGTGTGATTATTTTATCAAAAGTTAGCATGTTGTCATAAGTCCATTCTGTGTTGTAAGTGCTGAAGAACCACAAAAACTGTTCTCATAAAGATAAACTGACAAGTCCTTCGAGAAATATATATAGTGTCTTGCATCTTCAGACGCATCATCCAAATGAACCAAACAAGAGTCAACAGCAGAATAAGTTTGGCATGTTTGGCATTGGCAGAGAAGATTTGGCAATTTTGTTTTTTTCATGACCCACAAACTCAGCTCTTCTGCTCATCACACAAATGCATGTTCCTTTTCACTGTAGCTCCATTTAATAGTGAAATAAACAGATGTTACCATTGTTTAGATTTAATACCAAGAGGCATTGTTGAAACATCCTTCTCTTGGTGGAGACACAATCTCCCTCTCTCTCCCTCTCTCTCTCTCTCTCCCTCTCTCTCTCTCTCTCTCTTTCTGACCTTTGAGGCTGTATTACTAACATTTTGATGCCTCCTATAGTGAGGCTGAAGCCTGAGGCTTTGAACAGACATCAGTAAAGTTTAACTTTCAGCAGATACAACAACTTTCAGTGATGATGCTGAAGTGTCTGCAAAGTCTCTCCATCCCTCTCAACTGTGTGATAAACTGGGAACATAAACTTTTATTCTTCCAGAGAGTGTTTGCTGTGTTGTGATTGCAGTCTGCATAAGCTCATCAGCAGAGGTAAATGCCTTGAATGTAAATGTCAAACAGTACCGTGCATCGTAGAGCTGAGACCCCACCAAGCTGCGTGTGAGGGGGAAGAAACCTGAGACAGGAATAAGCTTGTCTAAAGGTCAACAGTGTTTTTCTCAGAGATGAGATCTTCTTGATTGATTTACAGAATTCCTGCACTTTAGGGGAAAGTATGAAGCTTAGATGTTTTTATCTCCTGCTTGAAATGAGTGAATAAAAATGGCAGATTGTTCTTGTTTTAACTACAGTCTGGATTTATCACTTTAACTGATCAAAAAAAAAAAACCTCAGCAGCTCGATACAAACTACAAAACTACGTTGAGATCCACTCTAATTCGAACAAGGTCATGGGTACTAATCTGAACTCATTCTTTTAGTACCAAGTCTCTGAAAATTTTTTACAACTGGTTCAAAATGCTAATGCAAGAGTTTCAACAAAAGAAAACAGATTCTATAAGACCGTATCCCACATTTCTGCACTGGTTGCATGTTTCTTGAAGAATTAAATCTTTGTAACTGTTTTTAACCTCTTACGTTCCACCGGCCCACCAGCAGGATTCAAGTTCATAAATTAAAAGAAAAAGTAAACTGACAAACAAAAGCGACTCTCCAGCCAGCACAAGTGTGATTTTGATTTGACTTGCTTGAATGGTTGTTTGTTGGACACAATGACTGTATATAGAATGGACAGCGTGCTTCTTCCTGTCACCGTTCTACGTTTTTGAAGCCAAAAAACCCTGTTTCTCTAGCTGCCATTGTGCAGCCAGAGTCTGCGCAGTAGAGAATTTCTGGTGGAGCCAAGTAAAAAAGAGAAATAAAAATATTTATTTCTTCTTCTTCAGAAGGTTTAGTCTCCTTTTGGCTCTTTCCCGAAGTTTCTTATATCCCCGGTAAAAACTACTCACGAACGGCAGCTGTCAACTGTCGTAAAACGAAACTTATATCGCGGTTTTTAACGTCCAATAACTAATGAGAAGCTAACTTCCCAGAAAAAAAAACACCTGAACACCATGCAGCCAAATGACATCATCATACTACCTTAGCACAAGGATGAGAGAAACGTTTCTACGAGGTATCGTAATTTTTTAAAGTTTTCCCGGCTCATATCTGGAATACATGGGGAGGCGGGGCTTATGACGTATACTGCAGCCAGACACCAGGGGTCGGGGCTTATGACCTATACTGCAGCCAGACACCAGGGGGCGGGGCATCTGCTGGAGGCTTCAGTTTGAGCCGAACGTCGTTACGTCCACTCATTATACAGTCTATGGTTGGACCTTGCATATCTATATTTTGTGTCATTACTCGCTCTACTTGTTATTATGCTGTTTTCTTGAAGAAAATATATAAGGGTCAAAGTTGATCAGAGAGGTTACCATAGTAAATATTATTAAAATGAAACACAATTGTAGATGGTTTTCTGAGAGTTGTGTTCTAATACCCCTCAGTAAAAGTCAGACAACACAACAGCCTTTTTCATTTTTTTGTATGGCTCTCTTGAGGTTGACTTAACATTTTTTTTAAACTGAAATCAGGGGCATACTGACAAAGAAAGGGCTAGGGACCCACACGAAAAATATTAAAACAAATATTTTTAAGTATGATGATGCCTAATGAGGTAACCGAGAGATGAGAAACAAATCGCTTGTTCAATCATTGTTTTAAGTGTTATTTACACCTGATTTAAGACACGGGTCAGTGGCGATCCGTTAAAACAGGGGAAAGGTAGTGAAAGCTAACACAGGTGTGGGTTAAGGGTTAACCTTATTGGGCAGGCAAACCAACTTTGAAGCCAAACTGTTGCATTATGTCAGTTGTTTTATGGTATTAATCTGATATTTTCATATAGAATTTTTGCTCAATTCTCTAAATACTTCATATGACTGTCCTCTTTCCCAGCGCTGTTTGCTCTCTCTGATCTGTTTGGAAGCACTATAGGTTCCATGTTAGGATGTCTGAAAGGTACTATTCTAGAAACATGAGTTGAGTTTTGGAGCAGGCAGCAAACAAAGCTAACTCAGTAAAGTCTAAGGCTGTGAAACATCAGACGCCTGTGTGGCCTTAAAAGTAGCAATGCAAACTAAATGCATTGCGTACATCAAATGAGTTTTTTCCCCATGGGTGGAAACTTTTATTTTATAAGAGAGGATGTATTATTTCGATTTAAAAATGTAACATGAAAACACAGAAATATTTCACAATTTGGAATGACATTTTTTTTTTTTTTTTTTTTTTTTTTTTAATGAAAGGAATGTCAAAGACCTGTAGAGTCTTGGCGGTGATAAAAGTTCCCAGACTTACGCATACAAATACAAGAAAACAGATAACACCCCCTAGAATTTCAAATACCTGGTCGGCCCCCAAACCCCACTCTGCTCTCTTGTTACTGTGTAGACTGAGGTGGAGGCGATGCACCTATGTGAGGCTGTGTGCACTTCCCTCAGTGACTGTTCCATTACAACCCCCACCCCTGACCTTTCCCCCTCCCACATGTGCAAGTCTTCGAGTTTTATTGTTGTAATGGTTTTTGTGTTGCTTATGCACTGAGGTGTGTTTTTCCCAATTCCAAACTGTGCCTTCACCCCTGGAGGCCTAGTCTGGTATTTGCTTTTTTTTCTCCCTCCTCCTTCCTCTTGTACTCTTTTCCTTCTAATGAAACAGGGCGCTGCATAACGGCAACCCAACAGTTCTCCTGCTCCTTTCCTCCACATGTTATGTCTCTCTGTCTTTTTTATGTTTCTTGAACTATATTACTGAAAGGTTTTGCTCTGAAACATGTGCAATAGCAAATAAAGTGAATCTTGAATCTCTAACTGAGCCTGATGATTGTTGTTTGTATTCCTGCAGCGCTGGGATGCTGGATCATGACATCATCATCGGCATCAATGGGAAGATGATTCACAACACACAGGAAGTGAGCGACGCCATCCACAGCAGCAGCCGTCTTTCAGTACTGGTGAGACGAAAAGACAGGGACGTCATGCTGACTGTGGTTCCTGAAGACGCTGGCTGATACCGCTGTGCCCTGTGTGACTGAGTCGACTGTAGGTACAAGACTGAACCCCCCCCCACTTACATACAGAGGATGATTCACATCAGAAAATAACATAAAGATAACAGCACCACTACATTTCATCAGAGAATAAAACAGTAAGAGCCTCCTTCCATCTCTACAAACATAATCAACCATCATAAAAACAGGACCCATCAGAGGCAAAGAGACATACTTTACATTTACACCTGAAGGCAACAGGACACGTTCTGGCTGGCTGCAGCAACAAGCTGTGGTTGTGAAAAAAAATACCCCGATGTTCACAAATTACAGCAACATGACAAAACATGCCAGTATCATTTAAATACTCATACAGTCATATTTAAAGCAGCTAGAGGGGGTATCGGTAACCACATCAACTGTAGAAAAAGGTGCAAACATACACTTCATATGCAACGGGGTACAGCAAAAACTGACGTCCAAGCAAGGGTTTTATTTTTGACATAATATAAGCCACATTCCCTTGACAAGTCTTGAAAAATGTTTTATTTTCAGGTATTAAAAGACAAAAATGATGCTTGAATTGCTTGGAAGAGGTAATAAAAATCTGACAGTGGAGTGAAGAAAAGTTGTCTCATTTAATTTTTGATATTATTCCATTTTCAGGAAACTTGGCAAGTCAGTTGTTTTGGATGAATGTGGGGCTTATTAAATTCAATACAACTTTTTTTTACACTCAAAGTAACACATAAACACTTGATTAGATTTCAGTTTTTGTTGTGTCGTCCTTACTATGAGTGAGTTTCCACTCTCTCTCCTGGTTTTCCTTCCTGCCCACTGTCATATATTATGACTGAACACAGGAAATAAAAAAAACAAACTCAGTTCTTTTATGCAGATCCCCAATTTGGATGTTAATCTTTCTGTACAATTCATATACAAATGTGACTTCTCTGACCTGACAGTAGACGTATACAGTACTGGACTTGATGAATCTTAATACACACTCACTGTGTGTGCGCACTGTTTTATTTCTTAATCTGGGGCATTTGTGAGTTTTGATATACTCGTTGTTGGCCAGTGAAAACACTTTGCTCCTCAGTGTGTATAATTGGTAATATGAATAGGTGTATCTTTGTCATGTATTTAAGTTTATCTCTGGTGTTGGTAAATTTCTGTGTTTATGTGAAACCACTGAACGGCTGAATAAAAAAAAAAATGAAAACGTACAAAAAAAGTGTCTCAGTATGATTATTGAGCAAATTTTCTATGTTTTTTTTTTCTTTTTTTTTATGTTATCATCTTGAATGAGCTGTTCAAAAAATATCTTGGCTGAAACTAGAGCTTTGGACCAGGATTTTATCTCAAATAGCTTATCCCAAACAGAAACAGTATTCTAACACTTTTGGTTTTTGTCCTGCTCCAAAACATTTTGTTCTTAAACCTATAGTAGGTGTAAAATTAACACTTTCCAATCAAGTACTTTCAAAAAAGAGCACAAATTTATTCCTGCAAGCAAACTAACTTATCTTTTTTATATTCAACTTACTTGTCTGCATGTGTTGGCTTTAATCTGCAGATTTAGCAAAAGATTTAATTATTATCTGCATCGTATCCCAGCTAACTCCAGTGGTCTCACCCATATAACTGAAATTTCCTCTGCCTCTTGTTTACATTTCGGGCGACCTTGCCTGGCATTTGACCAGGGGTTTAAAAAGTGTTTTATATCCATTAAAAATGTAACTTTTTATCATTCATGGTTATATTTCTATGGTACATTATTTAGATACATCTAAATTCTCTTAGCTCTCATTGTGCCTGTTCTGGTCCAGAATGTACCAAACTCAAAAGCTTCTGGTTTCGGTTTCATTACCTGAACTAGTTCAAAGTCCTGGTTGAAACAACATGTAAATTCAACTTTGTTCCATGATTCAGATGAGCAATGAATTCCAAACTCATTTGATCATCACAATTCTGGATTTATTCCAATTACAAGTAATTATATCACTGTACTGCCATTGTATAATTCTTCCACAGGTTTAAAATACATTTATGGAACTATCTCTTTAGCTTCCTGCTTTGTTTTCTTCTTTCACATCTGTCTCCACTATATTAAAGTTCAGGTGGTGTATTTACAGCCTCTGCTAGCTGTGGTGAACCTTATCTGTGATGTTTCAAAATCACGCCTCATTGAGAAATTAAGTTGTTCAATCTGTCAGATACAAAACATGAGGAGGGAAAAATAACACCACATGTCCTTGGTCTCCTTGAAAACCAAGATTATCAGCAGTGTGATGTCTCCTTCTGTCACTGAAAAGCAGATCAGATTAGATGTCTGACTGATCGGTCTCCAGCTCTTTAACTCTCATTTCCTCGCGTCTTTTCAGCTTTGAGTATCTTCCTCTGTGACTCCAGCCTCAAGATTTTTTCTCAAATTCAGCACCTCACTTCTGCGTGATGGATTTAGATTCACCACATGGCTGAATGACCCACTTTTCATCAATCAAATATCCATCATCTTTGACTGCTTTACCCTTTCACTCATTCACACACAGACACACACGCACACACACACACACACACTCATACCTGAGGGCAATCTGATGAGCAGGTTTTGGAACTGTGAGAGTAAGTCTGGAGGAAGGATCCCATCCGCGAAATCAAAACAAGAACCCACAAACCATTGTTCCAACCTTTACTTTTAATGTCTGAACCGAATGGAATGAGCCTTTTTGCTGCCACCTGCTGGCTGGTGTGTGTGTCAAGTTTTGGACATAAGATAAGTTGATCTATTCTCAAATAACTATGCACATAGAAGTTGAACTGCCTGGCCAAAAAAAAAAGTCGCCACCTGGATTCAACTAAGAAAGTACAAGCCTCCTATTGGATTATTACCACATGAACAAGTATCTTCCAGCAGGCAACAAGTTATTTAACCCCAGCTAGTGCAATGACGAACTTCTCATATCTTCAACAACCATGGTGAAAGACACATCCTGTTGTTGTGGAAAGGATGTTCGTCTGTTTAAGAAGGATCAAATCACTGGCAAACATCAAGCAGATAAAAAACATCTAAGGAGGTTGATGTAGAAACTATGAAAATTGGGGTAAGAACTGTCCAGCGCATTATCAAAACTGGAAGGATGGTGGAGAATCATTGTCTTCCAGGAAGAAATGTGGTTGAAAAAAAAATCCACTTTAACGTTTGGCCAAATAACTGAAGAAAAATAAGTATAGAACTCAAGAGTATGTTTAATAGTGAAAGTAAGAGTATTTCCACATGCACGATAGGAAGGGAACTCAAGGGATTGGGATTAAACAGCTGTGCAGCTTTAAGAAAACCACTAATTAGTAAAACTAACCAGAAAAAAGGACTTCAGTTTGCTGGGGAGCATTAAAATTAGACTCTGGAAGAAGTTCATGTGGTCTGATAAGTCCAGATTTACCCTGTTCCAGAGTGATGGGCGCATCAGGGTAAGAAGAAAGGCAGGTAAAGTGATGCACCCATCATGTACTACAACTGTATAAGCCTGTGCACTGCAAAAACTGAAATCTAAGCAAGTCATTACGTCTTATTTTTCGTAGCATTTATCTAATTTTTCTTGATTTGAGCCACATGCACCAGACCAGGTCATAAAAAATGTCTTATTTCAAGTTTTTTAAAGACAAATATGAGGTTTAAATTGCTTGTAACAAGTAAAAAAAATCTGCCAATGGGATAAGAAAAGTTTTTGTATCAAGACATCTTTCTAATTTCAAGAAACTTTACGGCAAATTTGACTTATCCCATTGGCAGATATTTTTGGGGGCTTGTTACAAGCAATTCAAACCTCATTTTTGTCTCTTAAAAACTTGAAATAAGACATTTTTATGACCTGATCTGGTGAATGTGGCTCAAGTTAAGAACAATAAGACAATTTTTACTACAAATAAGACATAATGACTTGCTTAGATTTCAGTTTTTACAGTGTGAGGGCAGTGCTATGACCTGGGGTTGTTCATCTAGGGCTTATTCAAACAATGCCACAGTGAATGTGGGCTGAAATCAAATCTAAAGGCAGTCAATTTATATTGACCTTTAATACTCCAATATCTGCTGATAACTGATGCTTTATTTTCAGGTCAATATCGGCCGATACCAATATGCACTGATATATATTAAGCATCTCTAATCGGAAAAGAAGAAATAAGGATTTAGTGACTTTCTTTGTGATAAGTCCAGGAAGTGTCTAATGTCAAGTTGAACTTAGAAAGATGTCTTAATCATTGACTGTATATAGAATGGACAGCGTGCTTCCGCCTGTCACCTTTCTACGATTTTGAAGCCAAAAAACCCTGTCGCTGGAGCCGCCATTGTGCAGCCAGAGTCTGCGCAGTAGAGAATTTCCGGTGGAGCCAAGTAAAAAAGAGAAATAAAAATATTTATTTCTTCTTCTTCAGAAGGTTTAGTCTCCTTTTGGCTCTTTCCCGAAGTTTCTTATATCCCCGATAAAAACTACTCACGAACGGCAGCTGTCAACTATCGTAAAACGAAACTTATATCGCGGTTTTTAACGTCCAATAACTAATGAGAAACCAACTTCTCAGAAAAAAAACACTTGATCACCATGCAGCCAGATGACATCGTCATACTACCTTAGCGTAAGGATGAGAGAAACGTTTGTACGAGGGATCGTAATTTTTTAAAGTTTTCCCGGCTCATATCTGGAATACATGGGGAGGCGGGGCTTATGACCTATACTGCAGCCAGACACCAGGGGGCGGGGCATCTGCTGGAGGCTTCAGTTTGAGCCGAACGTCGTTACGTCCACTCATTTACAGTCTATAGTCTTAATATAGGAAACTTTTTTTCTTATCCCATTGACAGATTTTTTTGACTTGTTAAAAGCAATTCAGACCTCATTTTTGTCTTTAAATGACTTGGAATAAGACATTCTTGTGACCTGAAATGACTCAAATCAAGAAAAATAAGACAATTTTCACTATAAATAAAACATAATGACTTGGTTAGATTTCAGTTTTTGCAGTGTGTGCTTGTTTATTTATGGACAAAGATAAATTAAACTGTCACCACTTCTTTTGCTGTTTTCACAGGAGCTGCGTGGGCCTAAAGTTACTGCCAACATTAGCACAGCTTAAAGACCCCCTCACTCCAGGTCACTGTTTGTGCTGCTCTGTGTGGCGTGGTCCGGTGTTACTGCTGTCTGATAGTGAAGATGATATTCGTGGGCACAATCCCTTGGTGGCAGATCAATAGCAGCACACGATGAATCTTCTCTGGTTAATCAGCAGCAGCAGCTCTCAGGGATGTATTTCTCTGCTCGGTCTGGACGTTTGTGGTGAACACACATCAATTGCTCTTTTCAGTGATCAGAACCCTGCAGCTAAAGACCAACATGTGGTGCAGGCTGCCTCCATCACCGGGTCATATTTAAACTTGTCCTGATCCCGTATGCTGCTGATTACACGGCTGGGTATTGATAAGGAATTCATCAAGCTGCCACACTGGGATTAGTGATGTATTCCAGAGGGAGCGCTGTGTAACTGCCCTGAATCTGAACACCCACACTTCTGCATAGGGATGAAGGGAACCTGTCAAAGTGTCAGCCTGGCTTTTTCGGTGTCAGGTGTCACCACAGTCAGGAAGATTTAAAGTGGGAGAATGAAACAGAGCCAGGCAGCTTTGTTGCTGTTAGAGCCCAATAACACAGTTAAGTTTGTTGCTTCATGAAGTCTCTCAGTTAAATATCAAGTCTTAACATTGTTCTATGGAAACTCCAGAGGGTTGGCCAGTACCTGAAAACATTACTGGGACAACTTCAGTTCTCTGAGAGGGCAATTCAGTGTTTTTACAGGACAAAGACTCTGTTTCCCATGAGCACTATCACCTACTGACAAAAAGACATGACTCTTATTAAGGCGTGCATTTTTCCTTTTTATTTATTTATTCAACCTTTATTTAACCCTCTTTTCCAAGGGAGATCTGGCCAAGACAGGCAGCAGCAAAAAACAACAACAAAGTTACAGACAGGAATACAAAGACAGACAGGTATCATTCATATTTTTTAAGTATGATTTAGCATTATGAAATAAAGTAGCACCAACTGTGAGGCATATATGGGAATCAGTTGTTCAGGCAGCCAAGCTAAAACATCAACATTCAATAGAGTCTGCTTCCATTTCTTTGATTTAAGATTTTAAAACATATAAGGACACCAGTTCCTTGAGCTATAAGTTGTTTTGCAACCGATTCCAGGCTGAGGGTGCAGAAAACCCAACAGCTCTTTGCCCAATTTTAGTCCATGCATTTGGGACAGAGAGCACACAATTTATCTTATCATTCTTTATATGAGCTACATTCAACTGATAAGTCCAGGAAAATACCTTATGTCAAGTTATTTAAAGACCAAACATGAGGAGAATCTCTTTTCAATACTCATTTTATTTTTTTTCAGGGTAATTTTTCCCAGGATACGAAGCACTACTTTAAAGTTATTGCTTGAAAATTCACAACAGTCAAACTCAGATTTTAGTTTAGTGTCCAGAAGATGAGGAATGTAAAAGGAAAGGATTATGAAAAAAAAGTTATGTAGATGGCTGAAATGTGGGCTGTGTGCAATATAATGCGAGTTAAAATTGGCACCATGTTTCCTGTTTGTTTTTACTCCCTCTTCAGTCAGTCAGATTGCATGTCGATAAGCTTTTGTTCCAGTACACATGATAGTACACACTACTTTTTCAGCTCTTCTCAAAGCGCCCCACACACTACAGGATTTCCAGTCTCAAATATGTGTATAAACATGTTCAAACATCAAATCCAACTGGACAAAATCATCTTTAACAAATCCGACACTACAGGATATTCAGACACATTGTTGTATGCAAACATCAGACAACCAGGCCTTTCCTGGCTTTGATTGTAAGAGGGACATGAGGACCAAAATCAGTGTGATTACTCCTTTGTGCCTATTCGCCTGATGCTTTTATCTGCATGTAAATAATCCAATCTCATGCTTACTAAACCCAAAATTTGATTTCTTATGCTGCATGCAAATGTACTGACTGAGCATGAAGACATTAAAACCATTGACTGTATAATTAATGGAGACCATGACAGTCAGCTCTAACTGAGGTCTCCATAAAAACTGCTCCCCTCCCTTATAGAAATGTTTATCATATCCGTACGCTGCGGTGATATGAAGATGTTGTTTGGCTGCTTTGTGTTCAAGTCCTCTTTTTTCTGAGGAGATGGTTTTCCATTAGTTATGAGACATTAAAAATTGGGTTATAGATTTTGTTTTATCAGAATCAGAACTCAAAGACTTGCACATGTGGTATTGGGGAAAGGTCAAGGTTAGGGGAGTCACAGTACAGACACTGAGGGAAGCACCTCCACCCTCACATGGGTGAGTCGCCTACTACCCCAGCACTCACTACAGCAGGGGAACAGACGGAGGGGGGGGGGCATCAGATGTTGATGGTGAGTGTGTTATCTGCATTCATGAATGTGTTTGTGTAAGANAAAATTGGAAAAATTATTGCACCTTGTAGAAATGTTTCTCACATCCTGCTGTGATATGAAGATGTTATTTGGCTGCTTTGTGTTCAAGTCCTCTTTTTTTCTGAGGAGATGGTTTTCCATTAGTTATGAGACATTAAAAATTGGGTTATAGATTTTGTTTTATCAGAATCAGAACTCAAAGACTTGCACATGTGGTATTGGGGAAAGGTCAAGGTTAGGGGAGTCACAGTACAGACACTGAGGGAAGCACCTCCACCCTCACATGGGTGAGTCGCCTACTACCCCAGCACTCACTACAGCAGGGGAACAGACGGAGGGGGGGGGGCATCAGATGTTGATGGTGAGTGTGTTATCTGCATTCATGAATGTGTTTGTGTAAGAGCAAAGAGCTGATGTTCCACCCAGACACCACAGACCCTCTTAGATGTCAAAGTCACAGCTGTTGCCGTGGAGACGGCCTCCGAGAGTTCTAAGCAACAGCAAAAGTTCATTGCCTGGTAGGGGAGAGGTTAAGGAGTTGTGGGAAGAGCGTCTATTCTGCATAAACATCTCCAGGAGAGTTGCGAGCTTATGATGAGCTTATGATGATTGACAGCTGCTGTTTGTGTGTAGTTTTTATCAGGGATGGAAGAAACTTCGGGAAAGAGAGCCAAAAAGAGCTTAGACGTTTTAGAGAAAAAAAAATAGATGTATTTTTGCTATTTGTGACCCTTTTCCACCAGATTTTTTTTACATCTTGGTTGTTGTTATTTTTTTTTCATCTAATCTTTTTTTTTACTTGTTACTTGTTTCTTTCTTTCTCTATTTATTTATTAATTTTTTAATGTATGCTTTCTCCCCCCTTTTTCTAATAATTCATAATTCATTTTGTGTTTTGTTCTATTACTCTTAACCTTTTTTAATGGTAAATTTGGCAGATATATTCTTTTTCTTTTTTTTCCTATTTCCATATTACTGGCACTATTATTATTATTATTATTATTATTATTATTATTATTATTATTATTATTATTATTATTAATATTACTATTATTATTACTACTATTATTCTTATTATTATCATTACTATTATTAATATAAATCTATTGTTATTTCTATTATTCTTGCTACTATTGTTATTATAATTATTAATTATCATTATCATTACTGCTATTACTGCTTTTGTTTTGTTTTATTTGGTACTTTGACTATTATTTATTTATGTATCTAACACTATGTGTATCGATTTTATATAATGCCTATTTTTACAAGATGTATCTGTATCTTTACCACAAAATTAAATAAATAAAAAAAGAGTTTGGAAGAGAAAAAATAATAATTCATTTTGTGTGAAGGCCCAATCTCAGTACATTTATGCTGTCTTTCACTGTCTGAAAATTTCTGACTGTAAAGTTGAAAAAAATTTATCATCTTATAACAACTGGGTGTATGACCTTTGTGTCCTACATAAATTTAGACAACCATTGCTTTTAAGAGATGGGTAGAAAGAAGGCAGTACAAGACGCAGAGATGAAAGAAGGATTTTTTGATGATGTTTCTGATATGTGGTTTGAAGCAGAAACCCCAAACATGTCAAATGTCTCAGCCTGAACTCGGCATCATGAGATATCTTTAGCTTCAGATCAGTGAAGGTTTGGACTCAGCAACGAGTTTCAGAGTCAGCTGTTAGTGAGCAAGATTTAAAGCCGGTTACGCGGCAAAAGACTGACATACAGTAAATGAAAGATGACAGCATGTTTTACATCAAAGATACCTCCTTAACCCAGATCAGCATCAAAGCTCTCACAGACAAAGGATCTGCAGTGTTTGCAGTCGGCCTGAAGCAGAGATTAGAACAGCAGAAGGGATGTGAGGCAGGAGCAAGACTGACAAAATAAAGTGACGACATGATCAGAGAGCAGCGGAGGATAACAAAAAAGGGGGCGTGTCAACATCTGTGAGAGTGACATGATCTGTGAGGGAAAATGCCTGCACCACACTGAGATGGAGAGGTTAAATTACTCAAGACTATTCCAGGTCTGATTTACTTCACTTTTTATCTCGAGGCTTGTGATGCTAAGATCAGCTGAGATTCCTCCACTGCACGTTCGATGAATGAATCTGAAATTCTGTTATGATCGAAGAAAAAAGCCTAAATGGTTTTGTTTCCAGGCAGGACTCCCTCGTGTTTCTAGACTTATCTCAGAGCAGCGTTCAGATCAGACCAATTTAACTCTAACTGAGACATCCGCTCGTCCTCTTCGTCTAATTGAGTGAGAAATGGCTTTGAGATGTAAATTCTCTCAATATCTATATCCCTCACTGTCTGCTTTGACCTCTTTTTTTCTCACAGTCTGTTAAAGGCAATGAAAACTTGTAGTTGAATTTCACAGACGCACATTACTTCATCTGTCAGGTCTGATACAGTTCAGGCTTTTTAATGTGCAAGCTTTTATAATGATTTAGTTTAGTTTAGTTTATTGGTTTAAATATAAAGAGACAATGCGCATTAATAAAAATCCCTTAAAATATGTTGGCTAATTTTGATGACAATTTTATTTTCATTACAACAGTTTAATGGTTACTGAAAGATATTCATACACATCAGATTCCCCCTTTCACTAAAAAAAAAATTCATTACCATTTCTAATGTTTAACATTTGAACAGATAAAATAATAATTGAGGTCATGAGTTTCAAACTCTTCAGCTGCTCGTTAACACACATATGTAATCATCCAATGACATGGCAGCAACTCTGACGCATTTAGACATGTAGACATGGTGAGGATCAATCAATCAACCCAACCACCCCCAAGTCACACACAGTATCACTACCATCCCCTCCACCCACCCACACACACACACACACACACACACACACACACAAAAAGGGAAATTCCAGATAATAAGTTCTAACAGTGGTCCCTGTGTTCTCCAGTGATTTAGTTCTGATGAGACCACCTCTTGTTAACAGACATAATGATGTTTGAGGGGCCGTGCCGAAGTCTGGTTCATGTTGGAGTAGTGTGACCGTGAGCCGTATTGGCTGGGGGGGTCTCACTTGGGAGTAGGATGGTTTGGGGCGCACTCACACTGCCTCTTAGCAAAGAGACTTTGAACATGACATGGTTTATGGTCTGAGTGTCTGACAAACTGTTGATCTAATGGGATTTTAACCTACAAACATCTGTACAGTATACAGAAAATGAAGCCAAAGTGAGGAAACCTCCTATGAGCAGCAGTTTTTGGGATTAGACATCCTGTTGATGTCAGAGGTCAGAGGGGAATGGACAGACTGGTTGGAGATGATAGAAAGAAAACAGGAACTCAAAGATCCACTGGTCACAACCAAAGTTTGCAGTTGAGCATCTCCGAACACACAACATGTATAACTTGGAGCAGACAAAGAGCCACAGCAGCAGAAGAGCACACCCACAGGGTGGCCCTCCTGTCAGCAGGAAACTGAGGCTACAATTCACATAGGTTCATCAAAACTGGACAAAAGAGACTGAAAAACTCTGTCTGATCTGATGAGTCTGGATATGTGCTCAGGATTTGGAGTAAACAACATGAAAACATGGATCCATCCTGATTTGGATCAACACCTCAGCCTTGGGGAGATTTTCTTGTCTCACTTGGACCCCTTAGTACCAGCTGAGCCTGGTTTAAAGTCCACAGTCTATATGAGTATTGTTGCTGACCATGTTTATCCCTTTATGAACTCAGTGAACCATCCTCTGATGGAAACTTCCAGCAGGATAATGCTCTGTCATGAGGCTCAAAACATCTCAAACTGCTTTTTTCTACATGACCATGAGTTCTCTGTACTCCAATGACCTCCACAGTCACCAGATCTCAGTCCAGTAGAGCTCCTTTAGGATGTGGAGGAACAGGAGATTCTCATCATGGATGTTCAGACTGAAAATCTGCAGCAGCTGTGTGATGCTATTATAACAATATGGAGCAAAATGTCTGAGAAAGTAATGATCATGTGCTAAGATTCGATCATTCAAAGATTAGATTGGGCACTTTCTCATTGCTGTCGTTCCCCTTCTCACCTCCACAGTCTGCACTGAACCTTTGTAACCTCTTCTCACTGACCTGTACTTGACTCTGTGTAAAATGCAAATAGCTTTTTATGTATGCAGATTCATACTGTACATGCTACACACATGAATATTGATGGTTCACTGCTGCCTGTTTTAATCCTCATGTTGTGTGTGGGTATTTTCCACAGGTATCCTGAGCTCATCTGAGTCTCTTTCTTCTGTTAACCCACTAACTCATTACAAATGCACAACCAAACTTCAAACAGCCTCGTGTCTGACAGCAGCTGCTTCATCTACGTGCACATCGCACTCCATATCTGCGGCGTGATGACAGATACTCCCTTGTTATCGTGCATTGATTGCTGTTGTATCAGATCGAGCCGTCTCTCTTCTTGTCTTTGTGATCCGTGTTATGAAGGTGCTGTCCTTCACATTTAATTAACCTACCCCACCTCAGACATACATCGATACAGAAATCCAGCAGCTTTTGGATAAGTCATAAAATCATTTGATAAACAAAGCTTGTTTACAGATGGGGTGCAGATCAGGCCAATTTCAGCGAAGCGAAGGCTCTTTTAGAGGAGACCACAGGTGTAATATGAGCCACACTCACATGACAAAAGCAGAATAAATGTCTCATATCAAGATGTTGAAAGAAACCTGAATTGCTTTGTTCACTTTCAGAATTTTTGTATATGAGTGAAAAGTTCCTGGTGTGTTTTTGTTTCCCTTTCACTCTCTCTCGTCACTGTCGCCTCTTCGCACACCTGCTCTAGATCTTCAATCAACACTCCTACGAGCCATCAAGCCGTCACCACCTCCCGTGAACCCTGCACTCACTCAGGATTTAGAGTTGAGCTTTTTTAAATCCACACAAGTGCAGCAAGTGCAAATATAAATGGGAGAAATGGCATTAAGAATCAGAAGAGCAAAGTTATCGCCGGCCTTCTTGGTCAGTCCATTAACTCAATTACAATACCATCTTCTTCCTCCATGTTTACTCCCCTCTCCCCCGGATCAGACTTTAATTAACAGCAGGGATTAAAGAATAAATTAGTAAAGAGTGTGACCTGGATCATAATCCATCAACACCAGCTAAAGTTCTGAGACTCATTGCAATATTAACGGCTATGACAGTTTATTTGCCAAGTCCAGCCCAAGTTCAGTTTGCCAACATTTACTGCCAGCTTTTTTTTTTTTTTTTTGTCTGGCTGCAGCCGCCCTTACACCTGTTACCTCTGTCCCCAGGAGCCATCTGCATCCCAGCTCAACACTCTTCCTCACTGACCTGCCTGTTAACTCTTCATCACCTGGGTATCAACTGGACTTTTTTATTTATTTATTTTTTTTTAATGCCAGGGAAGCTCATCCTCTCTTTTTTAAGGAGCCATTTGATTATTACCTGTGTTTGGAACATCTTTGCTCTAGGATTCCCTAAGAATAGTGTTGTAAAGCTTGTCTTCTCTTCTTTAAAGGGACTGTGAGGACTTTCTAAGTGAACGAAAAAGAAGTCTCACATCTAGATATATGTATGATCATAATCCACAATTTGAGTGCTACAATAGACTATTTCCAAAATACTAATTTAAATACTAATTCTTCGCTTCTCAAACCGGCAGTCGGACCCAGTTGATTTACAGCAAGTCTTTAGGACAACACCACGCCGGCTGTCAAAGCTTAGCAGCGAGAAACGGGGTCGTTTTTTGTCCTCTGCGGAAAATGATTTCTGATTTGTTGATGATTTATTTTGTAGTAATAGTGGAAAGAGGGGCTGGACTCTCTGACAGAAATAAAAGGACAGAAGAGCAGAAGAAAGCTAAACAGGAGAGTGATAGAGCACAAGACAAAGGCTAAAACACAAGCTAATCTGTTTGTGATCATGTTCATTTCAACCCACATGCAGCAGTTATTCTGCAGTGATCTGTTCAAACCTGAGAGTTTATCAATAAAATAAAGAGTCAGATTACGTTTGCTCTGCTTGGTGAGGTTGGAGTTGGTAGATGAGCACTGGTAGGACATAGCCAGGATTCACTAATGTTAAATGGTACCAATATGTCTCAGAACACCAGGCTGTGAGTAGTGCCAAAGGAAAGTACTGAACTGCGGAACAAATTAAAATTTGCTGGTGTCATGTTTCAGACAACAGCATTACTGGCTGAAATACATTACCTTGTCATATTGTAGTCAGTAAAAAGAGTTGCTGCTAGCTACTGTAAACAGATTCTCCTCACAGTCCTTTTAGGGAGCTGTTCTAATTCCCTCAGTGTAGGAGTTATGGTGATCGAAAGAGCTTTGGAAAAGGGCACACCGATGCTCAGACGAGTTTCAATACATCAACAATTACCTGGATCAATCACTCTTCATCACACAACCACACCAAATATTTTCTTACTTTAATCCGCATATGTTTCAAAAGTAAAACTTTTGAAGTCATCTTCTGGATCCAGTTGCACTTTGTGAAAGAGTCTTTTGTTTTTCAGTAAGCAAAGGGGCTGTTAATTACAGCAACATGTCTTAATGCAAGAGCAGCAGAAATAAGTCACTGAATATGTGAAACTCTTTGAATCAAATAAATAAGGTACAACCAACACTTCAACAAATACATTGAAAAAATGCACTTTCAAGGATTCAAGGAGTTTTATTGTCATACAACCCATGTAAAACATGGGTGGGACGAAATTAGGTTACCCTGGTCCTGGAGCAAGCCCAATCATAGAAATGAGAATAATGAGAATAATAAATATAAATATATACAAATATACAATAAAAAAGAGAATAAAAGTAGAACACAATCAACTAGCTTTTTTAACAAATAGACAGACTAAAATAATTAACTGTGCAAAAAAATTGCAGTGTTCATTTGTCGGGGGGGCACTAAAGGGGACCACCAGAGTTCAACAGTCTCACAGCTTCAGGAAAGAAGCTGTTCCTCAGTCTGGTAGTCCTGCTCTTGATGCTCCGCAGCCTCCTGCCTGAGGGGAGAGGGACAAACAGAGCATGTGCGGGATGGGTGGGGTCTTTCATGATGCAGGAGGCCCGTTTCCTGCATCTGGAGGAGTAGATGTCCGTGGTAGTTGANAGGACTGAGCTCCCCAGTCCGGCGCGCCTCAGCCTCCTGAGGAAGTAGAGGCGCTGGTGTGCCTTCCTGACCAGAGAGGAAGTGTTGGTGCTCCAGGTGAGGTCATCCGAGATGTGCACGCCCAGATACTTGTAGCTGGAGACCACTTCCACCGCTGTTCCTCCGATGTGCAGGGGAGGGAGGAGATGTCTGCTCCTTCTGAAGTCCACGATCATCTCCTTCGTCTTCTTCACATTGATGCAGAGGTTGTTGTCTCTGCACCAGCCCTCCAGGTGTTCCACCTCCTTCCTGTAGTCGGACTCGTCATTGTTTGTGATGCGTCCAATCACAGCAGTGTCGTCTGCGAACTTCACAATCCGACAGCTCGGGCTTATCGCTGAGCAGTCATATGTGAGCAAGGTGAACAGGAGGGGGCTCAGAACACAGCCTTGGGGGGAGCCGATATTGAGGATGATGGGAGAGGAGGAGACGTCATGGATCCTCACAGACTGCGGCCTGTCTGTCAGGAAATCTAGGACCCAGTTGCACAGGGTGGAGCTCAGTCCGAGTGAGAACAGCTTTTGGGTCAGAGTCTGTGGTCTGATGGTGTTAAAGGCAGATGTGAAATCCACAAAGAGCAGGCGGACGTAAGAGTCTTTCTTTTCTATATGGGTGAGGGCTGTGTGGACCACAGAAGAGATGGCATCCTCTGTGGATCTATTTTTCCTGTAGGCGTACTGGTGTGGGTCCACTGTGGTGCTGATTGAGTCCTTGATGCGGGCCATGACCAATCTCTCGAAGCACTTCATGACTATCGGGGTGAGGGCCACTGGCCGATAGTCATTTAGGCCTGTCACAGTGGTGGTTTTGGGAATTGGGATTATTGTTGCCGTCTTCAGGCAGGTGGGGACAGCTGCCTGTGTGAGGGAGGTGTTAAAAATGTCCGTCAGTACCTCAGCGAGCTGGTCTGCACAGCCCTTCAGCACCCGCCCAGAGATGTTGTCGGGACCAGCAGCTTTTCGTGGGTTGATCCTCAGGAGGGTCCTCCTCACCTCTGCTGCAGTCACGCTGAGGGGCTCTTCTCCTGGTGGAGGGGTGAGTCTGTTGCTGGGAGAGGTATTTGAGTCATTGAAGCGGGCATAGAATGAGTTGAGAGCGTCCGGCAGAGAGGGGTCCCTGGGGCATTGTGCACCTTTGATGTTATAGTCTGTGATGCACTTTATGCCCCTCCACATACTCCGAGGATCGTTGGAAGTTAAATGNCCCTGTATCTTCTGAGCATATGAGGCTTTGGCCCTCTTAACTCCAGCGTTCAGCTCTCTCCTAGCCGCTCTGAGTGCCGTTCTGTCACCAGACTTAAACGCAGCATCCCTGGCTCTCAGCAGAGACCGAACCTCTACATTTAACCAGGGTTTCTGGTTGGGAAAGTCTGTTATGGTCTTGGTGCTGGTGACATCCTCTGTGCACTTACTGATGTAACTGAGGACAGAAGATGTATATTCCTCTAGGTTCACCTCTCCCTCTTCAGCAGCTGCCTCTCTGAAGACCTGCCAGTCCGTGCACTGAAAACAGTCCTGCAGTGCTGGGACAGCATCACTGGGCCACACCGTAATGGTCTTTTGTGTTGGAGTGTGGCGTCTGAGCAGAGGACGGTAAGCAGGGATCAGCATGATGGAGATGTGGTCGGAGAAGCCCAGGTGGGGGTGGGGGACAGCTTTATATGCGTCACGTTTGTTTGTGTAAACACGGTCCAGCGTGTTATTTCCCCGTGTTGGTATGGTGACATGCTGGTAGAATTTGGGCAGAGTGTCTGTCAGGTTTACGTGGTTGAAATCCCCTGTAACCACGTAAAACGCCTCTGGGTGCTTGTGCTGGAGCGAGCTGATGTTGTTATGAAGCTCCGTTAGCGCGTCGTTAGCTTTAGCATCCGGCGGGATGTAAACAGCCATAACAAACACTGCCGTAAACTCACGAGGCAGATAGTGTGGCCGGCACTTAATAGTCATATGCTCTATCGCCTCAGAGCAGTGGCTGTTCACCAGCGTACAGTTTGTGCACCAAAGTTCACTTGAGCTTGTTGGAGAGGCTACAATTTTTCGTGAGCACCGAACATTTTCAATGTGAGGACAATATCATTATATTGTGCGCACAATATAAAATCTAGTACAAACAAGATGCTTATATTGTGTGTGCAAATTAATAACAAGTGCAAACAAGATAATTACACTGTGCAAATGTCACCAGCACCAGACCTCTGGGAAATCTGGGTCGATAGCAAAGGTTACACAGGCAAAGGTGGGCTGTGTAGCCAATACACTGAAAATCATGGATTAATTGAAGTTTCCCTGGGGGGATTAATAAAGTATTTTTCATTTCATTAACAAGAGACAAGATAAAAGTTAGTGTCTTTCTCCAGCTATTGCTTGTTTAACTCTGACGTTAACTTCAAACACTTTTATTGAGAATTTTGTTGGCACAATGTAAGTCATTTGCAAAATGAGCACATTTTATTATGCACACTAGAAAGTAACTTCAGTAGACAAGATAAGCTGTGGAAGCGAAAGACTCATAATGTGTAGATAATACCGAAAACATAAAAATGGGACATTAGGTACTGTTTGATTCAAAGTAAGAAAAAGTGTAGCTCTGTTTCTGTTTGAGTCTCTAGGGAATCTGTGGAGAGGCTCCACTGTCTGATCTCATGGCTGAGAATTAAACATCAGGTGTGTCAGTGTTACAAAGGAAATATGGATCTGAAGGTTCAATGCCTCAGGCAGAGCCGTATATCTTTGACAGAATTGGCCGTGTTATCAGTATTTTATGTGCATCCACCGTACATTGTGCCCAGTTTCAGTCTGTAGTGTTAGTGATTGATGTTTTTATTCCACCTCAGGGGCTGCACTGTAAGAACAGCACGAGAAATGAGCTCCATCAGTCCCAACATATAAAATTATGCACCGAAATTCATCACTTTAAATCCGACAGTCTGGAAGATGATGAAACTCTGTTCGCCATTTGCAGGGTCATAGTCGGAGAGTGTATTAGAATTGGAGATTACTGGCTCATGACATAAAAGTAGGAGCCGTCGAGATCATTGCCGGTGTGATGAAGCACACGAGCGGAGAACAGGTGACCCACACACTGCAGCTCTCCCCACAATCAGGGTTTGAGGTCATTCCTGCAGGACATATTTCACATCAGGCTGCTTTTAATGGCCTGCACACTGAAGAATAAATTGACTCCCCAGCATGAGCTTTCATTATTTGTGTCTTGGTTATATTCCAGAGGGATAAAGCTCTGCGCGACACAAGCAGACTGAATGGAGACCAGTTGGCAGAGGAAAATAAAAAAGCTCCTCTCTTTCACTTGAAGCTGTTGATAGAGGATTCTTCTCTGTTGCTCCCTGGCAGCTGCTATCAAAATGAGACCTCAAGAGACGTTTGGGGTTTTGACATTTTGTCATGTTCATTATTTGCTCCTTCATTTCTACCTGGATGCTAGTTAATGGGAATGGCACATCCTCTGACAGGATAACACTGGAGATGCTGTTGGAAAGTTTCAACTTGATTTGATGAATGCTGATAGAAAATGAATCTACTGAAAACTGCATGTATCACAGGCACATGTACATACACTTTGGTTTGAGGCACTGAATACTTGACATCAACGACCGAGTCATCAATAGCTGTAAGAGTTATGGTAAGTTCTGTGTGTTAACCCTGCGTTCTCCATACTGCTGACTCAATCTGATGTGACCACATCCTGTCAACAGACGCTGTATAATGGGGTTGGGCTATGTGTGTCGGCAATCATGCTTAAGTCTGGTATACAGTTGTGAAAAGTTTACACCCCCTCCAGCAGAATTTTCTGATTATTTGGACTTTTCTCAGAAAATATGAATGATAACACAAAAACTTTTTTGTCACTCATGGTTAGAGGTTGGGTGAAGACATTTATTAACAAACAACTGTGTTTACTCTTTTTAAATCATAATGACAACAGAAACTTCAAAAATGACCCTGTTCACTTTCTTTATACACACACTGATCACAAGCAAATAGATCACAGGTGAGGATGGTTACCTTTAGTAGATATTCAAACACATTTGTGTTAACTTTTGTGCATTTATCAGGTTAAAACCACCAGAGTGTGTAAACTTCTTAACAGGGTCATTTTTGAAGTTTCTTTTGTCAATATGATTTTTAAAAAGTAAACTAATTTATTTTCAATACCATCCAACCACTAACCATGAGTGATAGAAAGGATTTTGTGTCATCATTCATATTTTCTGAGAAAAGGCCAAAAAATCAGAAATTCTGCTGGGGGGGTGTAAACTTTTGGCCACAACTATATACTGAAGTAATGTGACTGCAGGCGCTACTGGTCAAAAGGGGGGTGGCGCTGTGAGGGGGCAATCATGCTTGAGTACAGCATGGTTTGAATTGCTAACATGATCACACCCTTAAACAGAGTCAAAACCACAATTCAAAAGAAAGCAGTGCTCCATCACAGAGGATATAACACCTGATTTTACTTCTGAACGTTACAGTCCTTATATGTACTGCTGCAAACCATCAGGATTTTAACCTCTCATCTTTTGTGTTTGGTTGTTGTTGTGACTTGAAGATCACGAGTTTCTGTAACTTCTCAGGCTATGGTGCAGCACTGATTACTGTCGTAAGCAGGGATTTCCTGACTTTTGATTCTGTGACCCCAAAAATGAGTGATGCTGGAGACCAGTGACGCCCTGCAATGGGAATGCACTGACTGGCCAATCCTAAAGAGACAAAAATAAATAAATAAATAAAGTTACTTAACTTAGCTAACCTGGGGGCACAGATGGCCTGGTGGATTAGGTCACGCACAATGAGGTCCGCCCTCAACAGGTGGCCCAGGTTCGAATCCGGCCTGCATGCCACTCCCCACTTTCTCCCCTACTCTATCCACTGTCCTCCTCTATCCAATTAAAGGCATGAAAAGCCCCAACAAAATAAGTTTAAGAAAAAAAAAAAAAGGAAAACGTAGAGCTTGCCCAGGTTCGAATCTGGCTTGTGGCCTGTTTCCCACATACCACTCCCCACTCTCTCCCCTTTTCCTACTCTAGCCACTATCCTACTCTATCCAATTAAAGGCATGAAAAGCCCCAATAACTAACTTTAAGAAAACAAAAAAAACTCAGCTAATCTGTATAATTCATGACACTTGTGCACACATTGCTGTTTCCTGAATGAATCAGACCCCACTCAAACATCTGTTGTCCCAGTTTAGTCACCTTGGGGGTCTTCAACAAAGAAATGTTGGACACAAATCAAGAAGTGTCTGTTTGCATGGTTTTATGTACACTTAACCGTTTTTGAGTGTTTTCACAACATGTGGCCCTTCTGTATTTGGAAACCACAGGCCGAACTACTCTTGCTTGATGCATCAAATCTGTTAAAAAATGGAAAAGGGTCTTTCAGTTATCCAGAGGAAGTCTATGAAGTGACTCTGCTGCGAATATTGCTCCACAGATGTTACCGTGGTAAAGGAGTGGACGATAGCTGGAGGGTCGCTCTCAAAGGAATAATTCACTGAGTTTGACTATTTCTTGTGTTTACAGGCCAAGGTTTTATATCTCAATAATTTCCCGTCAGAGGCTTTTAAGGTCAGTCAGAAACACAAAAGAATATCTCAAATTGAAATTCATAAAGGGAACGGGTTGATGCAGCACAAGCAGAAGTATACTGCCAGGGGGAGAGATCAGAAGGTCGTATGTATCACTGCCTGCTTACCGCCAAATAAAGAGCTTTCATCACATTTTGTGATTTCTTTGGATTCTCTGGAGAAAATGTCTGAGGATGAATGCTGCTGAGGCCACAGAAGAAGCAGGGTTAAGGTCAGAGATTAAAGAAAACTTTCTATGGCCCCCGATGAAGCAGGTAACTGTAAATAAAGACCTTCCAGCAAAGCTTCCTTTTCCACGAGCCTCTTTATTTACAGTCCAACTGGAAAATCATAGAGCAGAATGAAGACAGTGACTAAAACTAGCTGAGGAAATTTTACCCGGACAGAGTTACAGACCTAAGTCCTTTAAACACTGAGTCCATTAATTTTGGATGCGTTTTTCGGGATCCATAATCCGAAAAAAATGGGGTGCCAGTTTGAATCCCAGTTTGGAGAAGGTGGTCTCCTGTGTGTTGAGTTTGCATGTTTGCATGAGTTCTCTCCGGGTACTCCAGTTTCCTCCCACAGTCCAAAAACAGGCTCATCATATTGATAAGTGATTCTAAATTTCCTGTAGGTCTATCTGTCTCTGTGTGTCAGACCAGTCCAGGGTGTACCTGCCGTCTCGCCCTAAGACAGCTGGGATAGGCTCCAGCCACCCGCAGCCCTGAACAAGACAGCTCCAAGTAGCTCAAAATGAACGAACAGTATACAGCCCATAAAATGTAATACTGCAGCATATGACCTAAGATCAGTATCTTGATATTTTTTGGCAATATCATGATACCCAATATACTTCTAGATATCCAATTTCTCCCCTAAAATCACTATATAAATGTTCAATTCAACCCTTTCATGCATCAAATGACACTTGGATAATAATTAAAGCAGACGTTCAAGTTGGATTTCTACAATCTGCTTACAGGGTAAAATCCCAATCTCTTTAAGTTTAGCAAACCTTTTATTTCAAAAGTTGTTACATATTTTTTATTCCAGTAAAGAATGTCTCAATAGTTTTCTAAAACTACTACTGTGAAGACCTACTACACCTTGAAAATAACATAAAGTAAATCTTACTTTCATTTTCATAAATAGACTACCTGAATATTGTTAGTGGTGCTGAAAGGACTCTGTGGTTGATTTATGCCTGTGAACCTGAGATGAGGTTGTAGATTGGGGATCTCCCCCTCCCTCTGTTTACTCTGCAGCTCAGAGTTTTCTTTTTGGATGTTTGGATATGTTTATGGTGTTGCCACAGACCTTGTTTTTTTTTCCTGATAAAATCACAGCTTCTAGTATTTTGGTATTCAGCTGTAGAATAACACCAAACAAAGCTCCTCTCTACCATCATGCAGCTGAGTACTGTGACTAAGCGGCAACAGTCAGAGTAGAGCAGGCGGGGGGAGACTTCAGTCTTAAGTCAAGTCTCGAGCTCACCCAGACCTGGCCAAGAATCAGAATCAGAACCTAATTGTTTGAAATAAGGAAGTGTGAGGTAAAGCAGGATGCAACCTTGGTTGAGCACTGTGGTAGTAAGCAGAGTGGCATAGTTGGACTTTGAGTGTGCAGCGATAGAATTGGACACCTTGAGGGCAAAGATCCCTACTCCACTCACATGCTCTGATGTCACCTGTAGGTCACATACGTTTAACTATCATCTTTACGTGTGTCACTAGCAGAGGGTGACATAATGCTTATGGATAGCACATAAAAGGTGAAATCTGAGACCTTTGAAATGTCACTGGCACATAAAATGGTTCACAGTGTAGCACTGCCACATAAAATAGTAACTAAATCAGAATCTTAGAGCTATGAGCAAGAGCAATGAGAGAATCCATATGTTGGTAACACACTGATTAAGTTTGATTTTGAAGGCTTTTGATTGGATTGTCAATTATGTGCTTCAAAAATAGAGGGACTAGAACATTCTCTTTTTGTACATGTGTAACTCTGTTCGTCTGATGACTGACAAATTTCACCATAAAATCAGGCTCCAAGCACAGCCAGAGGGAACAAAACCTCCTTTGATTTGAACCAATTGTGGGGAGTGAGGTTACAGACTTTTGCAATAATTGACAAGACAAGAGTCCAATAATTGATGTTTCTCCTCAGTACTTTTTTAGGAGTGTAAACGGGCAGTGTTGCATTCATGGAACACAGTGCGCAATCTCAAGCACACACACGCACGCACACACACACACTTGTAGCTCTCCATGCAGCACTGATTGTGCCCATTTGTCGAAGATGATAGCCCGCAATCTAATCCAGGAGTCCTCTGTGTAGCTGTGTAGCAGGGGCCTTCACCAAAGCCCCCGCTTTCACATGTCAGTGCCACCACATGGACGCAGTGATTGTGGAGGGAAAGGAGCTCTGGATGGGTTTATACAGCTCTGTCTTCGCCTTCTGGAGAAAACAAGATGTAGTTTCTGCCGCAATAAGAATGGAATGATGTAATCTTAGCGTATTCTCCAATCATTTTACAAAGTAGGATTCAAATAATCTCCATTCTGACGGTCAATACTGCAACAATGATGCAACTTACACACAAGACTAGTCGGCTGCACACAGCAGATATGGGACATGCATGTGTGCAGTGTAGGTGCATCATCATAAAATACGTTTTCAACCATAAAATGAATGTTTTAACAAGTTTTCTGAAAGATTTCGACTGTACTTAATGGAAAAGATCTATCCTCTGAATACATGGCCAACAGAAATTCATTGCATCTTTCTCTGCTATTTTGTAATCTGATAAAGGTTATATCAGCAGTTTTAAGTCTGCTGCTCAAGACACAAAGACTTTCTTCCTTAAGTAGTTTCATGCTGATTTAACACAGATAATTACCTACATTGCATCACAAAGAATAGACATCTTATAAGACCAGAACAAACATCAAGTGTGATGAAAAACCAGCGACCAAACCTTAAGCAGTAGATACCAGAGCAAGAGTCTCTTCCATTAGGTGATAAGCACCACAAACATACTGAGTATTTCATATCTGAAAGGCCATAATGTGAATCTGTGGAGAATAAGTTGTGCCCTCTGCCGTGGAATTAGTTCTTGATCCTTCAAATGTCGAAGCAATAAAGTAAACAATAGACTCTGTAAACAAAGGTACCAACTATTATTAGCTCTAAATCTCAGCATTGATGAGAGACTTTCTGCTCTACATACCCTGACCTTTAATTAGACAGACGCCTTAATCAAATCTGTATGTAAACAGGTTATCTAACAAGAAAACGTCTGCTCACACCTTTCCTCCTAATCACCCAGCTGGATGAGAAAAAAAAATACTGTGCTGCAGAGAAAATAAAGCAAAGTGTGAACAAAAGGGAGAAGAAATGGAGAGATGAGCGTCTGTTTGATGTGTAATAAGGATGATGCTGGTGATGGAAGCGTAGCATGCAATATGTTATGTATCAGTGTCAAAGCAGATGCCACTACAGCTCTGTAAACAGTCACACTGCATATTCAGAATGAATGAGGCCCAAATGACTTCACAAGAGCTCACAGCTTCAGGCTGGAGGAATCACTGCACTGTGATACGATTCATCACTGAGGGAGCTCAAGTTTTTCAAAATATAGGGTCTAAATCCTCCATTTGTACAGTGGTAGGAAAAATAATGTCAGACACCCTTAAAATTTTACACATTCTCAAATAACATGACGTATTTGGAAAAATGTGTTTGGTTTTTAAAAAGGTGTGGCTCCACTTGGCAGACACAAACAAATCCAAACAATTTCCTTTACCTGCTTGTTTATTGTCTACAAGAAAAACTAACAAAACTAAATTCTTGACAGTTTAAATGTTTCAGTTGTCAATATGGTCGGTATAAAAATCAACAAATAAAGAATGTGTTCAAAATTGAAAAAAGAAAAAAAGGATATATATATAAATCATCACATCATCAGATTAATATTGTTAGTCCTGCCATTCACACACAGAGGAGCTCTAATCCATGTTCCTCACCAGCCTCTCTCAATGTGGTATAAATTAAATGTTAAAGGTAGGGTCTGTCGGATTTTCCTAAAAATTGAAACTGCACTTTTACAGGAATAATCGTGCTCAATCGTCATCTTTGGGTCCCTATACATGTGTGTCAATGTCTGCGTCTGCTTTGACCCCCTCCTCTGCCTGTGATGTTGACCAGCCAACCACAGCACGCCCAGTGTGCACGTGGCTTTGTGTGTTGATGATAACGAGTGGGAGAAACTTTTAAGAGCAACAATAGCCTCGTTTCTACCAGGCAGTCTGGTACGGATCAGTACAGTTTGGTACGGGTCAGATCAGTAAAGTCTGATCCTGTGCGCATTTCCACAGCCAACTGTACCCTATTAGGTGGGCCTGTCGTCGAGAGCCGCGTCAGCTATGTAACAGGGTGACGTCATTGCAGTGCAACACAGTGTACCAGGCTAATAAATACATCGAAGATGTAATAGGTAGCATTTTAAACAAAGAGCAACGATGGAGGACATCCAGCAACTCTGAACTGCTGCTGGATGCCATCTTCAGAATAAAAAGTTCTGCGCTCGTACAGGAGTAGAGATTTAAACATGGTGGGGTTGTGTGTTATTCTCTATGAGCACTGTCGCATGGCAAATGACGAATCATTGGAGCAATCAACGTACTGCAGTGATTATAGACCCACCCCTGGGACCGGTTTGGTGCGGCTTGACACCCCAATGGAAGGGTACTGAAAAGTGGAGCGGTACAGGTCGCTTATTTGGGGCCACGTGGAGAAAGAATGAAACAATATATGCAGGATACCTCATTCACCTGCAGGAAGTCAGGTGTACAGCTCTTGAGTTTCTCCCACATGAGGCTGCAGGTGTTCACTGGGCTGATTTTTAAAGTCTATGGTGTGTTCATGAAGCTACAACTGTTAACTATGTTATTAGCTATGATTGGAGGCAGTGAGCATGCGCTGCCGCTGGGACTGAGCCACAGAGCAGGAGACTAGTTTGGATGTTGTGTGTAAACAACATAACAACACTTCACAAAAATTCCTGGCGACTCTGCCTTTGATTGTATTATTCTTGAATTACTGCTTTTAATTCTTCTAAACTCTTTGGTTTACACTTTGAAATAGACCTTTTGAAAATCACTACCGATTTTCAACGGGGCTCATGTGCAGGGTTTGAGGGTTGGGAAGAATCTCACCAGATTCAATCTCTTAAAGTCACAGTCATGGAAAAATTGAGAACAGGGCTTGGGTTTGAGTGGAACATGTTGAATAGCCTATGTTTATTAGAACATGAGTAATCTCTGGGAATGGAGCCCCCCGGTCCCACCAATGATTTGTTTGTGTGTACAAGATCCACAATTAAGCAGATCTTGAGCTTTCTTTCAAAGTTTGTTGCACTTGCCATTGTTGCTGATGGTGGATTTAATAAGATAGTCATTTTAAATGTCTTCAAAGATCCTGAGGGGTATGGAACAAAAATGTCAAGTGGTGAACAGTTTTGCAGTGTAACTCAAAGTAACAAAGATTCTCCTCTGAGTGAAAAGGTAAGGCTGCTGGATTCTCCGAGCCTCCAAAGTAAACTGCCAGAGTCTGATTGAGTTCTTTACACTGGAGACAGAATGTGTTTTCATGAGGTTCATCATTTCTGCCCTTTCACCAGCTTGAATACCCTCCTGCCTGAAGTGGAAGGTTTCCAGGTGATGGAGCTGTGTTTCTGTGAATAGACACATTTGGGAAAATGAGCATGTTTGCCTGGAATGGTAAAATATATTTAGCTTTCTTCATTTTGAATGGGATCTTTTGATAGCTTTGTAGAAAAAGTTAAGCCTGTCTCTTTACAAAACCTCCCCACTCTCATGAGTCAGAGGCCACAGTATTGTCTTTCTCTCTGTGAGTTCAATAAGTTCAGTTTACTGTGCAATAAGATGTGAACTATAACTCTATATCCTCTTCACTAACTTCAGGTTGCAGGACATATTGGGTCCAAAATAAGGTTAAGAGTACGTTGATACATTTTGCATCGAGCCTCCAGGAGTTCAATATTAGTCCTTTTGTTGAGGCTTTGGGGAGAAAAGCTCCATATTAGAGATTATTGCCTTACAAACTTCCAACTTTGATCCACTCCTGTCACTGAGGTTTATATTGGCATCTGGACCTTGTTGTGACAGTCTTTGAAAAATTGATCTGAGACTCATAGTGCAGAGATATTATTAGTGCCAGTGCAGTATTTATGGATTCATCTATTATTTGCATCTGATGACACGGTCAGCACATGTGTGGAGAGTTTAGATACATACATGTTTGGTTGTATAGATGTAACTCAGGACAATCCAAAATTGAGGTCTGCTTAAACACATTGCGCTAAAACACAAGACAAGCAACACAATTAACGTACAATCTTTTGGACAGATGGATACATAAATGGAAAGATTGATAAATAAAAGAGTAGATGAATGAATGGATAAATGGATGGAAGGATAAATGGATAAATGCAAGAATGGATTAATGGAATGATGTATGAATAGATAAATGGATGGAAGGATAAGTGGATTCATTAATAAATGGACAACTGGATTAATGAATGGATTGAACGATTGTAGGAGGACAGATTTAGGTATTGATGGATGAAAAAAAAGTTGATTGATGTTTGGGAAAATTGATTGATAGATGCAGGATGGATGGATAGATGGATGATGGGTTGATGGTCGATAGATTAATCAGTGGATGAAAGAAGGGTTGATTAATGTTTGGGTGAATGGACTGATATTTTGATTAGCTAATGGATGGATTGATAGATGGAAGATGGCTGAGTTTATGGATGAAAAGTAGGTTGTTAAAATGATGGATGAGTGGATTGATAGATTCATGGGTTCATTGGTAGAGGGGAAAATAAAGTGAAACAAAATGATGCAGTTATAGGTGTTACTTAAAATCATTTGTCCTTTTATTTCAAATAAAATACATTTTCAGTATAAAATATTGAGAATGTGCAATGTTAAACAATAATGGAAGAGATATGTCAGTTATCATTATTCCCCTCACAGAATGTCATTGGTTGGGTACGAACATAGACTGTATATTGATATGTCATAGTTTCCATGACAGCTAAAGCTACAGGTTACCTGCCTGTAAGTCAGGTGAGCTGTGCCTCTGACTGAGTAAACTCATCTTTTTAATATCTTCTAAACTGTCACATGGAAAAGAGCTTAACCCTCATACGGTGTGTGCTGTCAGAGAAATTAGCTATACAGATGGAAGAATTTCTTGAACCAGGCTGTAATTTGACAAACTACAGATTTAGTACTCCTGCATTGCCTCGTGATTTTGGACTTTTACTTTTCATTTTTTATTTTTCTATCCCAGGATGGTTGGTCAGCCACTGCAGGTTTGCTTTTTGTAGCAGCCCAGACTGAGCCATTTGTCTAATTAGCAACTAAAGAAGTCAGTATCAAATAAAACCCCTAAGATTACTTTGGCTATCAGTTTGTAAAAAAGCAAACTTTGTGATATGCTTGCTGAATATCGTGTAACAAATTTCAGAAGTCAGGTTTTCATACATTCTTACAGCTATATTTGTATTCTTGCAATAACACTCATGGATGAGTTATTAAAGAGGGGGTATTCTGCCTCCCCATATTTCAAACATGGATATAAAGTTACAATACTGGGTGTTCAGACTAAATGTGCAGGTTTTCAAACTTCCATATATCCATGTTGTACAAACTCCAAGTCAGTCTGTAAACTGATCAAAACAGCCCATGGTAAAATTTGCATGAGATTTTCATGAGACTTGTTGAAATGATGAGGTCATCACATTAGGATTTCCTTACTGGTTTATAGTTTGTGATGTCTAGCTCTCAAACTTATTAAGTATTTACTTAATGTCCACACAAGATTTCAAAACATACTTTGACGCGTTAACAAATGTTGAAACATATGAACACAAGGATGAAACATGTTTATTCATTTTCCAGTATCTTAATGCATGGCCTCAGAATGTCAAGCTATAATTTATAAGTCCTGACCTGATGGTAGCTTCGAAATGAAAATCTATCTTCAGCTCAGGCTGTTCTGCTAAACAGCTGCCTCATTAATTTCAGTGGACTGTGATTATTCAGAGGGCTTATGATGAGGAGGGAGTCAGGAGCGTTTTAATTACCCATGAAGCATTGAGATACATTATCACTGTCAAATCAAGACAGCTTCTTTGACTCTGAGGAGCTGGTTGAACTGTAAGCCCTGTAATTTTACAGGATATGTTACCCTATCATTACTTTGTTCTTATCTGTCATCTTCATGTAGACTGCCACATTTCTTTCTCATCCCAAACTCCTTGGAAAAAAAAAAAAGATGCGCTAATGTGAAGCTGCGTGTGCTTCCCTCAGTGTACGTGCTGTGACAGCCCCCACCCCTGACCTTTTTCCTGTACCAACTGTGCAAGTCTTTGAGTTTTATTGTTGTTATAGTTTCTTATGTTGCTTCTATGCTGAGGTGTTTTTTCCTAATCCCAAACTTTGTCCCCACACCACCCCCAGGGAGTCTGATCTGGTATTTGCTTCCCCCCCCCTCTTCCTTCCTCATGTACTCTTTTTCATTCTAATGAAATGGGGCGTTGCGTATGCTGGAGACCCAACAGTTCTCCGGCTCCTGTCCTCACCCTGTTAAGCGTCTCTGTTTTTTTGATGCTTCTTGGACGAGATGTCACTGAAATGTGAATTCTATTGCTCTGAAATGTGCAATAGTGAATAAAGTGACTGAATCAGAATCTGAGCTTCTTTACTTCATTGCTAAAATGAAATAAATTGGACCACATGGCCAACGTTCTCAAAAGGAAGACAGCCGCAATTTTTGTGCAGCAGATTTTGAAGGTTCTTTTTCTGTAGCTTTAGCTGAAAAACCTGCAAATTATTTTCTGTTAAGCTGCAAGTAAGAATGTACAATCTTGGAGCACTTTGAATGCATCCATACAAACATGACTGCATTAACATTTCCCAGTTGTCTCTGTGAGTCAGCCATATGGTGACATATAATGTTGTTGCTTATGCTGCTCAAACTGCACAGAATTTGCATCAGTTTTCTTCTTTAAGGTTCAGGGCATCCATTTGAATTTGCATGATAGAGCCACACGCCCCCAAATAACTCTCTCAAGTCGTGGTCAACCGAAGAAGTGGCACGAGGCGACGTCGTCGACAAGTGGTTCTGTAGACAAAGGTCCATGATAAGGGGGAATTTCACTGCCACATCTCGTAGAGAAAAGACAAGTGAAGACAAGTCTCCTTGACCGACCAAGACCACAGTGTTCGAATCTTAGATGTCTCCTCAAGTACGTTGTCTGCCAAACTGATTTTACGCTCCAGGAAAATGAAAGAAGTGCTGCAGAAAGAAACAGTAAGACAGGAGACGGATAAAGGATGAATCCTTGTTGTGTTACTTCTTGTCCAGTAGGGCACTCATGTTCTATTTGTAATGATATAACATTACAAGGATGGATGCTAAGACGTAACATGCAGATTTTCAAATCTCTACAGATTTGTGTTGTAGAAATCTCTAAATCTGTTTATAAAATGATCAAAATGCTCTGTCATGACTCAATGAGACTTGCTGAAATGATGAAGTCATCACATTACGATCTTGGGCCCAATTCCTGTCTTAACCCTCAATCTTAACCCTCAAGCCCAACCCTCAATCTTGGCAGCCCTCAAAACCAAGTGTTAAGGGTTGTTTTGTGGCTTAAAAATGGGACACCCCTTAAATGCAGATAGATCTTCAGACTGTGGGGGGCAGCATTATGCCAAAGCGGCGTTCAGTCTCTTAATTCAGAAGAAGAAGAAGAAGAAAGAAGCATTTACAGGATCAACGACAATGCCATCTGCAGCTGTGTTTATGTCTTTTGCGTGAGCTTTGGGCATCTTTTTGAGATTAGCCCGGTCATCTTATACTATCATCGGCACAAGCATGTCATATAGGCTGTTATCTTGATAAACAACTACATTACCACAGAGAAAAATGACCATTTTGTAACGTTTACTAACTTAAACGATAGGAACAACACACCGGATGCTATTGACAAAAGATCGTAAAATAAAAATAAATGTTTTGCAACAATGAGGTAAATAATCCATAAAATGTGTCCGAACTAAGATAATACAATGGTTTTCGTAATATTTATATCTGCATTAAAAAAGAAAATACATTAGTAGCTCGCCTTCTTTGACACCATGTTTATCTGCTGAAATGCGCAATGCATTCTGGGTAGCCCTTGCTCCCAAGGGTGGTGTCGGAAAATCTCAGTATTGAGGGAGATACAGCCTCAGTCTTGCCTCTCAACCTTAACATTCTGAGAATCGGCACAGCACTTGCACTTTGCGGGAATGCGCATTTTTGAGATTGAGGGTTAAGATTGAGGGTTAAGACAGGAATTGGAATTCACCCTTGAACTCACTTTGCCATGAGGCTGGTGACGATCATCTGATGGTCACATGTCATCATGTCATTTGGGGCTAACATTGGTCAGTGAGCGGTCAATAGACTTGAATATAGGTCAACTGTGACAACAACAGTGTTCTGTGAGCTTCTATGTTTGTATAGACTGTTTAATTATAAATTACAATGATTTCGATAATTAAAATTGAAAAAAGACATTATTGATAATGAACTAACTGAATAACATATTATGAGAACTACCTGAATGTTGAGGCTGTGAAAGTTTTTGCGATTCACATCGTCCGCCTCAATGTCAGTCCCCCTTGTCCCCCAGTCTGTGTAAGACCGGGGGACAAGACAGACTGGTAACAACTCAGTGATGTTCATTTTGTCTTGATTTATGATAGAAGAAAAGTTCCTTTTTACAAGACAACCTAGACTCAGATGTTAAGTCTTATCTTGCTAACACTTTCGGCTGTCACTTCAGCCTTCATCAGAGCTGTCAGCACTTCCTGACACATCTTTTTAAGACATCTGACTGGAGATTCATAGCGTGACATGTCATCAAAAACAGCTGATTGAGCACAGACACTTACAATGACGTGCCTGCACACGATCGCGTCTGTCCTCCAGTATAGTGGTACAAGGGGCTCTTCTTGCCCAGGGACACAAAATGTGATGGGACCAAACATCACACAGATGGTGTTGGTGTGCATGGACAGAGCTGTTGTGCTCTCTGGGATGACCAGTCTGGGAAGTGTGGTGAGGAGAACCACCATGGTTCTTCACTCAAATTACCTGGTGCATATTCACACCAGTCTTAGACTCATGAGGTATGAGTGCATGTTATCTGTATGTGTACTGCACTTTCAATTACCTCTTTTAAATGAAATACTAGGGCAAATTAATGAAGTGAGCCTTGGAGTCCATCGTCATCAGCACCCAAATCAGACTCCCCAGACTGCTGCTAAAGTTTAAACACTTCCTGCCTGGATGACCACTCTTTCCACCACACAGACACACACACAGACACACACACACACACACACACACACAGAACACTGCTGAGCAAACACAGCAGAACCACACAGGACAAAGGACTTCAGATAGAGTTGTCAGAGCAGAGTGAGGGATGACTCTAAAGTCTTTGCACAGGTCAAAGTCAGAAATGAAAGGACCATGAATGAGACTGAAATCACGACTAAAGACAACACTGCAGTTATTATCAGTGTCTGTAAGTCCCCTATCCCATTAAAAAAACGACTTATTTTAATGTAATGGAACCACTTAGCCAGGCATGTTGGGAATAACCTAACCCCACCTTCATTGAAGTGCTCGGTGGGGGTTGGCGTACAGGTGGGGGAGTTTTATGCTTCATGCTCAACGTTGCTAATTAAAATCCATACACCTAATGAGTTTTAGCACCCCCATAAGTTAACATGATTACCTGAGATAAAAGCAGTAAATTAACAGCCTTTTAATGAAGAATAAGATTTAACACTGTTTTTACTTGGGAGGCTCTAAATTGATTTTCCCTCTGTACCGCTCATGGAGAGGCAGCTCCCTATCAGTTTATTTCATTTTACAAAAGAATCCAATGTACGTCTAGAAAGCACGCCAGCACTGCTGCCATGAACTACCATGCTCAGGGCCCCCCCTGGAAAAATTGACCTTATTGTGACAAGGAATTCATTGTACAAGCAGATTATCAAGTTGTATTCTGATAGTAAAACCTACATTTATATTTTCACAGCTCTCCCTTCCTAGCAGGGTGAAATACTGTTTTGCATCGTGGTAACAGCATGCAATTAAGACAGGTGCAATGTACACTAGAATCTTTTTTCTGGAACAGTAGGACATCTGGAAATTGTTGGCATTCTACCCATTATGTACTGAATTTCAGCCAAATCAGTAGGCAGAACCAGTTAAGGGTTGGTGTATATGTGCACGTATGTGTGTGTGTGTGTGTGTCTCCTGTCCTCCTGATTGCTGTTAATCATTTCCACCTGTTTCAAGTGACACACCTGCAGCCCATCCAGTAATTAACCCAACACTGTGACTTCTGCTCTCCACTCACTCCTCTCCAGATTGTTGTCATCTCTCCAGGTAGATACTTGGCTGCGAAGCGAGACTTCATTGGAGAAGATTTGTATATTTGTCGTTTTTCTGGACTGTTTTTCTTAATCCTGGTTTGCTCCGTTTGCCCAGGATCATCTTCTATAGTAATGAAAACCTGCTCTTCTGCCTGAACTGCACAGGTTACATATGCTCTGCTCTGTCAATGAGCACTGGTAGGACATTATGAGGATTCACCAACAATAAGGATACATCAGAGCATGGGACTGAGCAGCAATATAGCCAGCTACTGAACTATGCTTACTAACAAAGTTTGCTTGTTGTCAAGTTTCGAACAGTAGCCCTGTCTAACTGTTGATGAATGTTACCTTTTCCCTTTATATCCAGTAAAAACTTCTCTTGAACAAAAAGAAGAAATGTTAAAAAGAGGACCCAATCTCCATTCATTTCTCCACAACAAACTGAAACTAAATTGGTTTATCACAACAACGTGGAGCAAAAGCTAATGGGGAAGCACTTGTTGCTATGGGTTAGTCCTCATAAAGTTTCCAGGATCACTGGGACATCTGGGAACTACTTGTATAGTATAAATCTCGCAAGTTTTTGTGTTCTGACTACTACACACTGAATTTCGGCCAAAGTAGTGGGCACAGCTAGTGTAAATGGCAGTTTGGAAAACAGGCAGTGAGCATGCGCAGCTGCTGACACTGAGCCACGGAGGAGGATGGATGTTGTGTGTAACCAAATCAACAAAACGTATTGAAAATTCCTGCATACCCTGCCTTTTAAGCAAATAAGAAAATATTTCCAGAGACATTCAAATAGATTTGAATAATGGGAAAGCCTTTATAATTCCAAAGGAATAAATCTTCAATCAAACCAACACTGAGAGCCAAATTGAGGGAATATTATTTTAGTATAGAAGGAATCAGTTTATAGAATAATGTCAGCAGAAGGGCTTAAAGAGGCAAGGTCAAACATAGTTTTTAAAAGAGGTTAACGCTTGTTTGTCAAATTAATATGTGCAATGATGACATTGAGGAGGTGTTTTTTTTGTGATGCTGACAATTTTTTTTATTTATTTTTTATTGTATTATGCTTTGTATGCTGTACGATGATTTAAGTAGGACCTTTGAATGAGCTGCAAATGGTCATTGTTTTCCTGCAGTCAATACATTTGTTGATTTAAAAAAATTTGAGGATTTCTTTTTTAAATGAATGATACTGAATTTCTGCCAAAGTAGTAGGCACTGCTAGTGTAGTGGGCGGTTTGGAAAACAGGCAGTGAGCATGCACAGCTGCTGACACTGAGCCACGGAGGAGGAGCCAAGTTTGGACGTTGTGTGTTAACAAATAAAAGAAACCTATTGAAAATTCCTGCATAACCTGCCTTTAAAGCAAAGAAGAAAATGTTGCCAAAAACATCCTAAATAGATTTTAATAACGGAAAAGTTCAAAGGAGCAAATTTTAGATTAATGAAACAAAATTCTTTATTTCTTTTTTATTGTGATATGCTTTTGTGCATTGATTTCATTGGGTCCTTTGAACCGTTGTTTGCCTGCAGCCAATACATTTATTCATTTATTAATTGGTTTTGGAGTTTAGTGTTTTGTTGTTGTTTTTTTAATTATGTGTGACAGAGGGGAAGATATCATGCAATTTATCTTCTTTGTGTTCCTTTTCATTCAAAATTTGAGATTTCATGTTTATTTGTTTTTTTCTCAACTTTGTTTAGAATTTAAAAAATATATGAACAACATATTTTTGAATGCATAAGCCTCTGGATTACACCACCAACTGGTAACGGGTTTTCAGTTAGGATATTAAATATAACCCTCTGCAAAAATCCTTGGCGTAGAAAGTTTTTGCCAAAAAAAGAGACTAAAAGAAGGGCCTGAAAGATGACACCAAAGGAGCCTGAAACCAACTTCACTCACTCTCTAAAGGTGCCACTTGAGTGTTCAGTGGTCCTCAGTCCCAGTGCAGCTCCTTACAGAAAACATATCCATTTAGTTTTTCAACAAGAAAAGAATAAACCGGAGCAGTGTGGCTGAAGGCTGAGGAGTGCAGGTACGCTGTGCTTAAGTTTACTGCTCTGTGGAGAGATCGAGGCTCCTGAGTGAAACGGTGATAAATAAAATGGCAGGGAGGAAAGGCACTGTCTGCACGCTGTACTGAGATTAATGACCAAAGCAGTGCAGAAAGTGAAACAGTTTACCTGAAGCCTAACAACATGGAACCTGCAAATGTGCCTAACATTACTCTTCCTGCAGCCATGTTAGTACAGTGTTCACTGTAGGGGAAGGTGTGAAACATATATTCCCCACTAACCTGCTGTACAGAAAGTGTAAACTAGGTTATGCAGCTTTCCTTTCTGAAAGAATTCTGTTTCAAACACAATGCTTTCAAGGCTATCGCTGAGAAGGGAAATATAAATTACAATCCAATCTTTTTCATGGGCATCTTGAAATACTCTTTGCCTTTCCTCTGCAAAATACTTAACAGCTTTCAATCCTAACCACACTTCCCTTTCTGTCACAATACTAGTGGATTTTTTTTCCATGAAAACACAAGAAAGAGGGACAGCTACTTTGTGTACAGTGTGTCAGTCAGGCTTGATGTCCTTCTGATTGGGTAAACTCACAATCAAGCCAGCAGCCACTTTGCACATTTAAAATTCATTGGCAATCTGCTCTAAACACAAAGGGTAGGTTATAACCTGCTCTGATTGCAGTTGGGGGAGACTGCTATGTGAAGCCTGGGTTGTGTATAAGTGCTATCAGATGAGGGAGGGGTCTCCAGCAGCACTTGTTGCTCATTGAGAAGCAGTAGGAGACCCTGCCACCTGCTTACATTGGTCCTTAAAGGTAGGGTCTGCAGGAATTTTGTTACTGTTTGTAAACACATGTGAAATCCATGTGAGATAGCGACGTGAATACACTCACCAGACAAGCGAGCACCTGCAGCATCGCATTTCTACATGGGAAAGAGTCAAGAGCCATGCACCTGACTTCCTGCAGGTAAATGATATATCCTGCAAATATAGTGTCTTACTTTCTCTGTGTTACGGCCGCTATCATAGATACTTGGGATAGCTTCTCCCACTCGCTATCATCAACGCAAAAAGTCATTTGCGCACTGGGTGCTGTGATTGGCTGGCTGGTCCACACCCCTACTCTCAGCCCAGAAACTTCCCAGGATAACCAACATATCACCATACAGTCAGAGTAAGGGGTTTAGGCTGACACAGACACTGACAGAGGTCCAGAGATGACAATTGAGCAGGAATATTCTTGCAAAACCTCACACTTTCCCTTTTCATTGAACAATCTCTCTTTTTTCATTTTGGGATATAAAACGTCAAACCTGTCTTTTATTTATTTAGTTAGTTAGTTAGTTAGTTGGTTATTTTGTTATCGTTTAGCTAAATGCTTTTTTATCTTTTTTTCTTTAAAGAACGTCACAGGCTCTTTTTAGGTGGTTTTCCTGCCCAATTTCCTATCTGGATCAATCTGCCTCATTTAGAATTGAAGTGTCACAGCTCTGGCATTTGGCAGAGATAAAACCGTTGCCTTTCTGCTGTCACCTGCCAGAGCAGGGATGCAGTAGACCGCAATTGAATGGATCCAGTGTGAGTTGACACATTGATTTGAATAGAAACTTATCTGATCAGGAAACAGAGTGGAGATGTATCTTGTGTATTTTGGCAGTAAACCTCTTTTATAACACTAGAAAAGTTGCTAGATTTGTGGCGAGCCATTTAAAGAAAAAAAGTTATGAGAGGGGTCTGAAAAAATAACTAAACACAGTGACAAAGAGAGTAAAATGTTTTTCTAAAACACCAATAAGAGGAAAATAATTTGTTTTTGAGCTGTATATCATGTAAAGCGACTACATTGGGGCCAGAGGAAAGAATGAAGACTAAAATAAAAGTGACCAGAGACTGCTTTTCTTCCTGGCTCCTGTGGGCAGGAAGCCAGGTTTCCCACGGCGATGAGCGCAGCGGTACCAGGTGCATCTATAAGTACAGGTGTGCTTGACTGCTCTCCCTCTGCTCTCCCTCTTTACCTTCTCTATTTTTGGGGACAATAGAGTTGCGGCAGGTGTTTGTGGCTGCGTGGATCCCTGAAGCTTTGAGAATCACTGTGAAGTGCTTGGATTTCCCATCCAGCTAATGTGCTTTCTTGTTCTCTCGGGTAATTGTAGTGTGCGTTCTGGGTGACTCTCTACCAACCTGTTGTGGTGCAGCTGGAGCTGGCTGTGGGTACTGCGACTGCAGGAGGCTTTCCTGGTGTGTGGCACCTTGTTTCCTGAGGTACGTAGCCATTGTGTGTGTTGAGATGTGCTTGTGGTTCCCCTGATTGTAGTTCTCCCTTTTCTCTTCTTCTGCTCTTCTACCAGAACGAGCGCTGTTGTTCTGATGTAGAAGAAATCTGACTGTTTGAGAGGTGTGGATATTAGATAATCAAGATGGTTGATCCCTCTCCGGTAACTTTTTTTTCCCTGCGCTGCGCTCCAGTCTCAGCTCGGGTGCTGCCTCTCATTAATATACGGTAGGTCCTGCTTCTTGTCGGACACGGTAGCTGGCTCCAAGTCTGTGCAGCCTATTTTACAACCTTTTAAAATAGTTTGTTAACTGTTAGGTTTGGTGTCTGTTAATTAGTATTAGGTTGGGTTATTCATTTTCTTTTTCTTTAATCAAGGTATTTTGTAGAAATTGGGTATTCATTAATTGTCTTGTTTGCATTCTGTTTATTTGTTTTGGTAAACTTATAGGCATGAGTTTGGTTATTTAGTTTTAATTATTACTATATTCTATGTATTTGTTTCAGGATTCTTCTTTTTTTGCATGAGTGTGATTACTTTTCTTGGGTTAGTTGCTTGCTTTGAGTTTGTTTCTTTTGACTTGTTTGGATAACCTTAGTTTCCTTAGAATTACTTTTGGGGGGGATTTTGTTGGGATTTTTGTTTTGTATTTTAAAGGTTGAGGATTTTAATGATTGTCATAGAATAAATTTGAGCACCCTGTATTTCAATTGTCTTGACACAGTGGTATAACAAACCTGCAGTGACAGTAAACTTTCCAGAGGTGAGCCTGAGTGGGGTTGCTGATACCTACACACACTTAGGCCCCATTTACACAACAATCTGTCATAGCGTTTCACCCTAAAATACAGGAAAACAATGAAAAAATCTGTGTTTGCACAGAAACGCTGAGGGACTTAAAACGCTGTTGTAGTACCCATGTCAGGCCTGAAGATGGCGACATACCTGTAGAAGCCATATACACAACAATGGAGTAGACACTGAAGAAGAGGTGAGCTGATCATATTGAGTTTATATTAAAACTTTGTCTCTAATTGCAAAAATAGTGCAATAAATGCACATTTTGTTAGAAGGCAGTCTACGACGGAGTATTAGGGCCACACTGAGAAAAGAAAATGAGGGGAGGAATTTTTTCCCCCTCTCCCTCACCCAGTCGGTAAAGTCGAAATGTCGAGAATAAAGTCGAAATGTCGAGAATAAAGTTGAAATATAACGTCGAGAATAAAGTCGAAGTGTCGAAATGTTGAGAACAAAGTTGAAATGTCGAGAATAAAGTCGAAATGTTGAGAATAAAGTTGAAATGTCGAGAATAAAGTCGAAATGTGACATTTCAACTTTATTCTCAATACTATATTTTGACTTTATTCTCGATATTTCAACTTTATTTTTGCCATTTCAACTTTTTTTCTCGACATTTCGACTTTACTGACTTGATGAGGAGGAGGGGGAAAAAAATTACTCCCCCCATTTTTTTTCCCTCACTGTGGCCCCAATACTCCCTCGTAGCAGTCAGTGGATTCAACAGCACAGGAACAAAATATTAGGTAGCTGATGCTGTTGTTCGGTCCATGCATGGCACAGTGGAGGTTAAAGTGCATGGGCGGAGCTGAGCATGACGTCCAGCTTTGCATTTACACAGAGACAGTAGGTGCGTTTCCATTACCCTTGGGTATGTGCAAAATTTAAATAGTGCTATAAAAAACTGGTAATGGAAATACCTGAATTTCGAAAAAGCACCAAAATATCGCTGCAAAGTTTTTACGCTTTCATGAGGTGGTTTTTCAGACGTTTCGACGTTCAAATATATCGCAAAAGCGCAATGGAAACCCTTTTTTCCCAATTATATGTCACAGGACTAGACGTGCCTTGTCACATGATCACTTCTCTGTGGAGGAGGAGGAGACAGAGACTTGTTTTCGCAATTATTTTCGAGAAAAACATAACGGCCATACTAGACAGCAACAACAGAGGAATGCAGAGTGTTTTAAGGCGATAGAAACTGATCTTCTAGCATCCATCTTCCAGCAGTGAAATCTTGCGGGATGATATTTGACGAGAGCTACAGCGCTCCTGCCTAGAACAACCTTCAATGGAAACACGTTCAAAGTGCAAATATACTTTGTCGAAATTTTTGGAATATCACGAAAAATTGTAATGGAAACCCAGCTAGTGAATACGGCGTTTCAGAAAAAAATCCACTCCAGAGGGCGCTTTCAAAAGTTTGCGTTTTAGGTAGGCAAAAACACAGTTTGCGTGTAAACAGGAGGCTGAAGTGCAACAACACTTTTGCGTTTCACCCTAAAACTGTTGTCATATAAATGGGGCCCTAGGGCGCCTCACAGCATAATTTACAATGCTCTTTCTTTGAGTAGAAATGTTGCACACCGCAAACAAGATAAAACTTCAATCATAACTGATGCAAATGTGTCTCTCATACCAGAGACATCAACACAAAGTTATGAATCTTTATGAATACATGCCCCCTCTTATTCAACGACCTCTTCAGATGTCTCTCCATCTTCCATTCAGACACTATTGTGGAGAAAAAACACTTTTGTATCCTTCATACGCCTCATATGATTCATCATAAAAAGACCCCAGGCTGTGATGGACACTTCCACAGCTCTGATCACTTGATATATGCGAGGGCTGAACCAGACTGACATCCTCAAAGAAAGGCCCGGGCAGAGGAGTCTCACCTCCTCTGATCTATTTTTGATTGTTCATTTCACATTAGTTCACAAGCCACCTGCTCACTCGCCTACAGCTGAAGGCAGAGCTCTGACAGGCAGGGCCTCCAACATAAAGAGAGGCTGCAGGGACGGAGCCCGTCACAAAGAGAGACATCACTTTCTAATGAATGGTTGCCTCCGTCTTTCTCCCAGCAGCCTTTGCTAATATATTACTTAAAAGGCAATCTGTGCTGAGCGGCCGAGGTCAAGTCAATCTTATCAGCCATGTTGTCGTGTGCAGATGTAGCTCATAATCTGACTGTAAACCTGAGCTCAGGTGGGGTCTAACATCCAGAGGAGAGAAGAACCCAATTGCATCGTGGGACATTTAAACCCTTCGGCTATGAAGTCATTTCATTTCTAAAGATAACTACCAGCTCTGACTTTGTTAATCCTCACAGACTCAGATTCAGCGCAGCGAGCTGGACTTCTCCAGCTCCAGCATAAGCTTTTAATTCTTTCTATGTGGCTGATAGGGCTTTTTCTTTCTTTTTCCCATCATGATGATATCTCTCATAAGTTCAAGACTAGTAACGCTGGCGCTTCTTTTTTTAGTAATGGCAGCAATTTTAGATTATAAAGCCCCCATCCTCACAAATCCCTTAAAAGCGATTCTCGGGGTCTAAATATAGGAGCTCCTTCTGTTCTTCAGTCTTTTCTGTTTGTAAAGTAATCTCTCTTATAGTGGCAGAAATTTCACTGCGCTGTCGTATCTTGTCTTCTTTTCTGTGTGACTTCCGACCTCTTCTTCTACTCTGACTTCATTTGAAGATTAGAATCTCTGATAAACAAATGACAGCCTCTAATGTTTACACAGAAATAAGAACATCAAACTCAGCCTATAACCACTGATTGCCTGTTATACAACAACATGACAAAGATGTTAAGTTATTCCTAAGTATCTTTCATTTTTATGAGTTACTTGGAAATCATACGTTGAATTAATGTAACAAATTTAACAGCCACCAGGTACAATATTAATGCCTTTGTTTTGTTTTTCACAAGGGACAATTAAGGCTTTTCCTCAATGGTTTGAGATTCAAGGTGACTTTATTCTCACATGTAGGAGGGTGACAGATGGTTTTGGTTTCTCAAAATTATTTCATTTTCCATTTCCAGGAGAAAGAAGTCATGAGACTGTCATCTCCAAACTGAGATCAAGATCAAAAAATAAATCACTGAAATAAATAAGTGCAACAGAAAACATATTAATTAATATTTGCCAGAATTAAGCAGTAATAATTAGCTCTGAATCCTCACCCACGGTGCATAAAGCTTCTCCCACAGCTCATTTATGCTTAAACTTGTGCACGTTGTCCATCATTTGATCATAAGCAAATTCCACCTTTAGTCTGTCCTTCAAAATCTCTCCAGAACTCACATCGGTTCCACACAGCCAGAACCCTGAGCTTGGTTCTTGTGTGTGAGCCAAACAGCCAACCTGATGAGACGGATAAAAAGTTTGAAAGTGTATGACCAGTCTTTTTCTGGGCAGAATACTTAAAAACAAACAATACAAAAGAGAAAACCTCCCCCAGAGCTTCAACCAACCTTTTTAAGGACAAACGAGTGTGAGCTTGTTGAGTTCAGTCTACAAACAGATGTGACAAGGTTTCAGTTTGAAAACAGAACAAATACTTCTCTCCCACGTCTGGATCGATACGTGGTGGGCGAAAGATATTTGACAGTTCGTAAAACCAATGTTTTTGAATCATAATCATGATCGCCTTATTCACAAAGTATCCTTGAATGAATGGATGAATAAATGAAGATGGTTATTTTGAAAAATGTAAACAAATAACAATAAGCAGTCATAGATTTAAAACAAAGACACATTGCAATTTTGTAATGAATCAAAAGAAAAAGAAAATTTACGATTAAAAAAAAAAATTGAATCACTAATTTATCTTCTTTCACATTTTTAAAAAAAGTGGAAAGAAGTAAAACTTAATTTCCACCCTTTCTCCAGTCTAGTTACAGCCAACCCTCTATCTATCTATCTATCTATCTATCTATCTATCTATCTATCTATCTATCTATCTATCTATCAACACTGCATAATACAAATAAGCCACTTTAATTCCTGGAATTTGTCACCCATCCTTGAGAATAATACAAGGAATTTGACTTTGGTTACAACTGTACTCTTTATCTACAAAGACGTAAGAATAAACATTGATTATGAAAAAAAAAACAAAAACCCAGAGATCACGTAATTTTAAAAATGAAAACAAAAAACTTGTAAAAAAAAACAAAAAAAAAACAATGGTACAATGAATAATGGCATTAAATGTGTAATGTCTCATAAAAATCTGATATTGTGCAAACAAAGTCAATATAAATGTGATTTTAAGAGTCTACTACACCGTAAAAATGAAATTAAAATGGTTATAAACCAACTGACCCAAAGTTAGAGAGAAAGCGTTGATGTTTATGGCAAACTGACTTCTCAGTACAACAAACCAAAATATCAGGTTAAATAATGGAATATTTAATTGTACCTTTCTACGAAATTTCATTACAAATAACGTGTTTCATCAGTACACTTTTTCAACCTCCAGGAATTTAATGCTTGTCATGTTTTTCTGGTTGCGCCATTTGAAAATGTAATGCAACTGATTATTTAATTGGTTTGAAATGAAAGAAATGTCACATACCATACTATGAAACCAACAGAAATGCAAGCGACACATTTAAACAAACATCTAACATGTTGTATTGACAGTTTTAAAGCATATTTTTGATACCAACCCTTATTTGTTGCTGTCCCAGGAACAATTGTTTAATGATGAATGAGGCAAACTGGGCACACACTAAACCCACGTCTGTATTCTTGGCTCTGTTGCATTTTTAACTGTGTTCTCTCTCATCCATCATTTCATCAACTTGGTATGAAACAGGAATTACTGTGCTTTACACCTCAATGATGATCCTCTTTTCATTCTTCATGGGCTGTTACCACCTTTCACTTATTAACAAAATAACACACTTTATTCATGAAGCGTTTTTCAAGGCACTCAGAGACACTGTGCAGAGGATAAAAACATCATATTAACAATTAAAGCAATTAGAACATGAATATATAAAAAAAACCTTGAATATATTTAAAAAGATGGGTTTTGATGAGGGTTTTGAAGGTGGACAGGTTAGAGCAGGTTGTGATGTGTAGGGAGGGTGGGGGCGGAGACAGAAAAAGCTTTGACAGGTTCAATGTTTGGTAACAGGTGGTAGAGAGAGGAGGTGAGCTTCAGAGGATTGGATTAGCATTTTGGCCAATAGAGAGGGAGAGAGATGGATGGAGATGGACAATATTTTTCAGGTGGAATAAGGAGGTTTTGGTGATGTTACTGAAATGATGGTGTTTAAGATGATACCAAGGTTGTAGGGGTGTGAGGGCAGCGTCGCCAATTAAAAGGTTGAAGTTGATAGTTGTGATCATAGACTGTATAATGAGTGGACGTAACGACGTTGGGCTCAAACTGAAGCCTCCAGCAGATGCCCCGACCCCTGGTGTCTGGCTGCAGTATAGGTCATAAGCCCCGCCCCCTGGTGTCTGGCTGCAGTATAGGTCATAAGCCCCGCCTCCCCATGTATTCCAGATATGAGCCGGGAAAACTTAAAAAAATTATGATACCTCGTAAAAACGTTTCTCTCATCTTTACGCTAAGGTAGTATGACGATGTCATTTGGCTGCATGGTGTTTGGGTGGTTTTTTTTCTGAGAAGTTGGTTTCTCATTAGTTATTGGACGTTAAAAACCGCGATATAAGTTTCGTTTTACGATAGTTGACAGCTGCCGTTCGTGAGCAGTTTTATCGGGGATATAAGAAACTTCGGAAAAGAGCCAAAAGGAGACTAAACCTTCTGAAGAAGAAGAAATAAATATTTTTATTCCTCTTTTTTACTTGGCTCCACCGCAAATTCTCTACTGCGCAGACTCTGGCTGCACAATGGCGGCTAGAGAAACAGGGTTTTTTTCGCTTCAAAAACGTAGAACGGGAACAGGCGGAAGCACGCTGTCCATTCTATATACAGTCAATGGTTGTGATGAGGCACTTAAGGCCGATGATTACAGTTTTTCTCATTCGCTTTGGTGCACTTTTCTGAACAGAATTAACATTTTCATAACTTCTACTTCAACCTTCACAACATTTAGTCATTCGTGCACATCATAATAACAGTTTCTCATTCCTTACAACAAATTGTAAACATTTTTGGACATACATCAGTTTTCATTGCTTGAGTCTTTATATATAAATTTGTTGAACTAGTTCTCAAAACCTGTTAAACAATTTTTAAAATGCAGATTTTTCTCATTTAATGCAATATTTTCCTTCATTGGAACGATATCGCCCAATATTTGGCTGCATCCGTACAGAAATACAAACTGTTCAATACCCTGGATATTTATGAGTAATTAATTTCTTTCTTAATTAGCATTTTACATGACTTTTCTACTATTTGTGGCACTTGTATGGAATTTTATACATTAACCATGAATTGATATCTCAACCATTCGGTAGAGTAAAAACTAAAAGGTCTGCTGAGAAAAAGAAACTGGATTGTAGTTAATACTCATCCAAGGCATAAGAAACGCAAACAATTTTTTTTCTTTTCCTTTCTTCTTGGTGCGGAAGTTAAAGGGTTAAGGAAGTGTGTTTAAATGTGCAGCATTTTTCTTGTTTATACTTGTGCATTGTCCACTTACTCCAGTTCTGTCCCTGCTCATCTGAAGAGAAAGAAAATGTCATCACACACAGATAAAAGTGGAGAGAATGATCCTTGCTCCAAGTCCAGTAAAAAAAAAAAAAAGAGCAGCTTCTGTGGACACTATGACTTTATTTTTAACTTTTAGCTTCTAAAAAAAGGATGTGGTTACAATAGTTCAGCCCTATCTCAATGTCCACACTCACTGACTTTGAAACGCGTCCCCACTAAGTCTGTGGGGGCTCAGGGTTGTTCTGCTGTCAGATTGTACAGCGTATAAAGTGTGTGAAGGCTCTCACGCTGACTTTTTGAACCCGTAATGCCCCCTCTCAGTAAGTGGGCATATCTGCAGAATTAGAGTGAGGGAATTACCCACAGTTCATAGTAAAGTGTCGTGAAACATGGGGTTGCCAGGGAAAGTCTGCAAACACTGATGAAAAAACAGACTGAAACATGAATCACAGAAATTGAAACCAGTGTTGACGCTGAAGAAACATTAACCCACCTGACTTGGAGGAATGGATATATTAAAGAGCCCAAATCCGCACCAATCAATATATTTTCACACTTATGTATATGCCTGGTTTGATTGTTATGTTGCAACATTTTCTTGCCTTAATTTGCACTTTTCAAGGATATAAGCATTAATAATAAGGTGTCAAATAACAAAAAGCAAAATAAAAATTAGGAGAAAATACTTAAAAAAATAAACCAAGGCATATTTTTTAAAAGAAGAAAAATAGGGGAAAAAAATGATTAAAAAAAAGAAAAAATAAAGTTAATAATAATAACTGTCAGGCACAGAAGGAGGAAGCACGATGCAGGTATGATCAAATACAGTCTTTATTCTAAGCAGTCAGTACACGGGAAGGCAGTCAGCGAAAAGCAAGAGTCCAAAATCCGGCAGGCAAAGATCAGAGAAACTAAACAGGCAAGAAGGTCGAAACAAGAGGGAGAACACGAGGTAACAGGCTTGAAGTATCAACTAAAGGTAAGTGATAATCTGGCATAGAAGTAAGGGAACACCGGGGTATAAGAAGGAAAAGGGGAGTGACTCTAACAAGATACAGGTGCAACACATCAGGGAGGAACCCAGTGATCAGCGGTGAGGGAGGCAGCTTGACAGGAACTGAAAGACAAGAGACAAGAATTAGCAAAGTAAAAAAGGAAACTCAGAACAATGTTACAACTTGACAGACACTGACAAATAACAATACTACTACTACTACATTAAATATTATAAATATGGTTAATAAGGGGCTTTATGTCCTTCGTGCATTAAGTAGATGGAATTGTGTTTCTCTCCCGTTTCTCCCACCTTTTCTCAAAAACAGAGAGATGATTTTTAATTGTCATTGTAATTTCTTCCATTTGACAGATTTAATTTACCAGTTCCTTCCACTTTGCGTTTACGAAACTGTCCTTATTTAACCAAAGTCTTGTATTTAGTTTTATTATTGCTGCTCTTAAAACTACAAACAAGTGAGAGTCAATCTCAATTATCTCTTTAGGTAATTTGCCTAAAAGGAAGACTTGTGGGTTTGAAGTCAGAGAGAAACACAATATATTTGAGATTTCTCAAAGAGAATTATCCCAAAATTCCCTTATGCCTGTACATGCCCAGGGAACATGACAGTGGTTTGCCATTTGATGTAGTGTTGTCCTTGTATATGTCTTATCAAAATTCACCACTCATACTCTCCCTAGTGATTTAAATTGGTTGTGTGATGTACATTTTTACACATCTTTTACCAATCAGCTGTAGATATGATGCACACTAGTTCATGTGATTTTTTTTATCTACATTTTTCTTTCAATTTTGTGGTGAAGCTGTTTTGACAGAACTTTAAACTTGTTCGATCAAAATTCCTAATGATGCTCAGGTGAGCTCCAGGATGACATGCAGGTTGTAAGAGAAGTGTGAAAGTGTTGTCCCAGTATAACTTACACCATTTGTGAGCTCTCACAGACTGGTGCTTTTGATCACTTTCAGGTGATGGCAATTAATTCTGAAAGGGCTCAGGGCTTAAAGAGGACGTTGAGATTCAGCCAGTGGCTTACACAACAGCTGGAGAGTAACTTATACAAAGATGGTGTTACTGACAATGTACTTACATAACGAATCTGTCACTGTTTATATTACCTAAAACTCTCAAGTTTACACGTCGTGTGTGACAAAGTAGTGTAACCTATTGAAATAGATGTCTTTGTATAAATGTTGATTTTACAGTTTCGGTAGTGACTGAAACAGTGTTTTGGTCTGTTTGAAACGACGGACATCCTCTTTCAGACAGCCTGCAGTCACAGCTCTCCATCTCATCCTTCATCCGCTTTTCAAAGCTCTGACGTGTAATTTATTCTGTCTAAAAATAATGCAAAGGCAACTGTATCTTTTGTGAGCTGCATGGATTAAGAACAGCTTTGACAGACGTGTTCATCACTTGTATCCTGGAGGCTCTGGTTGTGATTGTTTGTTCCTCTGTGTTTGCCTGTAGGCAAGTTTAGTCATCTATCCAATAACTGCTGAGCCTAATCCCTGACGTGGGATGCTCAAAGATGATGATGCAGACATAAGAGCTGAACTGCACAACATCAAAAATCCCCAGCTCAAGATATTTATCTTTTTATAATTTCATTTTATTTATTTACTTACAAATATTTTTGCCAGCCTCATATTGATAAATTCATTATCCTTAGACCTTAATGCTAAAAAGCATGGCACAAACAAAAGCCAAAGAGAAGCTAGGGGCGTTCAGGAACCACCCACCAATTAAGAAGACATTTGGAGTGATCATGCAAACTGTCGTTATGTATTTGTTTGGAAAGTAAAATTAGATCAGATCTGATTTTTCACACAACTTTTCTTTGTTCAAGATAACTTTTGACCAGATACAACACAGCCGAGTAATGTATTTATCAACAGAAATGTGACAACCAGCAAACTTTGTGAGTTTGTACCGTCGTTTAGTAGCCGGCTACTCTCAGATGTATCTGTGATGTTATAGAATCCTGGTTATGTCCTACCAGTGCTCATCTACTAAGCAGAGCAAACAAATCCTGGCTCTTCATTGTATTTATGGACTCTTAAGTTTGAACCAACCACTGCGGTAAAACTGTTGCACGTGGGTTGAAGTGAACATTATCACGAACAGCTTAACCCATGTTTTAGCCTTTCACTCATGTTTTAGCCTTAGCCTCGAGCTTGTGTTTTGGCCCGTGCTCTATCACTCTCCCATTTAGCTTTCTTTTGTCCTTTTTCTGTCAGACAGTCTTGCCCCTGTTTTCATTATTAATGCTTAAAATGACTACAGAAATTGTTGCTAGCAGAGAAAAATCAAAATCTTAATGCTAAACTTTTTTAGCCAGAGTGGTGTTGTCATAGATACTTCAAAGTGCCACAAATCAATCTGGTCCAGTCTGACCCGTCCAGTTATGAATCTAGGAATTAGCATTTAGAAAAAGTCTATTTTGATGCTAATAATCTCATTTAAATTGTGGAATTAGGCATATATCTAGGTGTGAGACTTTTTCAGGATCACTCAGAAAGTCCTCACAGTCTCTTTAAGTGGTGTCTTGTCTAAAATAAAACAACAGGGTTGAATTTCTTTTTTTTCTTTTGCCTGCAATGAGAGGAACAAAAGATAAGATAATCCTTTATTCGTCCCACAGCAGGGAAACAGTAGTCAAGGGCATGGATTGCAAATACAGAGTAAACAACTGTGCAAAATTTAAGTAAAAAGAGAACAAGGTAAAGAATCAAAAACGTACAAAAAAAAAAAAACAGATATAAAATTATAGCACTTTGTATAAGTAGATCAGTTGAGAGTTGCAGCTTTGACAAAAAAAAGAAATGTAGTCCCTACATCCAGAGTAACACCATGCACATAAAGTGGTGAAGATGAACAAAATATCACCATTATATAACATTATTATTGCACAAGGTCAGAGTGACTTGTCCGGTTGTGTGTGTGTGTGTGTGTGTTTTTGTTTTCTCGGGGCAGGTTTGGTTGAACAGTCTGACTGCAGCAGGAAGGAAGGACCCGTGGTATCTCTCTGTCTGACACCGTGTGTGGAGAAGCCTGTCGCTAAAAGAGCTGCCCAGAGCTGTAACAGCAGCATGAAGGGGGTGGGGAACGTTCTCCATCAGGGACGAGAGCTTTACCATCATCTGTCCATCACCCACCAGGGATCAGCCCAGGACAGGGCTGGCCTTCTTCACACAAAAAAAAAAAAAAAAAAAAAAACATTTCTGGTTCCTTAGCCTGCTAAATAGAGCCTGACCAATTGGTGTGTCACCAATTAATCAATATCGGCCAATATATAGCTGAAACCTTTTTTTCTGTGCTGAGATTCTGTCGGTCTGCTCCTGAGTCTGTGTCATGTGTTGGATGCAGCCAGAGCTCCAGCACCAGCCAGGCTGAAAACACGACCAATTTGTTTACAGTTGGCCTTTTTTATTACAGTTTTTCCTCAGTAACTCTGGTGCATTTCTCTGAACAGAATTAACTTTCTCATAACTATTTGTTCAACCTCCACAACATTTAGTCATTTTTGCACATCACAGCAGCAGTTTCTCATTCCTTACTGTTGTATTATTCCTTAATTTATATTCTCTTAGATCAGCGATTCCCAACCTGTGGTCCGTGGCCCCCTGTTGGGCCGCGGAGATATTGCAAGTTGACCGCCAAATCATTTTCAAAATAGTCTGAATTTTAATGAAGGGTAATTATATAAAGGTACAAATGTACAGAATAATGTTCAAATATTAATTACTATATATTTGTAAGGATATTCAACATGTTCAAACGTTTGTATATAAGAAAAGTCCTTGAAGAGGGCAAGTTAAAGCCCAACATGTAACATGACCCCAAATTTAACAAAGCCCTGAAATTTGATTAAACAAATATTGTATATCCCAAGACTATAATCACTGACCCAACATTTAACAAGTTGTCATATCGTGGGCAAATGACAATTACCTTCTGGGCTCAGCATCTGTTACATCATTGACAAGTTATCACATTTCGGTTTTATTACATTTTTTTCTTACATTTCGGGTCTTTGTTACAAATCAAGCGCTAACAAGGCACTATACAGGCCCCATAATTATATGGTCAGAGGTGGGCCGCGAAAAAATTTTGAGACTAAAAAGTGGGCCCTGAATTGGAAAAGGTTGGGAACCACTGTCTTAGATAGACCTTGCAAGTTCAGCTGAGCATTTTACTCAGTCTTACACTGCATGTTAGGCATCTTAATTATTCACAAGGTTGATATGAATTGTAGACAGATAGCTCAGGTTTTTTTTTTGTGTTACACAGTCTGTTAGACATCTTAACCATCCTCAAGGATGATATAACCTGTCAGAACCTTCATCTAGTTACATGCTCTACCAACACTCACACACTTTGATAGCGCATCTCTCTAAAGTCTGACGCCAGCTGTGGGTTGAGACAGCCGTGTCAGTCATAGTTAATGGCCAAAAATATACGTGTGCTTAGGTAACTCAACCTATGTATAGGCGTAGCCAATGAATGTTATAAATGTCCAATATCCCCAGAGATCAGGGCTCACTCTTTGGGGAGAGATGGGTGATCGTCTAAAGAACTGGGTCATTTCTAGCATTACACTAAATTGCAAATGTTTTTAGACATGTGTCAGTTGCTTCCATATTTCGCTGCTGTTTTATAGCATTATCATTGGTTTGTGCCATGTCAGTCAAAATGAGCCAAACATTTAAATGCTGAATAGTCCCTCCCTATGAACTAATAGTCCTCATTTCATTGTTTGAGTCTTTATACACACAATTGTTGAACTAGTTCTCAAAACATGTCAAGCAAACTTTAAACTTTTCTAAAAAAATTTTCCCTGCAAATCAGTTGCAACCATAGACTGTATAATGAGTGGACGTAACGACGTTCGGCTCAAACTGAAGCCTCCAGCAGATGCCTCAACCCCTGGTGTCTGGCTGCAGTATAGCTCATAAGCCCCGCCTCCCCATGTATTCCAGATATGAGCCGGGAAAACTTTAAAAAATTACGATATCTCGTAGAAATGTTTCTCTCATCTTCACGCCAAGGTAGTATGACGATGTCATTTGGCTGCATGGTGTTCAGGTGTTTTTTTTCCTGAGAAGTTGGTTTCTCATTAGTTATTGGACGTTAAAAACCGCGATATAAGTTTCTTTTTACAATAGTTGACAGCTGCCGTTCGTGAGTAGTTTTTATCGGGGATATAAGAAACTTCGGGAAAGAGAGCCAAAAGGAGACTAAACCTCCTGAAGAAGAAGAAATAAATATTTTTATTTCTCTTTTTTACTTGGCTCCACCGGAAATTCTCTACTGCGCAGACTCTGGCTGCACAATGGCGGCTAGAGAAACGTTTTTTTTTGGCTTCAAAATCGTAGAACGGTGACAGGCGGTAGCACACTGTCCATTCTATTTACAGTCATTGGTTGCAACCAATAATAAGCCACTTCTTCACAGTCACTCAGAGCTGAATCCCATGCGCCCTCTCTGGGCTTGCATTTATGAACCAAGCACAGAAATGGAAGGTCAATGTGGTGGAAGAGGGGTGAGAATGTGAGGAGGAAGAAGAAGAAGACAAACCAGGAGCAGATGAAGAAGAGGCCATGTATGTGGACAGAATTTCTGATGAAATTAGGGTTGCACTTGTGGACCATGTTGTCAATCACACTGGCCGAGGCTGGTTGAGGGGAAACAATCTACACTGCACAACTGTCATTGTTTTACATTTAAAGCTTACAGTGGAACAAAAATGTGTCACTTTTTACATTTAAAACCACTGCAACACAGATTTACTGTATCATTGTGAACAGTAGTGTTACAGTGAGAATTACCATATTTACAGTATGATACTGTGATGTTTACTTATAGTGTGGTAATATTACTCTGCACCACACGATTGCAAACTGTTGCAAAAAGCTGTTTCTTACGTTTGTTGTCAGAAAGTGTTATTTTTATTTGCACATTGCTTTGAATAAATTATAACTGCAAAAAGCAAATGCAGTATAAATCTGAACCAAAAGTATTTAGTATCTTGTACTCAGTTCCCTCACTCAATACAGTAATGTGTAACTTTCTTCCTTTCTGTAGTTTTTAAATGAATAAGTAAATAGGTTATAGTTCTCTCTTCAGCATTTTCAGGTAGTCTCACCAAGATCTAATAATTTTTTTGCATTTGAAAACACTTCCAGAGTGAGCTGTCTTAATGAAAACATGAAAAGTCATTTGACTGTCTTGTTCATAAACACTGGTGTCAGGACTTTTTATTTTGATGACCCAGACACTTTCATTTCATTCTTGCTTTTGAGGCAAGAAATGAAGCTTAGCGTAAGTTCAGTCAGGAAGACTGTCTGTGGGCGTTCACACTACTATTTCCGCATTCTTTCACTCCCGCTCTTTCTCATCAGCTGACCACTGGGCGTGTCAGCGTCACTGTCTATCCAATCACATTTCTCAGCTGTTTGTCACAAGCCAATCATCGTTTAGCTATCAAATTAAAACCTGCCCCTCTGCCTGTCAGCTGTCTTTCAGGATTGAGCCTCAACCCGCCTCCTCCCCATGCACCTCCTATCATCGCTCCAAGTCCCAGCTCTCAACTCCCAGTCCTCGACAGTCCACCAAGATCCAGCCTTCAAGTCTCCAACCACCACCAGTGTTTAGACTCCATCGGGGGGGGTTTTCATATTTCATATTTCATCATGTCATTGTTTCCCCTGTTCATCCAATCGTGTGATTTTCATACGATGGGGTCTAACCGCCAAAAAATATGTTAATCCTGCATCAGCTCATTAAACTCCTTAACCTTCTTTCTGGTGTTAAGTCTCTCCTGATTGAACTATCTATTTTGAGCCAGTGACACGCTTCTGCAGGTTACTAGCGAGGTTTTGCAGTTCGTACTAATTGTTTTGAGAAATGCTCTAACTGCTGTGCAAATGTTAATAGTGATGTGAGAAATGCACCAAAGTAACTGAGAAAAACTGTAATCATGTGTTTTCAGTTTCCCTTATTTATCTATTGAGTTACAGTCCTTAAGTTGACAGTTTTATAATTAAAGTTCCTTGTTTCATTTTTTTTTTGTTCTGCACCTTTGTCTTCAATCCGATTTTGGGTATTATAACAATTTGTTTTCATGTACAGTATACATCACTCTTCTTATTTTACGTATCGGCCAACATATGGATTGCTGGCCCGTTTATCAGATATCAGCTTTTTCATGCCCCCAGTATCAGTGTCAGCATTGGCGCCAAAAATCCCATATCAGTCTGTCTCTATTGCTAAAGTTCGTTAAGAATCAAACTCACATTAAAAGCATAAGCTCATAGAATTCAGGCGATGATGTAGGAATAAAGATGCTGTCAGCGTCTTAAAATAACTTTTTAACTTCACTCCAAATAATCCTTCCTTGGAAACCCCTTCAGAGAGAAGTGATTTATTGTCTTGATACAGCCCCAGAGAGAGAGGACAGACAGCCAGAGAGGAAAACATTAAATAAATGAGCAGAAGAAAGATTCGAGCTGTGCTGCCAGGAGCAAAGTCTGAGTCTCAGTGGAGCTGGTTTGGCTGGACTTCAGAGCGGAGAGGACAGACTGTGATAGTGACACTGATGGAGACACCAGTGGACGTGTGGATTGTTTCAGATGTGATTGATTGCATGTTCTGTAGCCGTCCTGTGCAGATGTGTCATCTTCCATGTGTGGGTGTCCTGTTTGTGTTTATGTTGCAGAGAAGTCTTAATAGGGAAGCGGATCTGAGCTGTCAGATGCTGTTAAAGGAGAGGCGGATAATTGGCAGAAGTGTCAAGACCCCACCCCAGGTTCTTTCTCACCTTTTCCCATGTCCTTTATTCCACCCCCCTTTAGCATCAGGAATATTGACTTGTGAGCTCTTCTTCACACTGGCAACAAAAAAGGAGGCAAACTGAGTTCAGTTGTGAGCTGTTTGCTTCTGATGGGGAAATGAAAATAAGTGTACACACACACATTTTACTATTATTGTCCAATATGTGGAGTGGATGATCACCTTTAAGATGCACACAATGTGTATAGGTTAGTTTTCAGTGACATTTTAGAGGCTGAAGTGAAAGTAATAGAATAATAGGATAATCCTTATTGATCACCCATGGGGGAAATTTCCATGTCACAGCAGCTCACAAACATTCCAAGTGCAAAAAATGCAACAATAAAATTAAAAGAAAATAAGAAAATAGAATAAAGTAGAATAAAAGAAAAATAAAAAATAATGAGATTTTAAAAATAAGGTAAAATTTTTTTTAGCTATAGTAATAATTATAATAATTGTAACAATAATAACAACAACAACAGCAAAAGCAGTCATTATTATTATTATTATCATTACCACTACCATTATCATTATTAATATAATATAAAGACTTCACATAGTTGTTAGAAATTAGCAATGTTAGAAAAACAATATTTAAACTTATATTATTTACAAAGAATAAAAACAACACTATTCACAAAAAATGATGGTACACAATCCCAATAAGAGAAGATGACATCATTTAAAGAAGGGCTATTCTGCTTTTCCATATTGTAAACATGGATATGAAGTAACAACGCTGGATATCCAGACTAAACATGTAACATTTGCATCATATTCATGTGTCAAAAAATCCCTGAATCCATCTGGAGAGAAAAAAAAGGAAAAACAGAAGAACTGGTGCATGGAGGGTTGGACCTTAAAGGTAGAGTATGCAGAATTTTCATAAAAATTAAAAATTCAGTTTTTACTGGAATAATCCTGCTCACTTGTCATCTCTGAGCCTCTGTACTTGTGTGACAGTGTCTGTGTGTGTCTCACCCCCTTATCGACCCCCTCCTTGCCTGTTTTGTTGATGTTATCCTTGACGTTGGACGCCTCTAGGCAGAGAGCAGAAGTTTTATGACGACCAGCCAATCACAGTGCACTCAGTGCGCATGTGACTTTGTGTATTTCTGATAGCGAGTGGGAAAAGCTATCCTGAGTGGTTACAAGTCAAGTGTATGGCTTTTGAGTTTCTCTCACCCAATGCTGCAGGTGCTGGCAGGTCTGTTTTTACCGTCTATAGTGTGTTTACAAAGCTATGACTGTTTGCCATGCTATTAGCTACGGTCTGGGGCAGTGAGCATGCGCTGCAACTGACGCTGAGCCACAGAGGAGGAGCCCAGTTTGGATGCTGTTTGTAAACAGAGAAATGAAACCTATCAAAAATTTCTGCATATTTCACTTTTAAACACCAAGATCTCCCTATTGCTGAATCCCCAATCAGGGGTAAGGGGGCTCGAGGAGTGGGGTAGCCTTAAAGAGACAGCACCTTGAAGAGAGTGTTTAAAACAGAAGCTGAAATAAGAATTTCCCAAAACATCAATGAGAGAAAAATAGATGTTTCCATGAGCTGTAAACAAAGGGTGCGCAAGTATGAACCCATGTTACTTTCCACCTGTTTAAAGTAAAAACCGTGATGATGAATCCAAGCAGAGCAAGTGTTCATGAATAATGTAATTTCACAGCAAAGTCATAATGGGGTTGTTTGAAACAGAGAGTGAACTGCTCCTCATCCCAGCTCTATTTTCCCTCCTCAGCGGACTGCTCCCTGCACCCTCAACAGAGTGTCTGCGCCAAGGCTGTGGAAGAAATATGAACAAGCACTGGACCATCCATCATCGATGCTGCCCAGGCTATGAAATACAAGCTCGGCCCAACCAACAATGAGTCTGATCTGACAGGATGTGTTAGACCTCCTGCCTGTGTATTTATACACGAGCAGCTACACAATGTGTGATTCATCTGGTCGTGTTGCTGATAGAGCACGCTGACAATCTGTGAACAGTTGGTTCATTCCTCCATCTCTGATAACACCCTGCACCCCCTCTGTTCCCCAAAGCCCTCACAGAAGGAGGGTTATAGAGAGGTGCTGAGGCCTTGAGGGTTGGCTTTGCAGTAACATCTCCTGTATGAGAATTATGTCAGCACATTAATGAGTGAGGGCCCAAATAAGTCTGCTGTCCGTATTATTGCATAAACAGACCTGCCAACCTTGGCGAAATTTTTTCAGTACTACTTGTGTTGAGAGGCTTTTTTCGCAGACCTTTGCAATAGTAATTTCCCCATTCACTGGCTGGAAATCAGCTATGAAAAACAATAACACCTGTATTTTTGATCAGAATACCTTTAATAAAAAGCAAATGCCAAAGTGTTAAAATCCCAGAGTTCTGATGACCAGAGTAAAATTTTTGGTGCCAAATGGGCTCTAAGTTCACTTCTCGGGCTGCATCAGAAACTCCCTCTGGTGTTGTCCTTAAGTACAATGCTGGGATAGAATTTTTTGAAGTGTTCATTTTGGGATGAAGGACTCTCTGAGAGTCCAGCTGCTGATTGAAGCTTTACAGGTCACGTGTGAGTTTAGGTTTGGATTGGTGATCAGGTCACTGCACCTTCTCATTGGTTGAATCAAGCCTCATATCACCACTCCTCCACAGCAAAATCTCTAGTTTTGTTTGTTTTTTTTCAGTCATTTTTTAAAACCATGAAACTTCCAAAAGGAACACACTGCTTAGACCATAGACTGTATAATGAGTGGACGTAACGATGTTCGGCTCAAACTGAAGCCTCCAGCAGATGCCCCGACCCCTGGTGTCTGGCTGCAGTATAGGTCATAAGCCCCGCCTCCCCATGTATTCCAGATATGAGCTGGGAAAACTTTAAAAAATTATGATACCTCGTAGAAACGTTTCTCTCATCCTTATGCTAAGGTAATATTACGATGTCATCTGGTTGCATGGTGTTCAGGTGTTTTTTTTCCTGAGAAGTTTGTTTCTCATTAGTTATTGGACATTAAAAACCGCGATATAAGTTTCGTTTTACGATAGTTGACAGCTGCCGTTCGTGAGTAGTTTCTATCGGGGATATAAGAAACTTTGGGAAAGAGCCAAAAGGAGACTAAACCTTCTGAAGAAGAAGAAATAAATATTTTTATTTCTCGTTTTTACTTGGCTCCACCGGAAATTCTCTACTGCGCAGACTCTGGCTGCACAATGGCGGCTAGAGAAACTGGGTTTTTTGGCTTCAAAATCGTAGAACGGTGACAGGCGGAAGCACGCTGTCCATTCTATATACAGTCATTGGCTTAGACAAGGTGTAGAAAGCTTTGCAAAAATGAGTAGATAACATTGAACTGAACTTAATGCCTTACTGCACCCTGCAACTATGAGTGAGCAGGACATGAAGTGGACATGAGAACCTGCTGTAAATATGTTAATCACACAGGTGGCATAAGCTGTTTAACCATTGACTGGTTGCATTCAGCGGTGCAGACAGACTGTTTACGACTCATGGTGTAGATTGGCTGTCTGAGCTTCATGGTGTAGACTGTGGAGAACAGTACTCACTTTTGTTGCCAGGGGGTTAGCTATTAATGGCTATATTTTGAGTTACTTTGAGGGAAAAATAAATTTACGCTGTCATATAAGCTGCACACAGACTACTTTTCATTGTGTCAAAGTGTCATTTTGTCAGTGTTGTCCCATGAAAAGATATACTTAAATATCTGCAGAAATGTGAGGGGTGTACTCACTCTGTAAATTGGGGGGAAATATTGTTCAATTCAACCTAATGATTTTGTATTATAATTAAATTTTGAGTTCAGTTCACAATCAAATCTTGCCTCAGTGCGTAAAACCAGGTGCAACCTACTTTACTCCTGTGATACTCACATTTAAAACGGTTGGAGCCCAGACAGAATTTTTAAAAAATTACATATATAATTTAAAGTCTAAAAAGAATCCCCTTGTTAGCGTGTTAACGTGGGCTAATTTAAAAGTCGATTGCTGCGAGCCTAGAATTCAAAACGGCTCGTTTTCAAAGTTGACTTATGCAGTCATGTCAGACTCTCGTGGTGTTTCTATCATTGCATGTTTTTCTGGACTTGGCCTCTCTTCCTCCCTCTCAGCTTTATTATGCACAAAATCTGTGAGCGAGTGGGTTAGTTCTGAGGACTGTACAGCTGCCAACCCTTGTAATCTAATAGTAAAGTATAAATTCCTTCTGGCAGACCAATAAAAGCCAGATTAGTTTCTCTGCAGAGGTACTCGTGCTGCAGTTGACAGACATGTGAAGAGAGCATTAGCATATCATCAGTGCGGGCTCTCCGGGGACTCAGTACGCCCTCTCTCTTACCGTTGATGGTAGCAGCACATGCTCAGGCACTGATTTGATTAACGACTACTTGATTTAATACATGCTCAGAGAGACTAGCATGTTTTATTGGCTCATAAGATTAAAAGGGTTGTGGGAGGAAGGAAAGAAGAAGGTGTCAAATGAGTTATGGAAATAAGACCAAAAAAATCTGCTTCTCAGTGTTGTTTGTTCTGCTTCCCCAAGAAAACAGTTCTCTTATTATCTTGATTGTTTTTTTAAGAAGACACAGATAAAGACAAACAATGCAAAGTTTGCTTTGCAGGCTTGGTCTGAATTAACTCAAAAAGGGACAAAAGTGTATTTTCCTCTCATGGATTATTCATGAAGGTGCAAATTGAGGAACAGTGTATTTTTCTGAGTTCAGTCGGCCGTGGTCAGAGTTCTTTTTTCAACAAGTACAGCTTTTATTTAGTCTTCTGTCATAAGAAGACGTTAAACCTCCCACAAACTGAATATCATTTATACTCTTCTGTTGGCATAAAGAGGTGTTGATCTGCATTGATGCTAATCCTCACTGCACATGGAGCACCTTCCCAACGAGAGTGCAATTCTCCTTTATGGTCCCTCATCTCCTCTCCTCCATGATTAAATCTGTCAAACCTGCACTATTTTATCACATTATACTGTGCATACCCAACAATTATGTATAATTTACAATGTGATCTGGTAAAGATCAGCTGGTCACTGGAGCTGCACAGACAGCTTGATTGATATACAGAATATTCAGTTAAAGAGCCGTGATATAACAGAGATATCCTTCCTGTGACAACTTTACCTTGGCACAATGCTGACATTTTTCTAAGAACAAAGTCTGTCTTTCAAATCCAACTCTGGAGTTGTTACTGCTGTTTCACCACAGCTGATGCAATGAGTAACTTTAACTTATTTCTTAAACAACCATGGTGAAAGACACATCTGTGGACGTGGAAAATATTTTAGTCTGTTTAAAAAGGGTCAAATTATTGGCATGCGTCAAGCAGGGAAAACGTCCAAGGAGATTGGAAAAAAATGACTAAAATTGCTTTAAGAACTTTACAGCACATCATAAAAAACTGGAAGGATAGTGGGGAACCAATGTCTTGGGTGCATCAGGGTCAGAAGAGAGCCACACTGGGCCCTGTACCATATATAAATGTACTATTATTATTGTGCATCCAGTACGAAGCAATAATGCTATAACATGAGGCTGTGTGATTGGCAGGGCAGAGATAAAAGTGTCTCCTCCTCGGTCTTGAGGAGCGAGAAGCAAATGCTGTGCAAATGAGTGAACCTGTGTGCAGTTTGACAGAGCTGCTGTGTTGGTGGCTGTTTATTTCTGGCTGAAAAATAACATCTTTGGCCTCCATGTATCCAATGATTTGTGTTCAAAGATAATAACATGAGTAAAAATAGAAATATTTCAGAATAAATATTCGAAAATTTAAAATATTGCCAATCAACCACAAATATCATGGTCCCCGGAAGTGCCTCCACTGACCCCATAAGGGCCGCAGACCCCATGTTGAAGACCTCTGCTTTAAATAATGGGACTCATTATTGTAGAAATTAGATCTCTGCTTTATAAGAATGTTGCCTTGTTATAACCTTCTCATAATTGTAGTTAGGGTATAGTTATGTTTACTGACTTGTGTAATGGTTTACAGACGCCATTGGCAGTTTGGTCACTTATGAACCAGCAGCGTGGACTGAACACACACAGCAGAGTACAGCCTCAGAATTCAACATCCGATCTGTTCCCTCAGCTTAAGCACAGGATTAAAGATGCATGAGATTATTTCCACGTCCAGCAGGGCGGAATAATGAGAGATCATGTTCAGCCCATTGACCTTGTCCCTACAGCTATTGACAAGCCCCAACATGGCACAGGGTTTCTGTATTTAACATTGTAAGAGAATACTTAATTAGCAGGCATGGTGAGCGGCCAAACTGCTGTGTGTGGACAGTTTTCTGACTGCGCCCGTATGCTTTCAGAAACCCACAGTCTGCCTGGTCTTCTGCTGTGAGTCTGTGACGCTCTTCTGCCTCCTTTCATTCTTTTAGCACATGATTGAAGGTTATATTAGCCTGTTTGTTCCTCCACTGCAGGGGATAATATGATTGAATATGCAGATTACAGTTTATCACAGGGGCTCTGTCGATTTTTCCAAGAACAAACATGAGAAAATGTCCTTTTTGCCATCCAGGCGTAGCAGGCAGACATGGTGATGTATCCTTCTTGGTGTGAATGGCTTTTTCATACACTCTGGACCTGATTTGCCAAAGGTTTTCATGCCTTTTGCAACTGCTAGAAATGTGTATGTGAGACAAAAAAGACATCATCATCAACTCCAAAAGCATGCACAAAGGGTCAGATTCAGATCCGGCTCCCTCAGGCTCTGCACTGAGCACGTAATGATGCACAGCCTCATATTACAATAAAGGGTCACATCAGCAGGCAGGAGTGAGATTCAGAGCAGATTCTTGTTCATCATTAATGCAGAGCTTTCTGTTACAGCTTTCATTTAAATGAGAGCGCAGTACAGCACTCGCTCTCTGCGCGCTAAAGGTCAGCAAGTAAATATAGTCATCATGTAGAAAGTAAAGTTATCGCCTCTGCTTGGTTTTCTAATAACCCCAGCTCTGAGGTTGAGGAAATAACAGACGCTCAGGCATTCATCTTCTGTGGTTGCGGTGGAATAACTCTCTGTCAATTCACAGTTAGAAATGAAGTTTCCCATTCAAAGTTTAGGTTTAATGCATTTAAGTATGTTGCCAAACCACCTCTTGTGCCTGGATAGTATCAGCTGACCAGCTGTTGTTAGGAGGAAACGAGCCTCTGTGTAATGCTCATCCTGTGGTTTTATGCACCTGCCCATTAGGCTGCACAGAGCCTTCCAAATTAACTTTAGACTAATGTCTCCAGGACATCCTGCTGAGTAGGTGTTGGCAGAAACTGTGTCTCTGCTGTATCCATCTCCAGATGGATGAAAAAAAATGCTGGTGGCTCAGCGGGGTGCCAGCCTCAATAAGAAAAAACAGCAGTCTTCTTGTTTCTCCAGGAAAAGGTTTGGAGAGTGAAAGTGGGAAATGAAGCCTCAAGGTTTTTTTCACAGTTATCCTCTTTAATGCACTTTGATTGATGATACTTTGAGTGGTTTTGCTTGTAAGGTTTCCTCAGACTGCAGACTCAAACCAGAGTTGAAATTCCATCACACCAGCTTTAGAGCGAGGAACACCAGAGGCAGAGTAGACACTGTTTTAGAGGGATAGGTAACATCAGCTGCATGGACAGAAACAGCCGAGTCAGCCAAAAGCATCCAGAAAATATTGCCATCAAAAACACAAACTATAGATGTCACAGTTCTTCCGCTTGACCTCTGTGCACCTGTTAGTATGTTTTTTTATTTTCAGGTTTTAGAGTGAGTGCAAAGTTCCCACCTCTCTCTCCTTCACTCTCTGCCCACCTGAACTGGATCTGCAATCAGCACTCCTGCCAGCCATCACCCAATCACCACTGTCTACAAAAACCCTGCACTGACATTCAGCCCCATGTTTGTGCCCACGTGGTTTATCTGTTAAATGGCCAAGTCCAACTCTAATTAAGAGAACTTTTCAATGGTTTTTGCCAGTTTTATCATTTTTCTTTCAACTCTCATGACCAGCATCCAGCTCCATCTCTCACCTGCTTGTTCACCACTGTCTGGCTCACACCCCTTCTCCCTGCTCTGTTAAACTTTTGGAAGCCTATCCAAATTCTACTTTTGGGTACAGTCATAACTCTTGACGATAGAGAAAATACTTGAAATAAGCAAATTAAAATAGATTTTAAAAAAAACAGTTTTTCCTTCAAATGCAGCAGTGATGCCATCTCATTGGTTTCTGGTCCATGAGTTTTATTGCCTGTTTGTATATTGAGGTTAGGGGTTTTTAATGTAGTTGGAGATGCCTGTGACCATGATGTGATGCAATATGAAAGGTGAGAAAAAAACATTGCATGCATATACAGTTTTGCAGCTTGATCACACAGATCCTGATTAGTAAAGGATCTGTGTAGAGCTTGATGACAAAAAAAAAAAAAAAAGGTTTCTTTTTTTTCAAATTCTGATTCTTTCTTGGCACTTTATTTTGATGTATCTTACCATTTCTGAAAAAACACACAAGATCTGTCTCTGTCAATCATTGTAAAATTTGGCATAAAATCCCCAGTTTTTTTTTTTTTTTTTTTTTTTTTTTTGCCCACCACATTTTAACCTTTGATGACTAATGAAAATGAAACTTCTTCAAAAAAAAGAGGCCTTCAACAGAATTCAGCCCATTAAAAGCTCTATATCTACACAATATAAGGATGTAAGAAACATTTCTATGAAGTGTCTTTATTTTTTTTTAAGTTTGACCACAGCCCCATTCAAATGAATGGGGACAGAGTTTTGGACCTATACTGCTGCCAGTCAGCAGGGGGTGTACTGCCCTGTGTGCTGCCCAGTATTTCAAATACCTATAAGGCAGGCAGATAGGCAAGGCTAAAACAATGACTGACTTAATTAATGTTTTACAACACAGTTTCAGCAGCAACGTGTGACGTGCAAAAACTCTGGATCTCCACTGTGGCACAGGTGCTGGTACGGGTTTGGGACTAGACATGGATGAAACCCACAAGTTGTCGGATCCTTTATCGGCAGCTGTGGCTGCATTCTCAGGAGGCTCACCTTCTGTTGCTTCTTGATCAATAAGACCGGCTCACTCCCATGTCAGCCTTTCAACAGCCGCCTGAGCTTGACTGGAATTACTAAACCCAAACTCTTTGAAACAAGGATCAAGGATGGTGGCCACAGACGGGGAGGTGACCTTTTCCAAGCCACTGAATTTCTCATTTAAATTATGTCTCAAGTGACTGGCTAGTGTGGCAGCTATACTCAGAGCCATTTGGGCTCATTCAGTCACTATGAAATGTCTCAGCGGCAGTTACCTCTTCTCTCCTCAGAGAGCTCAACAGTTGCCAGTTATAGGACAGTAATAGTGCTCAGCCCTGGTTGATGGTACCAGTACTTATATTGCCCTCATCTAGTTTTTCCAATAATATAAAACGCTTTACACTTCTGATCTCTTCCACCCATACACACCACATTCACACACTGATGGTGGAGACTTCAAGTACAAGAACCATCAGCTTGAATTAACCCATTTACCCATTCACACACCACCGGCCAACAGTGGGAGGGTTCAGTGCCTTGCTTAAGGACACTTAAGGACACCATGTGACTGCTGGAGCTGGAGTCAAACCCACAAACCTGATTGCAAGACAATGGCTGTTTTCCAAACCGCCTACTACACTAGGGGTGTATACATCATTGACTGTATAAAACATGGACGTAGTCTCCGTGACGTCACCCGTCTGTTACTGCAGCTCTGTTTTGAGGCTAAACGGTGGGCGCAGCCATATTGGAAATGGGACGATTGCCCAAACTCACAGCTATTGGGCGCCCGTCAGTCACATGATCTGAGCTGTGGCTCTGATTGGGTAAGCTCTCAATACTAAAATCTTCCAAACGGCTGAGTTAGAAAAAAATTCACCCCCCTCACAGTGTGTGCCGTAAGCGAAATTAGCGATCCAGACGGGAGACAGAGTTTGTACCAGGCTTTAAATACGCTAATTTCTGCTCTGAAAACGGCCTTTTTCCCCGTCTGCTTGTACAGGACTTCCGGTGAATCTGGAGCCAGCCTCAAGCGGTCACTAGAGGAACAGCAGCTTTTTAGCACTTCCGTGTTGTCTCATTTTTTCAGACCAGAGGTTGCCGCTTGGTATATATTCAATTGAATACACTTTGCAGTGTATTCAATTGAATATGAGTTGAAAAGGATTTGCAAATCATTGTATTCTGCTTTTATCTACCATTTACACAATGTGCCAACTTCACTGGTTTTTGGTTTTGTATAAATGATTCAGTGTTACAATGGATGAAAGAGAGTTAAAATGTGTTGCAAAGCATTAAAAAAAGATTATCCATGAAATTACCAAAAAACAAAGAAGAAAAAGAAAAGATGTCAAACAAACAAAAAGGGGGGAAAATCCTGACACTGACTTTGATAATTCATGCATCAGAGGGTTAAACTAAAACTTCTGTTTTCACATGACGATATTCCACAGTTCAAACTACTGTTTTCCTGTGGATATTGAAATGCAGCAGCTTTGGAGTTTATAAAGGCATCCAATACACTTTATGTCACAGAGGCAGCTTCAAAAGCCTCTTGTTACTCTGGCTATGAAAGGAAACACTTCACCTGCCACTGGCATGTCCTGAAAGCCAGCTGAAAGGACATATTCAGAGAAGATTTGGAAGCTTGTAGGTTTTTTACAGTGAGACATCAGATGGCTTTAATGAGAGCTGCCTGGTGGTCTTCACAGATGGAGGTTCAGATCAACAGAGAGAGACAGCTGGGGGCTCAGCAGAGTCTTCAGCACAGCGTGAAATCTGTATCACCAGGGCCTGATTTATGTCCCTCCTCTGTGTTTAGGCTGAAGGAAGCTTCAGGAGCTCACTGCATGCTGTGAGGATGGGTTTGGATTAGAGAGAGGTGACTTCAGGAGCCAAATTATTTATTTCATTACTTTTATTCCTCAATGTGAGAGCAAATTTGAGTTCATGCCCTTCAATCCCAAGGTGAGCTTTGAAGCAAATGGAAATACTGAGCAGTTGGAAATTGATGGAAGAGAAGCTTTAATTACTGCAATAGATATGTTTTTTACAGTATCTACAGATTAGCAGGTGTTCGTAGAGAGCGCTGTGGCCTTAGAAAAAAACAGCAAAGATGAAGCCACTCCGCTTTTTCTACCCAGTGTTTGTCTCTTGACTCTAATCCCATCAAAGACCCCCTGCTTTTTGTTTTTCTTCTCTGAATAACAACATCCTCCTCCGTCTTAGGATTGACATTTTGCAGTAAGCTCACTGGTGATTACTCACCTCCAGACAAATATCTTGGAGCATTTCTTCAGCTTATCCTCTTCATCACCACAGTCTTCTCATCGAAGTCAATTTTTCTCAAAGATGAATACATCTAGATTCTTGTGGGATTTGTGTACACTGATTCCTTCCTAGAATAAAGTTCTATACCCTCTGATGTCATGTGAGAGCACAGTATGTAAATATACATGTGTGTAGCTTTACCAGGAGTTATTCAAAGAAATGCCAAAGCATCCATCAGTACTAGCTGATCCTCCAAAAGAGTGAGTTTATTCCTCTGGAAGAAGAAGTCCTTTGTCAGGCAGCCATTGGGAACTGCAATGTTATCCAGTTGGAAAAAGCCAGTCACAGACCAGGGCCCTCAGTCATGAAGGACACCCCCTGTAACATCTCCAGATTGTTAGCTGCTGTTTGACGCCTCTGAACAAATGTCATCTCCATTGTTCCATTGAAGGAAAAAGCAGCTCATGATGTCGCCCCCCCCCCCACCCCTTGTGCCACCTAGAAAACACCTCAGTGGGATCTCATGTCTTGAAAGTAATGTTGGACGCCATCAAAGTTCATTTTCTTTCTCCTCAGAGAATCAAACTATTTTCCACCTTTTAGCATCCCATGATGCTCTTTGACTAAGTCTTAACGGGTAATTTCGTGGAGGGAGACAAGGCCTTTGAGGAGGTTTTTGTTCTTAAAGCTCTTATCTCTCAGATGCCATCTGATAGTCATTGACACCAGTAACGGACTTTAATTTGGATCGAGGATCATCTCATGTCCTGACTGACAGCCAATCAGATCATCAGGTTCAGTGCTGCTGAAATGTTTTATTTTTGGTTCTACCACTTGACTTTTTTTGTCCCATAACCCTCAGGATTTTTAAAGAAATTCAAAATGGCTTATGTTGTCCAACCTCAGCAGTGATGGCGTTGCGTTGTGAGAGCCCTTACCTAACAGACTATTTTAGGTTAGTTGTAGTTTTCAAAAAATTGCATTCTCATTTTTTTGTCTCACTCCTAAAATCTCATTTTTGCATTTTGAAACTTGACGTAGAACCTTTGTAAGATCCAGCAGTGCAAACTGTAAATTTGTACAATTTTTTTAACTGGTCTTAAGATTTTGATCAGGAGTGTGTTGACACACTGCTGCACAATTTTGGAGCAGGATATGTTTCAGGTGTAAAATACATGATGTTATGTTTTGCACAAATGTCGATCCTGGGGGGACAGAGCTTTCTCTGTCTCCGCCCCCGACCTCTGGAACGCTCTACCACCTCACCTCCGAACCTGCCAAAATGTATCCACTATCAAAACCCTCCTCAAAACCCACCTCTTCAAAATTGCTTTTAATGTTTGATTGCTTTGAAATGTATTCAATGGCTTTTATCTGCTCTAAAACTGTAATGTTTACTTTGTGATGTTTTATTTGATGTTTTTATCATCTGTACAGCGTCTTTGAGTGTTTTGAAAAGCGCTTTATAAATAAAATGTATTATTATTATTATTATTATTATAATTATAAATGTACATTACATGTGTTCTAATCAGCCCACGGTCACGATTTTGGGCAGGAGTCACCCTAGTTTTAACCCACTCTCTCACTCTCGTTTCATAATTTCTCCTAATTATCGCCCTGATTTCACCCACATGACTGACACTAATCAAATGTGTGTTCCTCTATCTCCACTTAAATTACTGTGTGTGTCATAAGACCTGGCTACCCCTCACACACCTAACCCTGCTGACAGCTCATAATCTGTACCTCTTTTTTACAGCCTCTTTTATGCAAAAACTAGTGCACACAAATTATATGTTGTACATACCACTTAAACTACTACTAGCACATAAAGAAAGCTTCTTCTAAAATCAAACAAGTAGGTTTGTTGTCTATCCAGTTGGATATTTAAGACTTAACACAAGCTGTATGCTCGAGCTGTGCATGCAACCTGTTTTCTCTGGTATTTTCACTGGAATTTCCTTCCCTCTCATTGTGCATTTGGAGGGAGCTGTGACAGCTTTTCAAGGTGGAATCACAAGCTTCAGCTCCGTTGCTGTTGTTGATGCAGTTGCACAGCAACCCCACTGTTTACACCTGTGCTCAGCTGGAGGCAAAAACCAGGAGGGAAGAAAGCTGATACAAAACGATGGAGGCTTCTGGAGACGAGATAAGAGCCATGTGTCTCCTTCCTCGTTACAGGCAATGTGTGATCTCTAGTATGAAAAGATGGATGAGTTAACAGGAGTTTAGGAAACGCAGAATGTGAGATGGCTGCATCAGGATGTCCCCCAGTCGTCAAGTCACCGCTGACAACTTCCAGGCCGTTAAGGCTGAGCATTGAACTGTTAGTTTTTGGGCATATTTCCTTCCCAGGGAGATTATTTCAGTGTATTACAAGCCAGAAGTTGTCTTATCCAACCAGTTCTTGGGGGCCAAAGCACATCAACAGACTGTGACCTGGCTCCTGCTCACAGGTGCTGACACTCAAGTGTTAATCTCCACCTGATCATCAACACCTGTGAGTACCAAAGGTTTAAAATAGCAACAGCAAAGTAAACTGTTTGCCATTAGACCTTGTACACGTGGCCAGTTATTTTCAAAAACGAATACTTTCATCCACACCTGATTGTTCACAAAAAGCTAGACCCATAGGTGGCAGTGTTTTTTATACATGAAACCTGTGCCACCAAAGAATCCTCATCATTCTCAGTCTTTTGTTTGGACCGATAAAATGATGTTTGCTCTTTGGTGGACTAATAAAAGGCAAGCAAGCAAGAAGTGTTTGTATAAATGTTTAAACTAACACACCTGCGTTCATGCTCATCATAACATTGCATAAATGTGACACCAATAGCTTTTTTGTTGCAAGCAGTGATGTTTAAAGGTGAAGTATCCAGGAATTTTTGATTAGTTTCATTTATTTGTTTACACACAACATCCAAACTGGTCTCCTCCTCGGTGGCTCAGCGTCAGCGGCTGCACATGCCCATTGCCACCGACCTTAGCTAATAGCATGGCTAACAGTTGTGGCTTCGTAAGCACACCACAGACTGTAAAAAACAGTCCTGCCAGCACCTGCAGCACCATGTGAGAGAAACTCAAGAGCCGTACACCTGACTTCCTGCAGGTAAATGAGATATGCTGCAAATTATGTATCATTCTTTCACTGTGTAACAGCCACTATCGTACTTACTTACAAATAATCTCCCAAACACAAATTTCCTGACCTCCTGTGAGATAGATAGATAGATAGATAGATAGATAGATAGATAGATAGATAGATAGATAGATAGAGAGAGAGAGAGAGAGAGAGAGAGAGAGAGAGAGAGAGAGAGATACACTGCCTGGCCAAAAAAAAGTCACCACCAAAAAAAAAAGGTCATACACTCTAATAGTTCGTTGGACCGCCTTTAGCTTTGATTACAGCACACATTCGCTGTGGCATTGTTTCGTTGAGCTTCTGCAATGTCACAAGATTTATTTCCATCCAGTGTTGCATTAATGTTTCACCAAGATTTTGTATTGATGATTGTAGAGTCTGACCGCTGCACAAAGCCTTCTCCAGAACATCCCAAAGATTCTCAATGAGGTTAAGGTCTGGACTCTGTGGAGGCCAATCTATGTGTGAAAATGATGTCTCATGCTCCCTGAACCACTCTTTCACAATTTGATCCTGATGAATCCTGCCTGTGTCATCTTGGAATATGCCTGTGCCATCAGAGAAGAAAAAAATCCATTGATGGAATAACCTGGTCATTCAGTATATTCAGTTAGTCAGCTGACCTCATTCTTTGGAAACATAATGTTGCTGAACCTAGACCTGAGCAACTGCAGCAACCCCAGATCATAGCACTGCCCCCACAGGCTTGTACAGTAGGCACTAGGCATGATGGTGCATCACTTCACCTGCCTCTCTTACCCTGATGCGCCCATCACTCTGGAGCAGGGTAAATCTGGACTCATCAGACCACATGACCTTCTTCCATTGCTCCAGAGTTCGATCTTTATGCTCCCTAGCAAATTGAAGCCTTTTTTTCCGGTTAGCCTCACTGATTAGTGGTTTTCTTAAAGCTACACAGCTGTTCAGTCCCAATCCCTTGAGTTCCCATCACATTGTGTGTGTAGAAATGCTCTTACTTTCACTATTAAACATAGCCCTGAGTTCTACTGTTGTTTTTCTTCGATTTGATCTCACCACACGTGTAAGTGATCACCGATCACGATCATTCAGGATTTACGGCCACATTTCTTCCTCGAAGACGATGGTTCCCCACTATCCTTCCAGTTTTTAATAATGCGTTGGACAGTTCTTAACCCAATTTTAGTAGTTTCTGCAATCTCCTTAGATGTTTTCTCTGCTTGATGCCAATGATTTGACCCTTCTCAAACAGACTAACATCTTTTCCACGACCACGGGATGTGTCTTTCCACATGGTTGTTTAGAAAATAAGAAGCAACTCATTGCACCAGTTGGGGTTAAATAACTTATTGCCAGCTGAAAGATAATCGCCCATGCAGTAATTATCCAATAGGAGGCTCGTACCTATTTGCTTAGTTAAATCCAGGTGGCGACTTCTTTTTGGCCAGGCAGTGTAGATAGAAAAGGCGTCAGTGAATTTGGAGGCATTTTATAGACATGAAAGGTCTTTAGGTGTTTCCTTTTCCATTATTTCATACTTCCTGTCAATTAAAGTTTATAATGTATATAAAAAATGCTGCAGCTGTTGATTCTTTTTAAATGGGCATTTATCCATTTATTTTTGTTGACAATCTAAAGATGTGTTCAAAGATGTGGTTTGAAGTCTATCAGCCACTTCATTCAACACCTGTGTGTTAACGAGACCAGTCATCTCAAATCAGAGCAGCTAATCCGCTAATTAACAACAGTCAAACCAGATTAACTTTAAACTGTTGATGGATCTGAAATTACAGCCACTGCTCATTTACTAATATGTACCACGATCCTCTGAACATAGATTTAATCTCCACTCCTGAACCAGCTCTGGTGAACATTTTGAAGCACCTCCCTGCTGAAAATGTTATAAAGTCTCTGCCTCTGCATGGTGCAAGTGGAAGCTGTAAACTGTGATTGTGATGAATGGTATTCCCCCTCTTTCTTTTTGCTCTATCCACAGTGGGTTGTCATATCTTTAAGGAAGAAGAATGCTCTGGCGCATCCAGCAGACCTGTAGTTCAAAAGCCATCGAGTGTAAACAAGGGCGAATTATTTTAGAGACCAAGAGAGGCTAAACAGACAGGGATCTATGAGTCTCCAGCTCCAGTCCTTGGATGTGTTTGACAACTCTCAGTGAAGCTTAACTTCATTTTTAACAAGTTGAGCTGCTAATTCTTCAGTGCTTGTCTTTACTGTTTAGAGTAGAATAAGTTTCTGGAAGGAGACTGGATGTAAATAAGAAATCCTCTGTTTATTAGACTATTAAAAAGAAGTTTTAATACTTGCTCAGATTTAAACATGGATATAAAGTTACAATGCTGGATGTTCAGATGCGTGCAGATTTTCAAACCTTCACAAATTCATGTTGTAAAAATGCCTGAATCTATCTGTGACTGAAATGCTTTGTTCGAAAAACAGCACCGTCTTTCTGAGGGATGGGTATCAAGAACCAGTTCCTGTTAGGAATCAATAAGAAATGGTTCAATCCATTGATATCGTTAGACTTCTCACTTCATGATTCCCTTATCCATTCTTTACATTACCTTACAGGTGACGAACCTTACGACCCCTGTTTTGCCCCAGCTAGCTTAGCTTAGCAGCTAGATAACAAGAAAACCTTCCCAGGAAAACTCTGATTCAAGATTTTCCGCTTGAAGTTTTACTTAAGAAGCTGTAAAACAGGAGACATAAGACACGCACGTTACTGTCTCACAAGAGATTTGTATTAAATACATTCAACGTGTTACACATCTACTTTTGTAACAAAAACGACATTTTAAAATGCGCTTACTTGATGCTAGCATATATCGGAAATCCCATCGATATGCTAGCAGTTAGCATACATTGATACAACTTTGGTTTCAAAACAGAATTTCAACTTTCTTCACAGAAACATTTGACAATTCCTCTTTTAGAACAGTACAGAGAACTCAAAATGTCCAAATACAAACAGGAAGATGTTATCCAACCAGAGGATAAAAGAAAAGTAGGTAGGAATCACTTAAATATGATGAATTCTTATTTTTATTTTATATGATTTTCTGATTTGGACATTTCTTTTGACCCACATGCTGTAAATCAGCCATTCTCAACCTTGGGGGTCCTGACCTGATGGGGGTCGCAAGATGATTTCTGGGGTCGCCAAAATCATTTTAGAAAAATGTAACTTATTTTAAACTACAGAGTTTCAGACAGGGAGACCTTTTTTTTTTTTTTTTTTTGTTCTTACATCATTTTTTTTAGAGACATAAGCGGATGTTAGTGTATGAGCTAGAGACAACTCCAAAAACCCCTTGAAAATACAGAAAGACAAAATGTTTTCAATCATTCTTTTTTACCTGCAGCAGCATAAATTCTAAAAATGAAATGTGGGCTGATTTTCAACTTTAAAGGAGGTGGCAATAAGTATGTGTTTACATGTGAACTTTAAACATTGTTGGCCTGTTTATCATGTTAAAAGTTATTGTGATGCTGTTATATGTTTTTTAAAAAATCCAAAAGTGATTTGCCAAAAAAAAAAAAAAACTTTACTACATTAGAAGTTATAAATGTAGACATAGTGTCATGAAAAACAAGTATCTGGTTATCGCTCCACTCAGTTGTTTTTCATTTCTCTGTTGATGTTAATGTAAAATTAAAGCCAGAGTTTTATTAACAAAGTATTCAGGGAGTAGAATAAGAACTCGAAGTACGTTTTTCACTTGTTTTTTCAGTATAACTGCATTGCTTTTTTGTGTGCGGGGTCACAAACACCAGTGCATGTCAAAGTGGGGGTCGCAACTCAAAAAGGTTGAAAAACACTGCTGTAAATGACTGTGTTGATATAGTGTTGGCTGTAGAGGGGTCATTATCCAAAACAAAAATCAACAAGTGCTTAAAACCTGCTTTTGAAATATAAATCTAATCATCTGTGTCTCTAACAAGTCCAGCTCTTTAAAGTGGGAACTCTCTGGGTCCAAACACCAGGTGACTTCATATTTGTATCTCTCTGGAAGAAGTTTCTCCTCTCTCTCCTTTGGTTCAATGAGTCTCACTCTTTTTCTATTCGTGTCCCCACAAAGTAAATGGCAGTGACCGTCATCACTGTCAGAATCATCTCTGATTTTCCCCTTAAGTTTTATTTTTGTCTCTTTCAAAAACCCATTTACCCAAATAGCTGATCCCCGCTGCAGGCGGTGAACATGTATTGCATCAGAGTAAAGTGCGTAACAGACATAAAAATAAATCCCAGAGGAACCTCCAAATAGAGGGTGTACTTCCTGCTTAGGCTGGAGTTTCTTTAAAATACCATATTGACCTGAATAGAAAAGAAAAAGACAAATATTTAGAGAATGACCTTTGAAATAAAAAACATTTGTCCTAAATGAAGAAAACCTTATTAATAAGAAAGATAGAAGAAACTATTATATTAGTCACAATAACTGTGTTTTAACAGCTTTCCTTTCATCTTGATAATTTGAGTCTTTTAGAGTAACAGCAACCTGTGAATCTGGCAAATATTACACAAACGTTATTAAACAAAAAGCAGGTCTTTCTCTTTGTTCCTAACACAAGATTTATGGTTTGTCCTCTGACAGAGAAACTCTAACTAACTCTCAGCAGCAGCACAATAACAAGCCTCACCATGGAAATAAAGTTTACTTGCTACTTTAATACTTTATTTGCTTACTTCAGTAAAAGAGTTAACAGACAGGGTGAAAGTATTTCATCTTGCTTCTTCTCAACTTTTTTCCGTCTTTTATTCAGAACTATAAGTGGCGTCTGAAGCAGACCTTCATTATTCAACTAATTCTTGCTGTGTCTCTTCTTATTCTCTCCCTCTCTCTGTCTTTGTCTCTCAAGTTGACAGTGGTTTTCTCAGCCTCCAGATAATTTGAGCGCTTTCTCTCTCTCTCTCTCCTTCTTCATGGTTACAAGTGGCTGAGATGAGTTTCCTCTGAAAGGCGTCTGGGCTCAGGCTTGGACAAAGGGTCAGGAGACTCAGACATCAAGAGGAGAGTTGGAAGTAGAATGAAAAGAGTCAGTTGAGGTGGTTCAGGCATCTTTTTAGAGGCAAATCCAACTGGAAGGAGACTCATGGGCAGAACCAGAGATAGGTGGAGTGATCTTGGTTCTAAATCCATTTTCACTTCACCTATCTTCTTGCATGGGAACGCCTTGGAATCCCCAAGAGGGAACGAGAAAACGTTGCTGTGGAGAGAGGGACGTCTGGGGGGGGCAGTGAGAGGAATGGAAGGTACAGGCAGGTACAGAATTATGGATGAGGTCAGAGAGGTATGGAGGGGCGAGGTGGTGGATGGCTTTGTGGGTGTGGAGCAGGATTTTGTTTTGAATGCAGTTTGTGACTGGGGGGGCAGTGGAGCTGCTGCAGGATGGGGGTGATGTGATAAGGTTATGTTGTCCTGGAAATGATACGAATAGCTGAATTCTTAACCAATTAAAGTTTTTGGAGGATTTTCTTGGGGAGACCAAACAGAGGGGAGCTGCAGTAGTTGAGATGGGAGGTGAGTAGACTGTGGACCAGACTACGGGTGAGGGAGGGGTGGAGGACCAGGTTATGTGGTTAATGTGAGATGTGAAGGAGAGGGTGCTGTCGGGGATGACACCCAGACCCTGTACCTGAGGGGAGGGGGAGAGAGAGGAGTGGTCAAATGGAATTATGAAGCTGTTAGATTTGTTGACAGTGGATTTAGAACCAATTAGTAACATTTCTGTTTTATTACTGTTTAATTTGATGAAGTTGAGTGTGAACCAGGACTTTATTTCAAGGAGACAGTTGGTGAGGGAGGAAGGTGGGAGGATGGAGTTGGGTTTAGTGGAGAGGTAGAGCTGGGTGTCATCCACATAGCAATGGAACTGAATGTTATGGGTCCAGAGGATGTAAATGGTGAAGAGCAGGGACTCCAGGACAGAGCGCTAGGGCACACCTATTGCGACTAGGAGTGGGTAGGAGGTGAAGGATTTGAGCTGAATGAACTGAGTATTGTGATGTGTCGTTTGTGAACGATTCATTCAAAATGAATGATTCGTTCAGAATGAAAAAATCATCTGGGTGAATGAACTGAACCAAATCACATACTCGAAAAGATTTGTCCATTTATGAACTGCAGTTTCACTCCCCTCTCCTGTCCCTGTCTCTCTTGACCATTAAATTTGACTGGCAGGTGCGGAGAAGTATTAAACGATTCGGTGAACAATTTGGTGAATGAATCTTTTGAACAAATCACTTTACTGAACTGATTCTCATGATTCAGTTCACTGAAAAGAACTTAGTGTTGTGACGTTCACGAACGAACCGGTTCTTTTGAATGGCTCATTAATATGAACGATGGGAACCGAGTCGCAGCTGGGATCCGTTCCACACGTCAATAAGGTTAAAGTCAATATTTCAGAATAATTCAAACTCATATTGGTGGGATATCTAAATTCGTTCCTCCCATTGACTATTTCCAAGATAAAATGAGTTAAGGCCAGGCCGGCTTCTTAAAACTTAATAAATATAAAAATGAGCTAAAGGAGCCAGTTTTTTGAACGACTCTTTGAAAGGAACGGCTCACCAAGATCCGGCTCCTCTCAAAGAGCCATAAATCCCATCTCTAAAAGAACTGCTTTGCCCATCACCAACTGAGTGTGGCCATAGAGATATGATTCAAACCAGTTGAGGGGTGTCTGTGTGATGCCAATAGTGTGAAATCTGATCAGGAGAATTGTGTGGGAAATGGCGTCAGATCCTGTAAAAGAAAACAGTCAAAAGATAACAGACCAGAATCAGCAGAGAAGATCATTGGTTACTTTGAGTAAGGCTATTTCAGTGGAATGAAGGTGACAGAAATCAGATTGAAGTTGTTCATAGAGATTATTATGGGTCACATGAGAATGAATTGATGTTATATTCCATCTTTAATTCACATTAAAACCTTGTGATGCAAAACACATTTGTTGTGATAAGAAATCATTTGCAAAGAAAATTAGGGGTTCAGCAAAAGGAGAAAAGAAAGCTTGGAAGAAAGTCCTCCATCACCATCTCTTCAGGGGATGGGCACCCCGGACAGTCCGATCGTTAAAACTCCCCTGTCGTCTCTCTCTCTCTCTCTCTCTCTCTCTCTCTCTCTCTCTCTCTCTCTCTCTGCCCCCTCGTCATTGGTCAAACCAGATGCAGGCTGCGGGGTGAAGATGCCTTGAAAAGAGGGAAAACTCTCCCACATTGCGCACAGCTCTCACGCTGCGCGCACACACATGTCTCAAAGAGAAGTCTTCGATCCGCTGTCCTCCACTCCTCACCCCTTCCTTCTTTTCATCTCTTCTGCCTGAGAACAAATCAATAGCCCTCCCTGTTGCTGGAAGAAGTTACTCCATCCGCTGATGCTTTTGCAGTGCGGATGAGGCGAGGGGAGGAAGCGGAGATCCGGAGCATCTTCATCCTGAAGGGGGGCTACGCGCGGGGATGGGTGCGCTGACAAAAGGACGTTACCCCCCCACAGCAGCCCTCCTGATTCTCCTCTACTGCACCGTGACTGGGATCTGGAAAGGTGAGCACTGAGTGTGCGTTTCTGCATAAATGCTTCTGCTTTCAAAGACTCTTTAAGATTTTTATCTTGTGGTTAAGACACCTTCTTCTGTGCCACCCTTGTGGTGAAACACCACCTGTCACCTTTATCTTTTTATTCTGGAAGCACTCATTTGTTTTCTAAAGGTTTGAGAGAGTTACATGTTCATATTTTTTAATTGATCATCTGACTCGTGCTTTCTTTGTAAGATGTGGCATGTACAGTTTCCGTTAGACCTTAAACCACAGCAGCATGAACTGGCAACTTTATAAGGTGCTTACATTTTCTAAAATCCGCACTGATCAGTGTTTCTTGTGCGTATCTCACAGTTTAAGCAGACTTTAGTATTTTTTGCCTGTGCTGCATTCAGGGAAAGCTCTGATACCTGCACACTTGTGCAACAGGCATGCCCCTGGATTTTTTCTCTCTCTCTCTCTGTGGGAGTGGTGGTCGAAGGGCGTCAGTCTTCATTTCCTGATGAGGAATTAGAGAATGTTGTACTTTCCACTGGCAGATCCATTGAGAAATATTAAGAAGAGAGGATTTTGCCTCAGCTGCACCGAACCCTTAAAACAGTTGATTGCTCACACCATTGATTCCTGATGATGAATATCATTCAAATGTCGTGCACCTTTAAGTAATGTCTGATTGATCTCTATAAAGCCATTAACTAATGTAGTTTACAAGAACACAAACTACTCAGCTCACATTTCCTTGGAATACAGCTCAAGGAGGGATGTTTGTGAAAGTATCAGTTGTTAGTCTCATTATGCAAGCATCACACTCTGCAACAAGTCCGTCAACAGTCAGACCCAATATCAATTTTAATACCATCTCCACTGAAATAAACAATGCTCAAAATGAACCTATGGCTAAACCACGCCCCCCTCTACTCACTCTGACAATGAACACAGTGACAGGCGCTATGACAAATGGCACACAAGGAGACATTTGCAGGAAGCTATTGATGATTTTTGAAGAAAGAAAGATAATGTATCGTCTGGAAGGCTCAAAAAGAGTCTAAACCAGCCATTCTCAACCTTGGGGTCCTGACCCTGATGAGGGCCGCGAGATGATTTCCAGGGGTCACTAACTCATTTATGAAATATGTAGCTAATGTTGAATTAAAAAATTTTAGTTGTTTTCTGCTTCATTATTTTTCCAGAATTTATTGTTTTAGCTAAGTTTCTACGATCTAAACTACAGTGTTGAGTCTGAATGAGTTTAATGAGTGATTGTTCATGAACTCATTCATGTACACTGCAAAACCTGAAATCAAAGCAAGTGTTCATGCCTTATTTTTAATGAAAAGTGTCTTTTTATTTGCAAGATGTGCCACATTCAACCGACCATTCCAGAAAAATGTTGTGTTTCAAGGTATTTAAAGACAAAAATTAGGTTTGAATTGCTTGAAACAAGTAAAATAAAATCTGGCAACAGAGTAAGAAAAAACTTTGTTGTATTGAGACATTAATATTTCAAGAAACTTAATGAGTTATTTTCTTACCACATGACAGGTTTCTTTTACTTGTTTCAAACAATTCAGACATCATTTTTTTGTCATTAATATCTTGAAATGAGACATTTTTATGGATTGGTCTGGTGAATATGGCTCATATTAAGAATAAAACGTCAACTTTTACTAAAATAAATACATAAAGGGTTTGATTTCAGAATCGACATGAGCAACTCAGCTAGGCGCCAATGTTAGGCTAACTTTAACTAACCTCAGACTCAGAAATGTTAAAGATGACTTTATATTTCTTTCCAGCAAAGTGACATGTTTCATCAAAACGATGTTGACTTTGCCTTAGAACAGATATAGACATCCTTGTTTGATTTTATTCACGTTGAGTTGATGTTGTGTTCACCACACACCTTTATCCAAAGAAGACACTTTCCAGGGTTAAGATGTAGCTTCGGAAAAGGTCAAAGTTAGATCCTGTTGCCAAGCCTATCAGGATATCTTGTGTTGGAGTTTCATGTACTCTATGAATGTTTGACCATTTTAAAACTTAAGATCTCAGAAAAGAATATTAAACTGAATGAAAACTGACTTTCTGCAATACATTTCAAAGGATCACCAGGCAGAGAACATCCAAGTGTATAAGAATGTCTACACACACTGTGATTGGTTCATTGTGTTTGAGGGCGGGATTTAGCCATAGGTCAATTATGTGTTTATTTAATTTTTCAGTTGAGGTCAGAAACTTTAAGAAAGTCCATTCAGTAACATTTCACTTTACCACTCTTGGACTGGTCATAGGCTAGTTGTATGAAGTTAAAGCTCTGCACATTCAGAAGAAACTCAATTCATCATGATGTAAAAGTAAGAGGGTTCAAAAAGCACATCAAAGGACACTAGATTGGATTAAAGATATCAAATGGAGCAGAAGAATAGTTCACGCACAAGATAACACTACAAAAGACTGACCACCTATACCCAGAGAGTACACACAAAGGCTGAAGTTCCATACGATGTCATCCATGAATCTGTTTCCAGGATACAGACTCAACATCCTGAGGCACTCATTATAATTGTAGGAGACTTCAATCACATCACCCTGTCCTCCCACTTGATTGGATTTACAACGTTTGTTAACTGTTCGACCAGAGAGAAAAAAACCTGCTGTTTGCCAATGTGAAGTCAGTACCATGACTGGTGAAGAGTCCAGTTCAGCCCTGGACCCTGTGGAGTTGGAGGCTGACAAGAGAATTATGAACAAGCCGTCATCTCTGATGGACTTTTCTAATTGATTAATTCATTTCTACTTCTACTGCTCTAAGTGCCATTCAGTAGCAGCTTGTTGCCGCAGCGTTGCATTGCTGCTGTGACTGTGAATTTCCCCTCGTGGGATGAATAAAGTATAACGTATCTTATCTCATATTTTTTTAAATTAAAATCTGGAATCAAAAGCAACCTGAGGGACAGGTGGGCTTTGGTCCCATCAGTCTGTAATCGTGGAATAAGGATGTTAGGGCACACTTAAGAGACTGATTTTTACAGGAATCACTTAAAGAAAGAGTCCAGAAACAGAGCATTATATGTTGTGTGTTATTATGTGTTTCAGAGTTAATAAATATGTCAGTAAGAGCTGCCGACCCTTGTTCAGAGATCACTTGATGTCCTGGGTAATTTTCTTTGTTCTCTGTCCGTGGTTCCTGCTGTGTTCTTATTGTAGGTCGGAGCTGAGTTTGTGCAGACGTGTTATTGAAACTGGGGTCATGTTTGCTGAACTCTCTGTATGTCAGCCAGTGAATAGAGTGGGCTCAGGCATAGATTGGGGTCACAGCATTGTGGCTCTGTCGCACAATTCCTCTTTCCTGTAAACATGGGTGTACAAAGTCTTCTGCTGGATTGAGGGCAAAACAATTCAGTGTTTTGTCTTCATGGTGAATCAGACTGAATCTGGTGTAAAGATGTTATCTGAGTTATGTTTTGTTGCTGTATTGTGGAGAAATGCTTCTAATTATTTTTTCACCGCTGAGGTAATTTGGCATTTGAGAATGAACACAGCTTGTATGACATTATCAAGTAGAGGTGTTCTTGCAGTATTGTGCCACTGTCGCTGCATTTGAGAGGCACCTCCCAAAAGGTGAAAGCAGCAGACTTGATTCATGGAAGCAGTTTGATAAGGGGAGTGAAAACGTTGACCTGCTTTCCTCACCCCCAGCACTCACTCAAAGTCTGATTCTGCATTGGGCTTTCTGGGTTTGTGCACCATTATTTGAGGAGTGTATGACAGAGGAAAGGGCAGGAAACTGGGTGAGAGAGTTGGGGAATGACAGGAAGAAAAGAGCCTCAGGTTTAAAGTGAACCTGGGCTGCCTGCTTCATGGGTGTGCAATGTCATCAGTGGGCCAAGGCCACAACGGGGAGTGAAACATTCAGAATTGCAATAACCAGCTGAGACTTGTGAAGCTTGGATAAGTTCAGTAAACTTTAAAATACTTAAAAATGGTTTAAAACATAAATCAAAAAGCTAATTTAGAAAGAAAGGAGACAAAAAAAATGCAACAGTATGTGTTGTTAGTGCTGGAACTAAGCAATTAGTATCAACATGTTTGTGGTTATTAGCATGCTTTGGTTTCCATAGAAACACTGTGGTCAAAGGCTTTACTCAAGAGCTCTTGAATGGTGCAGCATCAGAGTAGATCAATAAATATTAGAGTGACAAATAAATAAAAAGAAGATACAAAATAGTTTGTAGAAGGGGTTAACATTACCCTCTATAGTCAGCACTGCATACCTCTAGAGATTAATATCTTATTAACTACCAAGCCCCACTGGGTTGTCGGCGATCCATTGCCATTCATACAACATCATCAAAAACAAACATCTGAATGCTGTTCATTTAAAAGCTTAAATTCTTTCCATTTCAGTCACTAAGCTTTTTTTTTTTACAGTTTACTTGACAGCACACGTAATAAGGGAAAGAATCGTTATGACAGGGATCACAACAACTGGTATGTTAAACCTGTTAGGGGTCATTATGTCATGTCTGTAGCCTGCACCCTGAATATTCACTCTTTTTTTGTTTCATAAAATTATTGCAAGTAAAGAAAGACAGAAAAAAAAAAACATCGCTGTCTTCTATTGTTTCCTCCCAAATGTGAATCTGGTGAAGCTGGGTAGGTTTGATTTCCTGGCCAAAAGCCCACGGTGGTCCTGTGTAATAACGCTATTAGCAGTGGCGGCCCGTGACCAATTTCACAGAGGAAGCCAGTCGGGTTGCAATCGAGAACATAAAGCCTAATTATATGAGATTTATAAGGGTGATCATAATAATATAACTCTGAAGTTGCTTTCAACTAAATAAAGCCACTGATTTAACAAAAAAGAAAAAAACACGAAGAAGTCTAGAAAAATCGTTTCTTACGAGAAACTCGAGGTCCCCATCTCCGTCCATCTTCACTCGCAAGTTTAGCTCGCTGTCTGTCTGCAGCGCCGGAGTGTGAAGTTTGTTGAAGACAGTTAGGCTGGCTGCTGTTGGTCAGAGATAGGTTCAAAGCAGGAAGTGTAGGAAAGATAGTTTGTGATTGGTTAGATACTACCATAGACTGTATAATGAGTGGACGTAACGACGTTCGGCTCAAACTGAAGCCTCCAGCAGATGCCCCGCCCCCTGGTGTCTGGCTGCAGTATAGGTCATAAGCCCCGCCTCCCCATGTATTCCAGATATGAGCCGGGAAAACTTTAAAAAATTACGATACCTCGTAGAAACATTTCTTACATCTTTACGCTAAGGTAGTATGACGATGTCATTTGGCTGCATGGTGTTCAGGTGTTTTTTTTCCTGAGAAGTTGGTTTCTCATTAGTTATTGGACGTTAAAAACCGCGATATAAGTTTTGTTTTACGATAGTTGACAGCTGCCGTTCGTGAGTAGTTTTTATTGGGGATATAAGAAACTTCAGGAAAGAGCCAAAAGGAGACTAAACCTTCTGAAGAAGAAGAAATAAATATTTTTATTTCTCTTTTTTACTCTGCTCCACCGTAAATTCTCTACTGCGCAGACTCTGGCTGCACAATGGAGAAACAGGGTTTTTTGGCTTCAAAAACGTAGAACGGTGACAGGCGGAAGCACGCTGTCCATTCTATATACAGTCATTGGATACTACTTGATTCTGGCCTCCTTTAATTTTTTTTTACAATATATTGGCCGTCAACTGAATGATGACGACTGCGAGCCTGACTTGAATCTGATTGGCTGACACCTTTTTTTTTTTCCTTCAAAGGAGGCAGAGGGAACCTGGCCTCCTTCCATTCCTCACACAGCCGCACACAGCCGCAATACACTGTGTGTACAGTAAAATCAACGAAGTGGGGATGGTTCATATTTTTCCTTTTATGCAATATTTTATTGAGTAAGCATGGCTTCCTTTGGCCTCCTGGAAAAACAGCCACTGGCTATTAGAGGGTCTTTTGTTTGTTAGGAAGGCTATCAATCACTTGTAAAGAGGGCAATCACATTACCGTTTACACAAAGCTAGCTGTAGCCTTTTAGATCATTGGGGAGACCTATTCATTTAGGTACGATTCATGAAAAGGAAGTACAGTTTCATGATTTTTGGTGAACCTTTCCATGAAGAGAGCAAAGTTGACTAGAAAGAGGACACTGAGCACTGGTGAAGCTGGTTTTGTTTGCACGGAATCTGCAGGAGAGCGTGGACAGTGAGTACAACTCTGCCTGGTGTTATGTCTGGCATGAAGCATCTTGAACTTAATGGTTTTCAAAAACAGTTATGGAAAAAAAGGGTACAACAGTCTTTTCAGATGCATTCAGCGTAATGTTAACTAAAGCCACACATGAAAACAGGACAATTTCTGAAACTACAGATTTTAAATTTTGAAATGAGGTGTAACTGATGCATTTTGACCTTGTGGTTCTTCAGTCATAAGCTTTGAAACAGTATGGTATGTTGGCCCGAATTAGGTGAGGTGTATGGGATTGACTGGGCTCCATAATGCAATTGATCAGATACGCATAAAGTTGCAGTTTGGTGAGACATATGGATGTAGTTTGAATTGATGTAAACTCTCTCTCAATGCAGAATCACACTCCCAACTGTAAACTTAAAGTGGTACGACGAGACGGTACAAAGTTATACAATTGTCAGTGTCCTTGTACACATTTACAACTTCGACGACCACAGACGAGACGAAGTGTCTCTCAATCTACAGTGTGTCGGAGACGGTCACCTATAGACAGTCATGGTTTGCCGCAGTAGAAGGAAGTGTCTTGCTAAACTGTGTTACGTGTCACTGAAATAACCATCACCACATGGCGTGTTGTGCTTCTCCGTCTGTTCTTTATTTGACATGTGGACTCTTCAAGTCTCCCAGGCTTCAGCTCATCCCTGACCTTTCTGCAGATTGTGTCTCTTTGTTGGAAAAAAAAGGCAAAATCAGGACAGAGGTTTAAAAGGTTCACAAAACTCTCTGAGGCTTTTTTTTTTACTATTGATTTAATTTTTCAGGGTTTTCATGAAAATGATGAAGGTCAAAGTAATTTTCCCTCAGAGAAAATGAAGACTCTCTTATATTTTCCTGCCAGTCCTAGAATAAGTCTTCACAGTCAGGCTGCTTTGAGTGACAATGTCCCCGGATTGAAAATTAAATCACACAGCTGTATATCCCTGAGTGATGGACAGTGGATCTAGAGAGTTATAGCAGTCATTCACTTTCACCACACTTTGTCATGCTACAGACTTTTTTTCAAACAAATAATCCTGTGTGCATGATTAATAAGATACTTAGTATTTGATAAAACATGGATATTTAGTCTGCAATGCTGAATGAAAAAAATAACTGTGGCATACCACAACACTGCCTCAGTGTTAAAAAATGCCATTATATGTATCTTTTATTATACTGCCAAGGACTATCAACAGCACAGCTTGTTAGTGAAATAAAGCTGTGTTCACTCTAAAAGAGTTCCATGGCAGCCCTCAAAGGCCATTATTTCCGACAGCAAACTTGCTCATTTTTCTTGAGATAAATTAATTTCAGTTGTTTTCTCAAGATAACAACTTATTTAACAGGATAATTTCTTTGCCATCAATCCTTCAACTCAACTGAGGTCATACCATCTGTTTTTTTTTAGATAAATGCAGTCACACCATCCAAGCTTTAACCCCTTACACTCCACCAAACTTGGCTTATTAACCATGCTATGTTTTAGAGCTTATAGCTGTAAAACCATAAGGCCAAATTCATCAGTGACACCTCATTTGAAAGACTAAAGTATCTAGTTTCAGAAAATGTTGTGTTTTTATTCAGTACAGGCCAAAGGTTTGGACACACCTTCTCATTCAATTTGTGTTTTCTTTACTTTCATGACTATTTTCCTGACTGACTGACCTTCATTTCTTAAAGTAATGATGGCCACTCATTTTTCTTTAGTTAGCTGATTGGTTCTTGCCATAATATGAATTTTAACAGTTGTCCAGTAGGGCTTTTGGCTGTGTATTAACCTGACTCCTGCACAACACAACTGATGGTCCTAACCCCATTGATAAAGGCAGAAATTCCACTACTTAACCCTGATAAGACACAGCTGTGAAGAGAAAACCATTTCAGGTGACGACCTCTTGAAAAATGCCAAAAGTAGACAAAGCAGTAATCAGAGTGAAGGGTGGCTATTTTGAAGAAACTAGAATATAAAACATGTTTTCAGTTCTTTCACCTTTTTTATTAGTACATAAATCCATGTGTTCATTCATAGTTTTGATGCCTTCAGTGAGAATCTACAATGTAACAGTCATGAAAATAAAACAAACACATTGAATGAGAAATTGTGTCCAAACTTTTGGCCTGTACTGTATGTGGCTAAAGTTCAGATCAGGATAAATGCAGCTAAGACAGTTTTTTTTTCTCCTTATTTTTTATAGCTAAATTTTGAACATCATTAACTTCAAGATGCTTCATGCCAGACATAAGACATCCACCACATCACTCCTACACCTTGTCATCTACATTTGGTAGACTCTAGATAAAACCTTGTAGGAGTTAGAGAGCTTTTAGTCTCAGGTGTCAAATACCTACAGATACATTCTCATTTACCACATTCTAGTCTGAGGACTTCGCTCAAACAAAACCAGCTGTTTCAGTGCTCAGTGTCCTCTATCTAGTCAACTTTGTTCTCCCTCAGTGAAAAGGTTTGCTAAAAGTCGGGGTGAGGGTTAGTGAAATTATAGCTCTCAGTAACAGATTGAACCTCTCCTGTTGAATACATGAAAATGATTGATTATGCGCGTCAAAAAAGTTGTCTATTTGTCAGTCGAACCAGCTACAGCAGGCTTTGTGTGAATGGTAAGGCTACTGGTTACTGTACATGTAATTGTCAGGGCAGATAGGTGACAACGAGCCTGTTGGGAAGCTTTTACGCAGCTTCAGCTAACGCTACTAGCCGTTCAAGCAAAGAGCACTTCTTGTATAATTCAGGCTCTCCTGGCATCAAATCGCAATGCATCAAGCCAGAAGTCTAAAGAAATAAAATGTGCCAAGCTTTGCCAGTTTTACATCGAATAGAAATGCTATAAGACTGTGAAGCTGCTGTTATTAATGTATTGGAGTGTAAGTGGTTAAATTTTGTTGCGTATGCATACCAAATGTTACGGGCCATGTCTGTGAAGTGTTTAGCGGCACTGTGGAAATTCTGGAGTTCTCTTGGTCAATAACTGATGCTAACAGCACAGTGAATGGGCATCAAAACTTTTCTGTCATGTCAATCCCTGTCAACTTTTGAAATGCGTCAAAATGGATCAGAAAGTTGATGTTCAACTGAAATTTAGACCATTAGGTTATGAGGTATAAAAATTTATCCAGATACCTCAAGGAAACAAGCTTTGTTTTCTCACAAGAAAATGAGAAAAATAAGCTGTTATTGTGAGGAAAAAAACATAATTAACTTGTTACTTCCAGACAACTGAGCAAATTTATTATTGAATATGACCTTTCAGGGCTTCTGTAGAGATCAAAGAGGCTAAAATAAACCATTTCAGTTGAACTTCTCTAATCTGATTGTTCTAATAGTCAAACATTGTGAAGGCTAACTCAGGAACGAAGAGATTAAAACTACTCAGGAGGGGCTTTCAAAGTACTGATGATTTGTTTGTTTGTTTTTCACTTTAAGCTGGATTCACAGTTTGGAGATGCACAAACTGTCCTTCTCTGTAGCACCACTTCCTCCTCTTTTCTGTTATGAATAAAACATCAACCTGAATAGATGGGCAGATATCTCACGTCTTCCAATTTAGCGGTTCAGATGCCGGCCCCGTAGACCACCACTGGAGAAAATCATTGAGGGAGTAATGATGAAGAGGAGGTGTCAAAGGCTCCTGCTGTGGGACATTATTACTTTAATAGAAGTCCTTCAACAGGTTCTGCTGACAAAATTAGACGTTCCCTCTGCTCCTTCTTGTATCCAGAGGAAATTCTTTTTATTGGGGCCCCAGGCAGTAACTGTCAGGGGCCCCTCACACACACACTTCACCTGGTCAGAACAAGCACAGCTGAGTACAAAAGACTGCTCTACTGTGTCAGATAAATCATGTTGTGGAGGTAAAATACTGAGGTGGGGCTTCAACAAGGAATCATTTTGATTTCAATTCATCTTCCAATGATTTTTCCTATCATAGATGAATCAGACATAAGAGATACAAATTAATTTTTTAATCCCCTTTAATAAAAAATTGTATTTTTTTTACCATAACAGAGATAACTGGGTAAGAAAAAAACTACATACTGGTTTATAGGTTAAGGATGTGATCCATTAAAACAGCTGCTTGTTTTGGTGAATAACCTGTATCCTGTCAAGAAGCCACTCAAAGCTTGTTGGTTTTTTTCTGGAATGAGGGCAAAAATAAGGGAAAACAGAATGAGCTTGCATAGCAGAGTTTTTTGTTATAAATCCAAATAAGTATTTGCACAAAGGTCAGTAACACAAAGACCATCTGCAGACAAGACATATTCATTAAATATAACTCCATGTGTTGTAGAGGAAACAGTCCTGGACCTGAAACGCCATCTGAGTATAACTACATCACAGAATTTTTATTCCATGAATCCTATCAATTACTTTGATTAAAGGTAGGGTCTACAGGATTTTCGTGAAAAATAAAATGTCAACTTTTACGGGAATAATTCTGCTCAATCATCATCTCTGGGCCTCCAAATTTCTGGACGGGGAGCAGGCTAGGTGACCCCAACCAATTACAGAGCCCCCAGTGTGCAAGTGATTTTGTGTGTTGATGATAGCGAGTGAGAGAAGCTATCCCAAGTGGCCCCCATAGCGACTGTATCACAGAGAGAACATGATTCATCTGCAGGATACCTCTTTCACCTGCAGAAAGTCAGGTGTATGGTTCTTGAGTCTCTCCCACATAGAATCACGATGCTGCAGGTGCTCGCTGGGCTGATGAGTGTGTTCACATTGTCACGGCTACGATCAGAGGCAGTGGGCATGCGCTTCCGCTGGTTCTGAGCCACAGAGGAGGAGCCAAGTTTTGGTGTCTACAAATAGAAATGAAAATTCCTGAAGCCTCAAATTGAATGAATTACAATCAATCATTCTCTATGTCTAAATGTATCATTTTGCTTCACTGCCCATAAATATCCAATGTCATCTTTCAGACCCTCTTTTAAAGAATTAAAAGCACCTTAAGCTTTGATAACAGCCTGCATTCACTGTGGCATTGTTACAATAAGCTTCTGCAATGTTACAGGAGTTATTTCCATACAGTGTTGCATCAATTTTTCACCAAGATCTTGTATTGATGATGGTAGAGTCTGACCATTGCACAAAGTCTTCTCCAGCACATCCCAAAGATTCTCAATGGGGTTAAGGTCTGGACTCTGTGGTGAAAAACACATCTCATGCTCCCTGAACCACTCTTTCACAATTCGAGCCCCATGAATCCTGGCATTTTCATCTTAGAATATGGATGAAGAAAAATTCCATTGATGTAATAACCTGGTCATTTAGTATATTCAGGTAGTCAGCTGACCCCATTCTTTTGGCACATAATGTTGCTGAACCTGGACCTTAGAACTGCAGCAACTCCAGATCATAGCACTGCCCCCACAGGCTTGTACAGTAGGCACTGTAGAAAGAGGCTTGTGTTATTTGCTTAGTTTAATCGAGGTGGCAATTTTTTTTGGGGCCAGGCAGTGTGTCTGGAGTTTTTTGGTGACTTACCTCACTACCCCTTCTGTTACGGCAGGTGTTGTTTCATCTATGCGTTTATCCCGTGCTACATTAATAGTTGAAGCAAAGTTTACAAAACACACTTACACTAAAGAAGTTTAAAGTCTAACCGCTTTCTCCGCATTTGCTATATTTCATGTGCATAATTATCAGCTTCACTTTGCTGCCACCATGCTCCACTAATGTTTACAAGTGATGTAAACAGCTCAGCAATTCTCTGAGGGATGCAATACTGGAGAGATGCAACACATCTGTTTATGAATGGATGAGTAGTTTATTTCTCTATTAGCTCTGGGTATACTGTGCAGGTTCCTTTTTGATAAACTGTATTTTCAAAGTCTTTAAATCTACAAGTTTTTCCCCATATAAGAGCATTTGCTGACTTGACACTGACAGGTGGTCAGCCTGTAGCTGTCTTTCAGAAGGCTAAAGACTCACCAAAGCTAAGTGTGTTTCAAAACGCCCTGGCACCCCTCTGAAAAATGAGCAGTAAAAACAATCTCTTGAATCTGAAGGGGTAAAAACTGGGTGCTGGGCTGGAAAATGTAGCTAATTCCCTGTTACTCCAATTTAACTGGAAAAAGAATGAGGCAGAAAAAAAAAGATGTTTTTTTTTTTTAGGTGTATTTCAAACAAAAATGAATTTTTCTTCAAAGAGGAGAGTCAGTGCTTTGTATGTTTTTGTCAGTCCAAAAACAACATTTTCTTTTTGATTTGTTTCAAGAAGAACAAAAAAAAAAACTGTTCCAGAAACAAACTTGTGATGGAGACATCAACGTGAGGAGTGAAAACTGTTCTGTGTCCTCGGGTAGATTGGGCACTTTGTATGATTGACTGTCACCAAAAAAAAGAGCACAGACACACTGATAGTGATTAAAAAACTGAAAAATCAAACAGGAACTCCATCTATCATTTACATATAACTCATTCAGCTTTCATACAGAACAGCCTGCAGTCAAATTCTCACTCAATGTTCAGAACCAGGTTGGAAATAAATTAACAAGGCAGCACATTATTCAGGCTGCGTGTTCTTTCCTGTGCTGTCCCTGATCAAATCTGAAGTCTGGGTTGTAAGTGGCCCCCCAGGAGCAGGTCTACCTTTTCTTAAAAAAGGTTTTCTCAACTATCTGCTGATGCGTGGTCCATGAGGTAGCATTTTTGATGTCTGCATTTGAGAAAAAGACAGGATGATGGATGATCTCGCATCTAGTTTTCAGGAAGTTTTGTCTTTTTAAAAATTTGTCTGTCATTTTTTCTGAGGAGCCAGAGAAGTCACTAACAGATTCATTTCAGCTTGACCAACAATATTTGATTTCCATCAATCAGGTAGCTGATTGATGGAAATGAAAGTTAGTTTAAGTCATCCCCAACTTTGGTTCATGTTGTTTTTAAATTTTTTTTGGTCTTCATGGTTGTAATTTTAGAAATCTACTGAGACAGTCATGTGATACGTTCAGCCGGGTAAATAAATCTGAATGAAACATTTCATTGGAGCTAAAAACATGTAACTATATAAAGTGTGGTTTGGAAAAAAAGGTTTATAAGTCTTAACCTGGTTTTGATTTTTCCCTTTTGGGCGGCACATTTTAGAAATGTGACAGAAAGGTCTATTTGAATCATTATACTGGTGTCATTTTATTAATTTAAGGGTTGAATGGAACATTGAATCTGGTGATTTTACAGAAGAAATCAAAATATCGAGATGTATATTGTGTATCAACAGCTGATGTGTGGGAACACTATGGATCCAAGCCAAATGACTGCATTATTATACCATTAGTCTAATATAAGTTAAAAAAATTGTATCAAAACGGCAACATTTTCGTTTATCATAATAATTTCTGGGACAATTAATTGTCCAGCAAAATTTGTTATCGTGACAGGTCGAGATAAAAGGCATGTTACTGTGGTTTAAGGTAGATGTTAATGAATCATGAAGCACTGCATATGTTTCCATACATCCTTTTGTTTCTTTTTTATCTCTCTGACATAACCAAATGACTTTCAGCAGCCTTAGTAAGAATCAGTAGTTTGAGATGAGAGTGAAGGGTCAGTATTGATGTGTGAAATACAGTGAGTCATTGGAAGCAGGTTACCCAAAGTTCTGGAGATGATGGAGCAATGATGACATTTGGGTTGTCCATCATACAGAGGGCATAAAAACAAACAAACTTCCCTTTTGTAAAAGTTTGCATCCATGAGATGACCTTTTTCCAGAGTTTAGGAGTCTGCTCATTGGAGGCAAAATGGGTCATAATTATTCCCAAATATTTAAGGCATTCACATTTTCCTATTATTATGTATGTTAATGGATCACGAAGCACTGCATGTTTCCATTCATCCTTTTCTTCTTTTTTTGTTTTTCTATCTGACGTTGTCAAATGACTTTCGACAGCCTTGAATGAAAACAATCAAAAACTCATGTCCACATCACTTGCAGGAAATTACACACTGGAGACCATTGCCAAACTGTTTTAATAACTAAGAGCTGTACACTGTTCTTTTTGATATTGAAATGTGACAAACTGTTAGGAGTTTACAGCATATCAGCCTCAGGGATGAGTATTGATAAGGCTTTATCAATATGGATGCCCTTATTGATTCCGTTTGTCGATCCGATCCTTTTTGATTCCCTTACCGATTCCTAAAGTAGCTTTACAAGTTTTCTTTGTCAGTAATATTCTTTAGAGTTTATAAGTATATGGATATGATATCAGTCACTGGATCTAGATATCTCTTGACATAAATAAATTTAAAAAAAGTAAAGAATCAAATTTCACATGACATAATGTACTGTTTGTTTCATGTTATTACTGAAGTAGGCCACTTGGTCGAAATGCCTTACACTGGAACTGTGGAACCTGCAGGTTGCCATAGTTATGCTGAAGTCAGCTATGAGCCAGAACGTAACTTTTCTTTACTCCTCCAGTTTGAAAACATCTGCCTGTTAGTATTTGGACATTTAGGCCCCATCCACACAAATATAAAACAAAGTGAAAACACACACGTTTTTTGCCGAATCTGCGTATCATCCATACGAAGACGCCGTTTTGTGGGTCTGTAAACAATCATTTCTGAAACCAGATTCCAAAGTGGGAAGATTTAGAAACACTGTATACGCGGCTCCGTGTAAACTGGCTCTCCGCAACTTTTCAGATACGCTGACGTCATATTTTCACATCGTCATTAATACGCATGCGCCACAAGCGGCACTATGGCAACAACAACAATGGCAGCGTTCTATGTAACCCTCATATCGTTACAGCGCCCCTAGAGGTCTGGCAAGTGTTTTACAGCGTCTTCTTACGTAGCGAGTGTCTTCATATAGACGCACACATTTTCTGAGTCGCCTTCATCTTTATGACGATCGTTTTGGAAACTGTTAAGCGTTTTGACTTCGTGTGGATGGGGCCTTAGTGTTCGCAATGTTGTTCTAAAAGAGTCATTGGGACATGTGTCTGTGATGAAAGTTGGAATTCTGTTTTGACACTGAAGCTATATCAGTGTATTCTAACCACGAGCATATCAGTGTGATTTCCCATACATGCTAGCATCAAGCTAGCGTTAAATTCGCTGTATCCTTTTTGGTACATTATGGGATGTGAAACATGTTGAATGTATTGAATATGAATCTCTTGCGAGAGAGTAATGGATTTTGTGTGTTTTGTTTTACAGCTTCTTATGTGAAAGTTCTAAAAATCATGTACCAGAGTTTTCTCGAGAAGCTGTTATCTATCTGCTAAGCTAAGCTAGCTGGGGCAGAATAGAGTACATAAGGTCGGCTGCTTTGGCGTAATATAAAGAATAGACAAGGGAATCGTTAAGAATAAAGGCTAATGATATCTATGGATTGAACAATTTATTATCAATTCCTAACGTGAACATGTTCTCGCTACCCATCACTGTTGCCAACTCAGCGACTTTCTCGCTAAATCTGGCGACTTTCCAGACTCCTTGGCGACTTTTTTATGTCAAAAGCGACTAGCGACAAATCTGGCGACTATTTCTGGCGTCATAGGCGACTTTTCTAGTGTTTGGCGACTGACGTGAAAGCGTGTATCATTCTGCAGTCACCATCCTCATCGAGCAGCGGGTCCTGCCGTGAGCCCCTCATCCGTCTTGAAGCATTCGCAGGCGGTCAGTCTCGACTCTCGTAGCAGTTGCAGCTGCAGTCAGAGGAGAGGAGACAGCGCGTGCGCTAAGCCGCCGCAGCTGGTTTACAGCTGGAAGCAGAGGTGAAAGTAGTTCACAGGTACACAGTACCAGGAAGATATAAGAGCGGCTGCTGCTTTAAAACTCTCGTTCAAAACCAGTCACAGCCGCATGCTGGGTCGGGAAATAAATTCACTCGCAATATGCAGTCTTGGAAACTACCTTGACTTTTAAAAAAATCCCTTATAATGTAGTTCCAATTGTTCCAAAAAGAGCCCGGTAGTCTCCTCTGCGCCCAACCTTCAAAATGATAAAAAAATATCTTATAGTCTCCAAACAATATGAATAAAAATAGAAAGAAACTCTGTAAAACAGTCATTTTTTTGTCTAATAATGCAGAGAAACATCACCTCTTTTTCTCAAAAGAAAATACACTGAAAATGAGTTAGAAATTTAAAAAATAAAAATAAAAAAAGATTGTAAACAAGCTGAGAAAGACAAAGATGAATATAAAGGTCAATTTCTACTGGTTAGAAATATAGAAAATTAAAAACAGGATTTTCTTTGAGTTTTTTTCCCATAGTAAGTCGAGACTTTATAATAAAAAGTCAAAATAATCAAGTTTCTACTTTTTTTTTAATCAAGAAATCTTTTCCACTTTTCTATGACTTTTTAATCACTCATTTGGAATGACATTGTAGAATGAATCCAATTAAAATCTAATTTGTAGTTCTAAACATTAAGGACGTTTATTATACACTTTTTGTCTCACCCACAACATTATTCCTTTCTCCTACAGCGTTCCTTACAATAACATTCCAATGCCTGATTATGCAAATTAGGCGATGACGTCATCTAGCGACTTTTGGGACAGCCAATAGCTACTTTCCTTACAGAGGAGTTGGCAATACTGCTACCCATTGCCAATCAGCCTCCAGAGTTGTTCATGAATATCACGGCTTTTGTTGCACTCTCATGACCCTGAACAGAAGAGCTCAAGCATTTAGCACCTTCACCGTTTCTCTTCCTTGTCCATAGTTCACGATCAGAAGCCAAATAACTAAGATGTGGCTCTAACAAAAAGCAGGAGACAGTATCATTTAAATTTTCAGATGAACCTCAGGAGCAGAGAGAAAGGGTGTCGTGACTGCTGCCTCTTTGTTCTGTTAAGTTTAGTCATCCTATCACATTTTTCTCTCTCTCTCCACAGTCCCACAAACAAAATAAATGTTTTTCTTACTCGACAGCAGCCCGGGCTCTGAACCTCTACCTGTTGCTGGATTCATTCAGCAGAGCCACTAAGCCATAAGCTCTGAAGCAACCGCAGCTGTTGTGTTTGTTTGTCCCATTTTCTGGCACACTGAGTAAGAACTGAACAAACACGGTCCACTGCCAGGAGCCATCCAGTGTTTTATTTAACTTCAGTATAAACCAGTGGAGCCAGCATTCTCCAAAAAGGCTGCTGCCATTTCCAGAGGAGAGGCAAATCAAACTTGAAGTACAAACATAAACACTCTTTTTCTGTACTTTGGACTTTTAATAAGCAGAAAACTTTGATTAGTTTCATTGAAAATTTTCACAAACCATGAGCACGCTGACATACAAAGAGGAACTGTTGGACCTGTTTGTTTAAACTTTAATGGTTTATATTTAATGAGTGTTTAAGCCCCCTGAAAAGAGCAATCCCACAGAAATTATGTGATATCTCCCCCTCGTGTCACAAGGTCAGCTGGTTGGCTTGCTGACATCTTGTCAAATAATAAGAGCTTTCTCTGCTTCCAGTTAGTCAGTTGTGGTGATTTCACTGTTTTCATGTGTGTCAGTGCTCGCCTTTTCATTTTTTTCTGTGCCTTTTAGTTTCTGATTTCGGACTGGGGAGACCCTCGGCTCAACCTCAGTTTGAAACAAGATATCCAATTAAAGGATTGATAGACTGAGAGTGGAGCTAGTTTCTCCCTGTCTCACTCCCTAACAGCTGAGCCTCAAAATGTCCCAGGAGCCAGATGCTCTAGCTCATTGTTCGAGAATACTTTTAACTTTCAATACCTGGAGTTGTTTCCAATTTAATTTGTGCTATACAAGAGAAAAAATAGTTTAAACTGAACAGAAACACAAAAAATGCAGGTTGGATTTTAGAGGTTTAGTGAAGGAAAAAATAATGCAATCAAACCAGGCCGACCAACTTTACAGGAAAAACTCAAAATTTGAACATGTGCAGTTGTCTCTTGTTTTGTTAAAAAATAAAAAAGGTCTCTGACAGTATCATCACATCCTCCAGCATCTCACAGCTTCTCCCTCTCAAACCACACAAGCCACTTGAGGATGGTGCTCCTAATCATGAGACAAAAACTGAAACTGAAAGTAGAGGAGGAAAATATCTATCCAGTCACATACTGTAGATTACAAACAAGGTAGGGCGCTTTGTTTTACAAAGGTTATCTCACAATACAAGCTTTGAATCATTTTCGCACAGTAAAAAGAAGAGTTGAAACAGTGGAGGTTTCTGTTCCAAGACTGCAGCAGAAAAGTCTACCTGACCTCGTTGAGGTAGTAAAGGCTTTGTGGATCCAGGATCTCAAGAGAGACAAGCAACATTTCTGCTTGGAGAGAAGACTGGTAGACCTAGAGTGATGTGTTTGCAGGTCAAGACAATAAAAAAAAGGCTACAAGGTGACCACCTGCAACCTGCACGAGAATCTCAAACAACGGGCCAGAGGTTTTTGATGTCCCATATCGAAAGGCTCAGAAAATATTCCTCCAGAAGTCCAGAAAAAGAAAAAGCATTGGAAAGAGCAGCACACTTTATGGGTAATTGTCAGTTTTTGTCTTGATGGCTGTCACTGATGTGTGAACACATTATTCATTTAATTGTTTGTGTGGATAAGTCAATCATTATGCACAGTGAAGTCATTCAAAATAATCTTGAAAAATATCATCAGAACTTGTCCCAAATTGACATCTGGCTATTTTTTGGCTTCTTAAATAAAATCATGAGGAAGGATATAGTGACAGTACATAGCATTCTTTTTCTGTGGTACTGTAATCAGAGCTGGATCAACATCAACATCTGGTGGAGCTTGTTCATCAATATCAGTCTTGTAAATCAGTGTACTGACAAAGTGAGACCTGTAGGTGGCAGCAGTGCTCTCTTTGGATGAGAGATCAGCAAAGATCATGAGAAGAGATGACGGAGCAACAACGATGTTGCTAGTCTGAGAAGTTCAGGCAGCTCACACTTGGACAGATTATTTGTTGTTATCGTTAGAAAAGACAACAGTGATCGCGGAGAAGATTAAAGTACAGAGCTTCAGAGATGAGCACCAGAAAGACATCAAGGCTTGTTTTCTGCTTCTTTTTGTCGAAAATTGTTTTTTTGTGTGGTGAAATCAGACTGTGTTCTACTGCTGGTTACTAAAGAACCAAAAAAGGTAGAAACGATTTTTTTTCCTGGTAAAAGAAGAGAGTTTTTTAGTGGTTTCAGTGTTTACATAGTCAGAGAGCATAGTACTTTGTGGCTCTTGAAAGATTGGTGAAAATGCAATGGAAGTGCTTGCAACCAATGAGTCAAACTGGATTAAGGGTAAATGCACTGTGCTGTCCCTCTCTCCTCGGATGTCTGATGTCTTCCAGCTCTGCAGCAGCTTAACTCCACAAAGACCCTTCAAAGGCCAAGACAGACCATACTCAGTTTATTTAACATCGACAGAGATTACTGAAGGCATCTTTGAGTTTTCTCCTTTTCAAGGATTTCCTTGACTTTTTAGCTAAGTATACCAAGTATAACACAAACCCATTTGTAACTCTAGAGATGAAAAGCCCTGACTTCTTTTATAAAACTTCAAGATTGAGTCTTCTGACAAATGGCTTCAGTCCCTTGATGGTTTTCTAGGGCGTTCTATATCAGTATTATTCACTCTGAAGTGCTGGTGTTGATTTGGTACTTTTCTTTTGACTTTGTTTTTCCTTCCCTTTGCTATTATCCAAGTCACATCCCTACAGCCTGTTCTCTAGCATGTTCTCCTCTTAAAGAAATAAGGAGTGCCTTAGGTGGATTATGATCCTCAGAGCTGATCAGCACGGCTCAGCTCGGCCTGTAAAGTTATGAGTGAATACTTGAGAAACTGAGTGAGTCAGCACTTTTAACGGGGAACAGTTAACTCCTGATTTAGTGTGGAGTCCTAGCAGACTTGAGACTGTGATGCTTACTGCCCTCATTTATCAGCTTAACATGCATTAGGCAGCAGTATGTTTTATTTATGAGCCGTGCAGTTATTAGCCTAACACAGGACCGAACCACCTGCTTAACTCGCTCTGATCTGAATTTGCAGTTCCATCTCAAAAGTCACATAAAGCAGCCTGTTGCTGTGATTTAATGTTATGGTGAGAGTGATCATAATTACAGCTCCAGGACTTGAAGAAGTGGTCATTACTAAGATCTCTACAGGTTCCTAATAGACCAGCCTGCTCCATGAACCACATTTGTACCACTGATTAAATTAGATAACGTGTCAGGTGGAATGAGAAGAGGAAATCTCACATTAAATGTGCACAAGGTAATGAGGCATCAAACTCATTCACTTAGGGAGTTAAAGGACTTACCCACATGCATATTCATACCAGGGCTTTCAAAGTAACAGTGGTCACTGAGAGGCTACGGCTGATGAGGAAGGAATGGCTGCTGTATCAGCAGAAAGAGATAGAAGTATGGACGCGTGGTCGAAAACATCTCCTGAACCTATCAGGGCACATTTCAGAGAAACTGTGAGACGTTTCAGGAATAACAGTCATTCAAAGTGCACTTACACGAATCCCAACATATTAAGAGTAAAAGGGTTGATAACAAAAGACAATTATATTTGCATGGGCTCACCCAATTGGCTCTTATGGTGGTACAAATAACCGCAGCACACTGGTCCACCCATGTGTACAGTATTCTTCGCATTGTAAGGCGCACTGGATTATAAGGCACACTATCAATGAACGTGTCTATTTTCATATGTGAGGCGCACCTGGGACTGAGCTACTGCCGCCCCCCAGAGGCAGCTCAGTCCATTGAGACTTGGCTTGGCAAGCGGAGGGTTGCTGGACCAAATGGATGATGGACCAAGAAATTGGAAGTTGGCTGATAGCTGGAGAGGTGTCAGCATAGTTTCCTGGACACTGTTGAGGGGCCCTTGAGCAAGGCATCAAACCCCCAACTGCTCGGGGTGCAACAGTGCAGCTCCTTCAGTTTGTACTCTCCATCAGTGCATGTTTGTGCTATTTTTGCATGTGTGTGTTTGTGTATATAGGATGATTAATTTCAGAGTTTAAAACCGAATTTAAATAAAGGATATCTTCTTCTTCTTCTTCACTGGATTATAGGGCGCATTAACCAAAACAAAACCGCTAGATAAGTCAAACTTTATTCAACTCATTGAATAACTCAATAACTTCAATAACTCTCAACATTTTTCAGTTGGAACACATGAAATACAAAACAATACATGCACTTTTCATTCATTAATATTAAATTCTCTGGCAGCTGCTGCGTGACTGTTAGTCTTAAGCTTGAAATCTGGTTTGTAAGCATGTCTTTTCACAGGTGTCTTTTTGGGGTCCGTATTCACAGATCATAATGTTGTGGTATCCGTATGTCGAAGCACAGTATGTATTACTCCACGAGGCGCCTGACTGACAGTAACTGTAATGCTCCTACAAACCATTCATCCGGCTTCGTATCTTACCAAAGTTGTAGTGAAACATTTTGACAGATTTTTGAGTGCCGTGTACCTCATAAAATCTATTCCAGGTCAGTAAGCACAACCAGAATGGATACATAAGACGCGCCGTATTATAAGGCGCACTGTCGATTTTTGAGAAAATGAAAGGATTTTAAGTGCGCCTTATAGTCCAAAAAATACGGTAATTGCACACAAGTGACTGACTTCTTGGTAAAGCTACAAAATGATTAAAATTAAAGATAAAGAAATCAGTCTATAGGTTCATCAGTTTGTGGTCCTGCATATTGAAAATGATTTATTGTCTGTATCAGACATGGTGCAGGTCGGAGCCTCCGTCATTTATCTCTGAAAGTGACTCAGACCCAGTAAGTGCTCCACTCACTCCTCAGTCTGTGAGGATCAGGATCAGATCTTCTGCACTATTGTGACTTTTTATTGTCGGATACCACTGATTAGATAATGAAAGTCTAAATGAAGGATGTGTTGATTAAATGTTTAAACTCTGCTGTCGTTTGGTTTGTCGCAGCAACTGCTAGAGGCTGCAGCGATTCCCTTGCAGACAGGTTTTTCTGACTCTGTTTAATGCCAGTTTTCAGGCTGCAAACAATACAGCTTCATTTCTCTCTACATCTGTTAAAGTAGTGTCAATCTCCATAATCCACACTTTCACGGCAGATGCTCCAGTCAGAGAGGAAATATAGGAAAGGTACAGTGAAAGGTAACTTTGCCTGAAAACTTCTGCTGAATAAGTGAATCATTTGGAGGAAAAGTGTCTGCAGTCAAAACACGCAATTGAAGCCTTAATGAGTCAGTTTGGCCTCTGAGTGTGATGGTGATATGAATATAGAAACGTAATCTGTGATGGCGCACCTAAGAAATGTTCAAATCCATATTAATTTTAGGATATTGGCTCCATCTGCATCTGAACCATAATACTTTATTTATCCTGGGGGAGTGACTGTCTCTTATATCCATAGACTGTCAAATATATGGAGATATCTTAACCATTTGCTCAGACCTAAACTGTTCTTCAACCAGGCTCTGTGCATGCTTATTTTTGCTGGAAACATCTGTATTTTTTTGTCATATGCATATGGTTTCTGGTGTTTCTGTACCTCGGTTTAAGTGGACTCCTGAAGAACTACAGTTTTTAGCACTTATACATGGACTTCCGTCATATCCATTGGTCTGTTGTGGAAGAAAATTATAACCAACAAAAGTGACTTTGATAATAGAGTATATTATGGACCTAGGAACCTATTTATGAAATACTTATGCTGTCAACATCTTTTTCCTTACCTGACTCTCTAGTGATAGTTGGACTGTTAGAGAACTAAACCTGATGGTAAAGTCTGCCCCTCTTCTCCAGACAGCTGATAGGGTGTCTAAGATGTGAGACCTTGAGAAGACTTTGGCTAATTCACTTTAGTAGAGAACATTCAAAGAGCCTTTCAAAGTCAATTGACTTTCCACCAAAGAGTAAAGTGAGTCCTGCTCTCTGTTCAATCTCTGAGGCTATTTTTACCCGTCCAGCTGACAGATCAAGTGGCACTGCTCAGCACACCTGCTTCTC